>VWPW01026693.1:590161-714443 GCA_013389825.1 Crypturellus undulatus
GCTCCTAGGACAGAAAGCTGCTGAGCGCAGCAAGCTGGGGCCTGCTAAAAAGGGATAGGAGCCCAGCCTTAAAGCTGGCAATTTCTTAAATGGCAAAAATCAGGTGAGGTTGGTTGCAACTGTGGAAACTGCCAGCTTCTCTAAAGGGAGGCATTTGTTTTGATGCAGGTGAGGGACTTGAGCATATTGCATTTTTGATGAACTTCCCTTCTCCAGGCAGAGGATGCACTTACTCTGGGAGGCCTCCCGGGCCTGGGCTTCTTCCCATGGAAATGAAGCCAGGAAGGGCAGAGGTTGATGAATATCCTGTCTTTCCAGGGCATAAAATTAGAGACTAGGACATTACTAGGGTGCACACACAAACCCCGTGTGCTGTGGGGCCCCTTCACAACCAGTGTCAGTAACTGCGCAGTTTCTTGAACACGACCCCTCAGCCTGCCCAGTGCCCACATGGGATCATGGCAGCTGGGCCATGTTTTTCTTGCTGAAAAACTGCATCTTACTGGGTGGATTCTCTCTCATGAAACTGCCAGATAAAATGTTGCCAGAATATTGTGCCAGCTTGAGAAGGAAAAGGGAAGGCAGAGAAAGGGGTGTTCTAAGGGTTGTTGTAGTTTCAGTCAAAGCACAGGGCTGGGCTGTCAGAAGAAGGCCTCGTCCATCCACTGATGAAGATGTGGATCTGCACCTCAGCAAACTGCTTGCCTCTGGGGCAGAAAGTATTTCAACACAGCTTTGAAAACACACAGAGATGTTAACATTTAATTAGGGGAGATGTGCATTATCTATCTGCCATAATCAACAAAATGCATCTGTAGACGGATCAGATGTGACATTCACTCTGTGCTTCGCAATTATGCGAGAAAATTGTCGCCTTGAACACGGTTCACCTCTCATGCAGAATCACCCGAACTCCGTACAGTTCATTTCCTAAGTATGCTCTCAAAATGGGGCTTGCATCAGCTTTAAGCAGCATGTAGGCCTTCCCCTGAGAAGCAAATTTCACCCTCTAAGGCTAGATACAGGTTAAGCAGGCACTGTCTGTGTAACTAACTTGCCTCTTTTACACTAGAACATGGTGTACTTTTGTCAGCATTTTGATTGCTTTTACAGCCTGATTGTAGGGAGAGCCAGGAGAGATAAGTGAATCTGGGAACCACGATAGTGTTATACCATGTACTTTAAAGTATGTGAATAGTACTTACCAGAAAAGTTACTGCCCTGTAAGAGAGAAGTGTTTCTTTAAGTAGAATTCAAAATAGAACAGCACTGCAAGACTTTCAGGCATATTAATATCTATACAGTTATCTCGGTGAAATTGGAGTCTAAATGAAGATTAATATCAAAGGCAAAGACTGATAAAGGTGCTGTTGTTCATTTCTTTTTTAAATAATTTAAATCCAACGATGAGAATAATCACTCAACATAAATATTTGAAAACCTGAGAACTCAGAAATAATGTTCAGTTTAACTCCATTCCTATTCACAGGTAAATTATGCCTGTGGTAACAGTGTTACTGAATTCCAGATACCTTATCAGCCCCTGTCTCTGACCACTGTGCCTTCGTACCATAGCAATCTGCTTTCAAAAACCCAGGGAGCCGGCACACCTCAGACCAGACCGCGGGTAAACCTGCCAGGCCGGGTTACACTCTCTGCTGATGTCTGGGTCAAACGCCCGTTATTTGGGAAATGAATCAGTGAAGTCGTCGGTCTCCTGAGTGCCTCAGAAAGCTGAGAAAGGGACGGGACGAGTTGCTTTGACTTGCTTGTGTGGGACAAGGCGGGCTGGGAGCTGAACTGAGGAGGCAGAAGGGAAGAAGTCTGGTGGTCTCTCAACTATGAGGACTGTTTGAGAAAGAAGTACCTTCCTCACATAGGCAGTTACAAATTCTGGTTTACCATCTCATTAACTTGCTTCTGAGCACAACCCTCGATATAAATCACAGCGTCTACGCAATGGTGGCAATGGTGGCAAACAAGCCACACCGGATCCCTGAAGCGCTGAGCTCCGCGCAGGCCGGACCCATGCGAACAAGCTGAGCACCGGAGTGCTCTGAACTTCTGACCACCTGGACCTCGTCCCACCGCCGGGGGCGCGGAAGGCTCCACCACATGACCGTCCCCTCCTAACCACATAAATGAGGCCTCACCGCCCGTCTGGAGACTGCAGGCCTGGAAGGCCGAAGATGATGGAGGAGCCGGTCCCAAAAGCTGCTTCCAGCGCGGCAGCCGGGTGGCCATGTGGGAAAGGAAACCTGCAGCCCTGCAGGTTGTGACCATGGGTGCCTGGGGATGGCCGGAGGGGGAAGGGTTTCAAAGACCTTTTGTGATGCTACTGGAGAGTCCTCGATGCCCATATCTGATGGGCATGATGAATATGGCTTTGATGCATGGCATTGATCCCTCCCTGAAAGACGTCGCTTGCCACTGGCAACCTCAGCTAAGCAGACAACATTGCTTTGTGCGTATGTGCCTAAAAAACATTTTTTAAGTATCTGAACAATGTGAATGGCGGAGAGCAGCCCATCTCCATGAATTGGCCCCTGGAGATGGTTCTGCCAGGGCCTTGCTCATCATGCACACCCCAATTCCTCGTGTCAATAGATCCCTTGCTGTTCTAATACGGATGCGGGGTGTTCAGATCTGCTACCATTACACTTTGAGCCAATGCCAGGGCTGGCCAGGAAGAAGGCACCGATGGAGCTGTTCATCCCACACTCCCTCTCCTGGAAGGACAGCAATCCCCCCCAGCAGAGGCACACTCAGTGTTCAGCCTTTGCCTTAGGACCTCTGCAAGGGCCGTCACTGCAGAAGAGCTCAACATACCTGCTTGCTAGAGCTGGAAGCCAAAGGGTTCGAACAGCTTTCCATGCTGAAGCCTTCATTTAGGTTGCTGAGCGGCAGAGATTAGATTTGAGGTTTTCTCTAATACTTACTGCATTATAATTTACTCCCACTGCAAATTCTCAAAAAAATGATTCCAACGGCCTTTGTGAAAATAAAAACAGACTATATTGACATATTTAGATACTAAAAGATACTAATCAATATCTATTTTGTTAACCAATATGGTTATGTCTCCTGTTATTGTGATTTATTTCATTTTTGTTGACCAAAGCTGATTGAATGGGTGATAACAGCACTGAAAGTGGCAAGGGTTAATAAATTCAGATGAGGTTGTCATCTTATTACCAGAGTGCAGGAAGTGAAGCACAACCGTTTAATTAACCTAGTCGCAATGAATTCCATGCAACACGCAGTTAACACTCCATCTATTAAAACTGCAAAGCAGATGGTAGTGAGCAGTTTTGCCTGCCATAAATAGGGAACCATTTGAATTACTTGCTGCACAGGATTTTATAGGACAAAATTATCTAGATATTAAAAAGTGAGATATTTAATAATCTCTTTCTTTTAAGCCATGAATATTTAAGGCTTGTGATCCAAGAATAGAAAACTCAATTATTTCCAGGAAATCCCCTAAACAGAGAGCTAAAAAAAAAAAAAGAAAAAGAAAAAAAAAAAAGAAAGAATGACAAAACTTCGATGAATTGGCATTTCTTTCGAATTCCAAAGCCTTCAGTCCCCAGTTATGTATGGGTAATACATAATCCATTACAAAGTTTCACCCTACTTTCCTGTGTAGGAGATTTTTATTATTCACACAAATGGATAATCCTAGTCAAGTATTAAAAGGCCACATTTCTCAATAGACCAGTAGTTTCTCTCTTGCTCTTGAAAAATGACTGTGATAAATATTAGCAAATTTAACATTTTTCCTTTCATTTCACGCAGCTAGGGAGCTATGTGACCACATGACTGCACACGCTGGCAAGGGGCTATACATCAGAGGCGCTGGGGATGACTCACTGCCCCAACCACAGCAGACATTTCACTTTCACTGAGAGATGAATTGTTTCTTATTCTATAGAGTGGAATATAAGCTTAAAAAAAAAAAAAAATATGTAGTATGGCTTCATATGTACTTAATGATTTAGGCACTTTTGGAACTTACCAGCTCTAGTGATGATTTCATGAACACAAATGCTTTCCCCCTATAAAATCCAACATAAAGATGCTAGGAGGAAGTAAAGAGGCTCTCTTAAAATGATTTTTGCCTCAGGACTGTATGAAATTCATTTGCCAACAGAGAAGCAAATGTTTGTTTGCAATCAGAACAGAATCAGAGGAAAAAAAGTGGAGCCAGAGCCAGCAGCACAAGTAGGTTGCTGCAGCCACAGGAAAGCTCCACTTCCACAGCTCAGGCGGAGGACGAACGCTAACTGTCTTTTAGCTCCTCTACGGAAAACAAGGCTGATGGACCAACCTCTTTCGGCATTCTCCTTCTCCTTTCTAAACCTGAGGTTTGACAACAAGGCTCAGCTCCTGGTGAATAAGGTTCATTAAGCTCACAGAAAGCTGGAGGGTGTGCATTCATTTATTTGAATGACTCTCTGCGACTCCTTTATTTGAATGACTTTTTCCTTAGAGAGGCAGAAGGCAAGTCTGTCCTTTGTCACCTCCTCTGATTGCTCTGTCCACTGAACCGCTAGCAATAGCTATCAGAAAGTCTCCGGAGATTCAAGGCATCACAATCCATGACAAAGGACATAAATTGCTCTTTTCACAGATGACATCCTGCTTTATCTCAGTAAAACACAAATCTCTGTTCAATGCCCAAAGAAGACCTGGAGCGTTACTTCACTGTACCCAGGTTTCATGTAAATATGGCTAAATCAGAGGTGATCCTTACGCAATCATCCAGCAAGATTTTTTTGCATTTTCTATGCCACTGACCCTCAGGGGAATTCAACCATCCATTGGTACCAGCTCCAATCTATTTAAGCAAACTGCCACAGTCATTTTTTTTAAGAAGTCCTGCATATTGAGGTCTAATAATGGCAAAAAAGGGCTTCCTTTTCCACTGCACATAGTGGCACACCTCTGCTTTGGCTACATCAAAAATAAAACATATGTACAGTATTAAGCAATAAGTGACATGCAAAAGAGATCCAGAATCACCTTTTCGAAGCTCAGAAAGACCCAGAAACTGAATGCTCATCCCCAAGAAAGAACTTCTCTTACAGAGCAGCTTTAGCCTCTCCAAAGCGCATGTAGAGCTCCAAGCCCCAAGATGCCACCAGATAGTTCACTGCTCTTCTTCCTTCCAGTCTGGCTTGTGGTAAAGGCCTTCAAGACCTCATGAGGAATACAAACAGACCTAGAGACCACCCATTCCCTGTAGAAGAAGGAAACCACATCATTTTGCGTGGCCACTCTCACCTTAGAGCTCACCCAGGTCACTGCATGGCACATTCTAAGATGCTAAGTGGGGGCCTGGTAACAGGATGGGGACTTTGGTCAAGACCACGAATGAATCAACTTTGAAGAGTTCAAAACTAAATTTAATTCCCTTTCTTCTCAAAATGCTGCGAGCAGTTCCCTTCCTAGCCATTACTGCTGATAAAAAAGGGACAGTCCACCAGGCAGAAGAAGCAGTAGCCTAAGTCACTGGAGCTACCTCTACTGCATGTGGGACCTCTGCCCTTCATCTTCATTCAGGAAAAAAAAAGAAAAAAAGAAAGAAAAAAAAAAAAGAAAAAATATTTTACCATAAGGCTGAGAGTAACTGTTTTTCTGCTGCTCTAAGCTGCCTTGGCTCCATGGATCCCAAGCCTGTCAACAGCTGTGGACTTTGAATTTCACCCTGCCCTTAAAGAAAGATTCATGGTATTTCTCATAAAAATAAACACTTCAAAACTTGAAAGAAGCTACTGAAAGACATCTGTAAAACAAGTAAAAATACTGGTCAGATATTGATGGATATTGCTTGGATATTGATGCATTAGATACGTCAATACTATTTGACAAACTGAGAGGCGAAGGCTCTGTGGCGTAGTGATCAGCTTGGGCCAACACAAGAGGTCAGCCCTAGAACAAACCCTGTCTCCTGAATGTTGAACCAGCGTTTTACCAACAAAAAGTGTTGCTCTTCAGTATATTCATTTATAATGCAGATTAGGTGGATGAGAGTGAAATTTAATCATTTAGAATGACTAATAACTATGCTAATGTGTTCAGATAAAATAAGCACTCACATATGCCGAAAGCCTTTATAGTGTCATAAACTTCTGTTATCTTTTGAGGCATTCAGTACTTTGATTTTCATATACCAACTCCTCTCTATTTCAAGTGCACTAAAACATATTTTATAAAAAGATGGAGATGTGAGAGCGTGCTGAAGGTCCTATCAGTAATGCTTACGTGAAGTGCTGACAAACTGCTCAGAATGGTGAGGTTGGGGTTGGGTTGGGCAGGGGGGGAGTTGGGTTATTTGGAGCTTTTTACTGACAAAATCCCTCAAACCAGTTCTAAGATCTGGACTTCAGAACTGCCAGAGAGCTTTGCTCGGATTGACTTCAGAGGGTCTGTAGCTTCAGTCTGTGTCTACAGAAAAACTAAATCCCATTAAAGTTTTATTATTTGCACAATATGACCAAAATGCCCCAGTACCTTTTGATAGCCCATCTAATTCCTACTGTGTCTCCGTAGCACAGGCACACGTAGGTGTCAGGGACTATGCAGCATTTCAGCATTTTTTTCTCTGCTATTGCAGACACTGGGGGTTGTCACGTGCCCAGCGATCCCTATGATTATGTGGGACATTTGCAGACTTACTGCAGCTGCAATTGCTTTGCTACATCCTTCATGCTACAGCCACAGACATCAAAGCTGCTAAGGTACAGATTAGATCAGGTGTTTTGGGAGGCAGTTTGTCCTTCTCAGAGAACATTTCCAGCTGCTGCTGCTGCTAGAGGTCCTGACAGACCAACAGCCTGCTCCGTTATGGCACATCCATCTCTTCCTCCAGGGAAAATGTGATGCTGCTTTTCACTGCTGCATAGTTGCTGTACCGCATGGGGGTTCCAGTACTCAAAAGCAGAAAAGCAAGCAAAAAGTGCTGGGAGAAAGTAAACTGTCAGAAATGGGGAAAAGACCTAATATTCACTATTGCTTTTAATGCAAATTCAAAAGATTTCAAGTCAGTTTGGAGAAAATCAACGGACTTAAAAAAAAAGAAAGTGTAACTAAGACAATAGTATTATTTATATAGTCTTCTTCCCTGAAGAAAAATCCTCAGGCTATCGAATGAATGAAGCAGACAATGAATTGCTAGAAATTAAAAACATTAGATCAAAGTAGGGGAAGGTCTCAAGGTTTCCAGTGAAACAGTGATGGATAACTAAAATAAAAATCACAAAGTGATGGTATCTGGTTGAGAACACAAGCCAAACCGAAAGCCCCAAGTCAACAACATTTCCTAAATTAAGAAATAGAGCCTGTCCATCTGGTCTGCTGGGAAAGGGAGCAGAGAGCTAAATAAAGGGAAAGGCACAAAAGCAGCAGCGATGTCTTCAGGTACCATCTGGGGAAGAGCAGCAGACTACTGAAGCCAAAGCAGAGAGTAGAAGGAAGCCCAAATGGAAGTGTGTGGATCACAGACAGTTTGTCTGTGTACCTGTTTGCATCTCCGTGGCGATGCACAGGTTATATTTGGCCCTTGAAATTTTGCATTTTCTCTCCACTCTGTATTTGCCTATGAGAACCTATATTTAAACCACACGCTTCATCAGTCATGCTGGAAAGCAGGGCAGCCGCTTTGAGAACTGACTGACGTGTTGAAGTCTTTCTTTAGATATTCCCCATTGATATTTTCTAAGTTATTCTGGTTTAGAAAAGATGATTTGGAGCAAAGGCGTCGAAAACGTTTCTAAAGGCAGGCTTAGGAGTCTTCCATTTCATTTTGGGAGCGCTGTTTCTCGAAGAGGAACCGCAGACAGGCACTTGGCTGCCGACCCCGCAGGTGGTCATGGTGATGCCGTTTCCATCTCCTGCCCTCGGTGGCCGCAGTCCTGGGAAAGTTTAGTATTTGTTTCTCCTGCAATTGCAAAAACAACCAGAAGGGCCCATTGCGCTCACAGGCAGAGGTGACAGCATGGCTGGCTCCATGTGCGCAAGGGCGGCCTGACCAGGTGAGCGCCAGCCCCGCGGCTCATGCTGCCGCGCACTCCCTGGACATGGACACGTAGCAAAACCCATCTGCTTCTTCCAGTTCCTTAGCAGAAATGTCATAAACAAGGGCGAGGTGTGAGTATTTATGAGGAACATTTCCTTATCTTTTAATTAAAAATGTGGCAAAGCTTTTCTTTCCCTTTAGCAAGGTAGGGAGAGTAGTAGATTTTTCAGTCTAAGCTTTTATAGACTACTCATGTGATGCATGGCGAGAGCCATGAGAGGCTTTTAGATTACTTCTTTAGAGGCTTTTCTGTGCTTATTTTAGTTTCAATGGAGTTGGGTCTCTTCCATACGTGCTGATTCATTGCAGGCTGCTTTCCCTGTCGGAGGAGTGGCTCTGTTTGATCAAAATGGTACTGACCTCCTTTGGGAAGGCAACTGTTGACTCACCGTATATGGGAAAGGGTTCATCCATCGTAACTGCTAACCTGAAACCCTTCAAAACAACAGCACCTATTAATAGTAAACCAGATAAAAAGCTTACATAATACCCTCTCACCTAGGCATTTAATCTTCTGTTCTGGTTAAAATTTTACCCAGAAGAAAAGCTCACCTGAAACAAGAAAAGAGCACAGTCATGTATTTTTAACAGTCTTAGGCTTCATTTGGCTTGACCAGATAAAGTGCTGAAATAATAAGACCATAGAACTTTTTTGCATTTAGCTCTGTGAGAAAAAAATGGATGTTACATAGAGCTGCGCGTTACTGCTCCCTATTTACAGATAGGCAAACAGAAGCAGAAGTTTTGCTCCAACATGACTGACATTAACATTATATTAAAATCATATTAAGATCGCATTAACGTTAGTATTACTAACATAACATTTTCAAGATGTTAGCACAATGTTAGCAATTCACACCTTTTTGTATTTTAACATTTGCAATTTTTGCAATGCTATGCCTTGAAGGGATTAAAAAAAAGAAAAAAAAAAGATTATATGTATGAGATATTCTCAATACAGAGCTGGAAAAATGCTGGTTAAACTGCAGCCTATATTCTGGTGAATACCTTGCTGAAGAATGCATTCACAAGGTTAGAATATTCACAGCTGGTTTATTGGGCTGTTACTTCCCTTTGGCTTCCTCATTCATGGGCAGGCAGCACACGAGCCCCAGTGCTCAGAGGGGCAGGTTGCCCCTGTGGGCAGGTTGGGAAGAGGAAAGGCCAGCGTGCTGCGGTAAGCGGGCAGGTGGGAGCACGGCTGCACAGATTAGACCAAATCCTGTTCTCTGGGCTTTCTTACCCCGGAATTCCAATGGAAGTCAATAAGCTCTTGCCTCACTGAAGGGGTCATAACACACAGGGCCTATCTTAGCCCATCTAATCAGAACCCTAAAGCATCTTTTAACAGCTAGCAGCCTGAATCAGTAGTAGCAAAAGTCTTCCTATTCCACCATGTAGAGTAGGAGAAAAAGACTCTCTGCCCCTAGTCTACCTGAAAAAGTGTTACCAAAGGCTGCACAAATCTGCCTACCTCTGTGCACAGGTTTGATGCACGCTCAACAGCACATGCTCCTCTATTGCCTAAAAGAAAATCAGCCCCTGAAGGAAAAACACGTGTCTTCAGAGCCACCATCAGAAAATGCCAACACGGACAGACTTGAGCAATGCAGCCATGTAGGCAGCTGCGGGCTCTGGGCTGCTGCCCACGGTCACCCCGTCTGCTGCCAGCAACGGACCCAGCCAGCGCATCCGGTGCTGCGGCTGCATCGGCGCTGCCATCCAGCAAAGCGCTTGGGTAAATCCTTCTGGCATGGTCGTGCAGACTCCGTCTGGCCTCTTGCAGTGAACATGGGATACAGTTTGTAGGAAAAAATGAGCAACAAGGTTTTTTTTGCATCTGGAACTGGAAATACACAGGTCCTGTGGCCTGATTCCCAGTGTGAGCATCCTATCTAAATACTGCTTTAAAACAGGGAGAATACATGCCTAAAACCCGACAAATGATATAGAAAATTTGTCCCCAAAAGGATACATAGACTGGAGATACACAGAGGGTCACCTACCCTGATGTTTGGTGTTGCTGTGCTCACCAAGTGGGGTTGGGAAGCAATTCACATGGTGAAACATTATGCAGTGAGAAAAGGTCAAGAGGATCTTTACATCCCTGTGCCAAACATCCAAGTTTTATCACTGTTAGAGACAATACAACATACCGCCAGGGATGGATTACTTGTCTACTCTGCTGTGGCAATTTTTCTTACCGTGAATTTCCAGGAAAGTGGGGAATTTTTTTTTAATATTGAAACTATGACAGCATCCTTCTGAGTTGCTTGATGCAGCTGTTAAGTTGTAAGTAAGAGGGCTGCTGCTGTTTTTGTCTTAATTTCTGCTATTTTTAAATGTTGGAGATGCACACGATTAAAACAAGAAAAAAATCATATCTAGTATATACAGATCATATTTTAACTTCAGGGTATGTGAGAAAGAGAGAGAGAGACCAGCAGAATGCATTCTGCTACAGTTTCTGAATTAGTGTTTGCCATGGTTCTACAAACACTTTGACAATTTCCCAGTCAAAAACATAGTGTCAGTTTTATACAAAACCATTTTTAAGGAGTTTCATTGTTGCATGTTGAAACTCCAATCTTTAAAAGAACCACTATCTAAAAGTTTGGCTTGTTTCTGAAATGTGTCAATTGATATTTTCCTTCATTTGACCTATTTATCTTAAAACATTTATATTCTTTTGGGGAAAGTCCATATCTAAATGTCCAATTTAGTTTGTTTGTTTTTTTAAATCTGCCATTTCATTGCCAAGAAATTAAACAAACAGATGCCACTCTTTTTGAGGGGCTCCATTAAATGCAATGTCTTACGCACCATCTGCTGGATCTGCAGCAGCAATTAACAGACACACGCTATTCCCCGAGCAGGGCTGACATCAATTGATGATGCTGGGATGCTGGCAATTTTTTCTCCCACTCCTCACCCTCCCTTCTGCAAAGCCCCCACATACATTTTTTCTACATAAAGGCCCAGGTCTGCTGAGGAAAAAAAGAAAAAGGCTATTTTAGCTACTCTTTGCTTTTCAAACTGTGTTGGATAAATGCCATTTCTAGCCATCATACTCTTTAAACAAGCAAAAAGCAGATTAGGTGATAGCATCTGACTTGCCTTGTGTATGGCAAGCCAACATGACCAAGGTTTGTCCTGTATCTGTGGGCACCAGTTTTCCCTCTGATTCTCCCAGCTGCTTCGCACAGCCCAGAGGCTGGGCCCAGGGGCTGAGCACAGCCTATGCACTTCTGTTGCTGCATTAAACCTGCTCAGCAGGGAAGCCACTCAGTGTTGCTGCATCTGACTGTTCAATATCCAACTTGAATTACCTGGGGAGTCTCAGCCTCATGTGCAGCCACGAATCATGAGTACTGAGGATGTTGCATGTACACTGTTTGATAGCCTGGCAAATGGCTTAATATCCATGAAAAGCCTTGCAGACTGAGTCTTTGATTGGCAAATGGCCCTCCTCTTTATAGGATAACATGGAAATGGCATGGGCCCACTGTGTAGATTTGAGTTCCTGTTGGCCTAACGCACAGGTTGCCATTGAGGCTAGAACAGAAAAATTCTCCTGGCCTTTCCTTCATTATTGGGTTTCTGACCATCCCATGGTGACATTTTGTCAGCTCTTGGGCCTGGCTCTTGGTCATGCTCTGCCTTCTCTTCCTAGCACCTCTCCAGTGAAAGCAGGGCCTTTGGGTGACTTCTGAAGACTCTTTGATGCTGCTAAAACACATTTTTGAATATCAAGTTTACTGAGGATTTACACTTCTTCTTAAACCAGCAGCAACATTTACCCAGAATGTCTGTGAACATACAGCTGCCTTGTCATTTCTGCAACTCACTATAAAGTTCTGAAAATCTGCGCAGTTCTGCAATTTGCTCTTCAGAAACATGTAGACTGTGCCCTGTGACCATGCACAGCAGCTGGTGTAAACCACAGGCTGCATTTGTACGACCTTCCCACGGAGGACACCCACGTGGATTGGATATGGCACTGGCTCGCCAGCTCTTCCCAAGACACTGCAGCTGCTGCAGCCCTGGTTGGATGAGCTCTGCTCTGTCCAGTTCCTTCTCTCTCTTTGGCAGAGCCAGAGCAGGTCATCAGGCAACAACAAAGTGCTCAAAGAGAGGAACGGAAAGTGTTCATCAGCTGTGACTTTGCACGACCGCTCCTCTCTGGAACTCACGGTTTTCCTTTCAAGATCCTGAGCTTTCTCACGCAGATATATTTATATTATATTATCTGATAGAAATGCCTGATGTGCGGCAACAGTTTTTTTTTTATATAGTTTTTTTTTTAGTTTTTTTTTTCAGGATGGAATTGTATCTGTGGAACAATAGTTTTGCCTCAGTTTGTCAAGCCAGCAGCCTTTCCTCAAGACTGATTCCTCCCTGAGACATGTAGGGAACAAAGCAATCTGGCAGTTTGATATTCCAGGTACTCTTCCTTACCACAGCATGATGACTGAAAATGGTTCCTACCCCACTGGTGTCAATGGACACCTGGGGAGTTTTGAAGTTTGTCTTCTAATATTCAATGTGTACAAAATAATTTATGTCTGACAGGTGGTTTTCTAATTCATACAGAGTTCCTGCTCTAATCCAACTCCTGCTGTCTGGGTGTTCCTTAACCTGAAGCATGCAGTTTGCGTGGGCCAAGTTAACAACTGTACTAGTGAAGTACTTGAATGTTGTAGCCAGTTGGGATAGGCAGGTGTGGATTGTTTTGGAGCCTACAATTTCCATCCTGACAATAAATCTGTAGAGTAATTATCCTTATTGCCCAGTGACCATCTGTAAAAGCAATCTTAAAAAGTCAGCCTCATAAATCAGGTAAAATTTAAAATCTTCCAGCAGTTTGTAAATCTGCCTAGGATTTAGAGATTAATTGAAACAGACAGCTTAATACATTAACCTTTCACCTCTGTGGACTTGGGTTCAAAAGCCAGTTTAGGTCAAGAAATAAAAATTAAATCGGTAATTTCTTCTTAGTCTTTAAAGGACATGTCTCATCATGTAAAAACTGCTGTCCAGATGATGCAAAGGAGTAGCAGGCGTTTCAGTGTCCACGGGCACCACACAAATGACGAAGTGGCCAAGGAGAGGACGGGGCAGGTGGCTGTGCTGGTGGCACCTGCTGGGATACCGTGAGACAAGAAACTTTTGTGGGACAAAGCATGGGGCACACTCATCACTGCTGCAATTAAGAAGAGCCTGGTAATCTGATAATTCCAATTATAGCTACTAATTCTCTTTGCAAGGGGCTTCTCTGACTGTTGTATGTGTCTTGCCTGTTGCTGGCGTTCTAGTATTAGGTTACTAATTTAAGAACAAAGTAAGTAAGGTGTCCAAGGAGACGTGTCAGGAGGACATAGCAGCAGTTAGAGAAGTCAAGAAGCACCAAGAGGGGCCCTGTGGGAACAGCTGGGTAAAAGGCTCAGAAATAATCTTCCTCCTAAAATCAAGCCAAGTCACTGAAGCTTTTCTGAAGATATTGGCAACATCTTACTGGTTATCCTTTGGGCATAGGAGATTGCAGATGCTGGCAGTCAGAAAAGACATAGGCCCATCCTACCCGCCTTAGCTTCCCTCCTCCTTGGCTTTGCCAAAAGAGTGATATGTGCCCCAAAAAAGAGCACAAAATAAGACGCATATGAGAGAAGCTGGAGACTAGCCACTTGCCCCGAGAGGGCACTGCCTATGGATGCACGTGTCAGCAGCTCCTTTAGGGAGATTTAACACTGACTGGTAGCGGCAAAACACACAGTAATCTGTGTCAAGGTAGGGAAAAGAGATTGAACGATAGAACTGTCAGTAGCAGAAGCCTCTCAGGGGAATTAACTACTCTCTGAATCCCTATTAAATAGTTAGCACATGACTGGGAATCACTTGACAGAACTGGTCCTCTCCTGTGGTGTGGGAGTATCCCCCAATAGATTTATGTTCCTCAGACACTTGAGACCACCCTTGAGAAATATCCATGCAAAATAAAAATTACCTATGACCCTTGGCTTTGACTTCATGACCTCTTCTTTTCCCCATACATGCCCTGCCTGCTTGTGACTTGTCAGCTGACTAATGAGATCAGTTGAGATCTCTGTTGTTAATGTACATTTGAAAAGAGTATGATTCTCTGGGACCTACAAACACGCAGAAAATCAGCCAGTACATTTCCAGGGGGTCTTGGCCTACTTGGAACAAATATCCTGCTGAGGGGTTTGAATCTTACAAAAATGCATTTGCTATTGATGGAGGTCAGAGGTGAGATGAAAACCACACTGTGAAACCCAGTGAAACCCAGTGATAGAAAGCTTAATCATTTATTTTTTGCCTTGGATCTTTTCACTTGTTCCAGCTGGTTCAGAAGCATTTGGAACATTTCAGCAAGGATTACAAGAGTCAAAACAAACCTTTGCCAGCAGTAGAACCAGATCAACAGAAACAGGACAATAGCCTTTTTCATACCACAAAAATGCTACCAAGCAGCATATAGTTTCATGTGCACTTCCACATTTTCCTCCTCCTGATTAAAGAGTGAAATAATATTTACTAGCAAATATTCTACCTCATTTTTAAGGGAATTAACACAAAGATTAAAGGGTTGGTTCTGAATCCATGATTGAAATTCTAACTACTAAAATGCACATCAGTGTGCAGAGAAAATAAAAAGGCACTGAAATTCTTTTCAAACCCAAGCACCAGGTGCATTAATTACATTTTATTGCATGTTGGTTTATTACCGTGGTCACTTGTGCCTTATGATCTGCATTAACACCTGCGTTCTATGGATATCTCGGTATTTCACTAAACAAGATGAATATTGGCCAGATGGTGACTCCAGTAGGAAGCACCGCACATAGATTTCCCCACTCTGTGCAGTTGCCTGTAAAGGAATCCTGAATGTCACACTAAACCAATAAATAAATAAATAAATAAATAAATAAGGGCAGAGGACTAGATCTGAGAATAACTGCCTTACCAGTATATTCAAAAGATCAGACAACAGTCAGACCCTGGCCCCATCACATGAACCTTGCTATTAAATCCTCTGCATGTAGCACATCTTGACATTTGGTGGAAATGCAATTCCATGGAAAAGTGGGTCAGTGCAGGTGTAAAACACCATAGCCTCACTGGCTCAGCGGTGCTGTTTTTTTCTTTTAAGTTACATATATGACCTTTCTTCCACAGTGTAGGCTAGTTAATGTACAACAGACATTCAGCTCTGGATACCTGCCACGAGGACAAGTTAGTACGTGAACTTAATCTCCTCCTCACACTTTGACCCGAGTAGGCAGCACGTCAGACACAGAGGAAAGGTGCCAAGTGGCACAACCCTCACCGGCCTGCTAATGCCGCTGACCTGCTATCGTCTAACAAATAAGACGTTCCTTAAAGACCTGCACAACCAAATGCAAGAAATCTCAAATTTCACCATTGTATAAGAAAAAAAAAAGTAGGACTCACAGGAAAAAAAAAGCTGGAGGTGCCTTCTAAAAATGTGCATTTAGCCTCTCCATCATAGAATCATAGAATGCTTAAGGTTGGAAGGGACCTCTAGAGGTCATCTAGTCCAACCCCCCTGTACATGCAGGGTCTCCTAGAGCACATGGCACAGGACTGCGTCCAGGTGTGTTCTGAAAACCCAGAGAAGGAGACTCCACAACCTCTCTGGGCAGCCTGTTCCAGTGCTCTGTCACCCTCACTATCATGAAATTTCTCCTTAAGTTCCCGTGGAACTTTTGATGCTTCAGTTTCTGGCCATTTCCTCTAGTTCTGTCAGCGGCCACCACTGAAAAGTGTCCAGCCCCATCCTCCTCACTGCCTCCCTTGAGGTATTTATATACCCTGATCAGGTCCCTTCTCAGCCTTCTCCAGGCTGAACAGGCCCAGCTCTCTCAGCCTTTCCTCATAGGGCAGATGTTCCAGGCCCCTGACCAAACCAATATCAACCAGAAAACCTCAAATGATCCCAGCAAATTCTGTTCTCACACAGACGAGGGCGATTCTACCTGCATGAGTAAGGTCACTGTTTGGGATAGCCCCATCTCTGTGTTCATTTTGGGGAGGGAATGGGGGTGGCATTTCTTGTGGCAGAAAGCTGAGTGCTACTTGACAAAGGCAATTTAAACATCGGTGTAAACAACCGTAAGCAAGGGGCTTCTGTGGTGTCTGTGTTTTCTGCAGCACGGGCTCGCGGGACCTGCTTGGGCGAGGCGGGAGGTGCGCTCAGCACGGCAGCGGCTCTGCGGGAGCTGCCTGGAACAGGCGGTGCCGCTCGCTGCTCCAAGGCGCCTGATCTCTCCCTGGGGAGGGCGGGCGACCTCATTTCTACCTCAGAGACGGTAAAGCCGAGACACTCAAGTTTTGCCCCCAACAGAGCGTATCCACCAGGCTGTACATCCCTTCCTGCCGCTCCTGCTGCTTCCCAGCCTGGGACAGCCTGCCCAGAGCACAGCTGAGCTGTTTTTTGGTGACACCGTTTTTCTTGTTGTTGTTTGTTAGTTTGTTTGTATGTTAGAGTACTTGTTTCCTCCTGGCCATGCTCATGTGTGCAAGCTCGTTGTTGGCAAGCACTGGTTGACTTGCACAGTCGTGCTTTGGCAGACCTTCGAGAGGGGCCACGCTTGGAGGAGGCGTGTAAACAGGGAAATGGGGATGGTTAATAGAGAGGGCTTTGGAGGTTTGAGGTGGGGAAAGACAGTAGAAAGGCAGGACTTCCTGGTGCGCTGGTGCTCACTGGTCTCAACAAGAGAGAAATCCAGGGCCACCAAGGCACGTGGAGAGTCTGAGCAGGGCCCTGGTCTGCTGGGAACTACGCAGAGGACGGAAGAGCAGTGCTGATGGCTTGAGTGGCCTGTTTTAGCAAAGCAGTGTTCGTATTTGCACCCTCCAGGACAGAGCTCCTCAACGGCTCCCAGGGCACAGCTAAAGCCAGGGAGGGCTTGTGAAGGGCCCCATCAGCCGATGGTGGACTGGAACAACCGGACAAAGAAGAAGGCAAAGCAATCCTGCTATATTACTGCTCCTGAGAAGACGCAAAGCCGGCCTCCAGCCTCGGTGGGCTGGCAACTGCGCAGCGCTGGATGCCTCGGAGGAGGGCGCATGCAGGGCACTGGAGATGACGGGCTTTACGAGAGCCTTATCTCCCCGAGAATGTTTTCTCACGGTCTTAGCTCAGCTCCTTATCACGTGCCCAGAGGGTAGGGACTTCTGCGATGTCTAACTCTTGGATTGCTCTCCTCAGTCCCGCCGCACCCCCAGCAGTTGAGGGGGCTGTTGCCACCCTCTGTGACAACCCAGCCGCTGCAGGATGATGAGCCCGTTGCTCCCTGCAGGGACATCCAGCACCAGGTCCAATCTCTGAAAACAGGAGGCCAAAAAAAAAATAGAAATTAGCACTCCCACCTTCCCTCTCCACACACATTCTCTCCTGAGCTCTGCTTTGTATAAAGCCAGTATCTCACTCTTGGAGGAGGGAAGGCAAATCCTATTACGAGTTAAGATTAACTATCACTCAGATAACTTACCAGTGCAGAGATCAAATATAAAAGATGTATGTTCTGTGTCATCTGTTTAGCAGCCCTAAATTAGCTCACACGGGTTGGTGGTGCTGGCCAAATGGCAGCACATGTGCTGCAAATGGAAATCAGAGTCAAAACAGACTCCTATGGGAAACCCCAAGCAATTTTAAAGCAGCTATCTTATTACCTAAGCAATTTTCAGGGACAAGCAGATTCAGACAGAGCCGACGATACTCTCTGGTCCCACCTTGGTGAAACTACTTCATTATTATTTCAGTAGTGCCTTGAGAGCTCTATCTGGTGCGCTAGATTTTCTGCACAACCCCTCCCAACAACCCACAATAAAAGACAGCTCCTGCAATGAAGGGCTTAAGGTTTAATTTAAGACAAGACACAGCAAGTGGAATCAACAAACAACCAGAAAGATTAGAAGGGAGAGGATGATGGAAGTGGTAAAAAGCACTTGTCCCTGGAGTCTCAGTATGTGTACAAATGCATACTTCATATTGATTAATGTGTACACAGAGATTTCAGAACTCCCTTAAACTGAATATAAGACATCCAGAAAGAATTAATAGAAGAATTACAAGTATGGGGTGGAGGGCTTGAGGGTGGGAGAGATCTACATTGCTGTCCGCGTAGGAAGCAGCATGCGCAGATGGCTTTGACTCAGCTTTGTAGCAAATCTTGAGCAGTCCTGGCATAGGTATCCAGCTCTTCCCAAGACTCCCTTGCTTCTCAGTGTAGAGAGTATATACATTTGACCTTGCAAAACTAGTCAAGGAGATTTGGAGTAGGAAATCAGGTTTGCAGGGAACCTACCTCAATGCTTTCAAAACATTTTAGGAATATTTTATTGAGTTAAAAAATATCTGGTTTTGATCATACTAGATTCTAACCAGCATCAGTTAGCTGATTTCATGGAAATGTCATAGCAGAAGAGATCTCAGTTTATTAATTCTCATGTGCAAAGGAAGCATAGGGAAAGATTTTTTTCAGTCCTTCTTTAGGCAGGAAGAAAGTGCCCCAGTAACTGGTACCTCCACTCATCTCTCCAGGGAGGGCTTCACATGCCCAGCTCCAGCTCCACGACCTTGCTGAGGAGCAGGAGGACAGCATGGCCCCTCCAAAGAGGGCTTAAAGGAGGGTTCTGGATGAGGCAGGGGATGCAGAGCAGGACGCACCACCCGCAGCTCGGAGCTCCTCGGCGCCTTGCAGAGTCCAGCAAGAAGTTCCCTGGGAGGAACCAGGAAGGAGACATCTGGACATCCCCATGGGGCAAAGCAGCCTCTCTGCCCTGCTCAGCCTTGTGCTGGGGAGCAAGCAGAAGGTAGCTAAAGTTACCAGAAAGGGGCAGGTTCAGTTTTGTATTTTTTAAAAAGCAGTTGTTTCTTTATGCTTCTCTAAATTACTGCTGCATTCCCCTGTCTCCAGTAAAGATCTCCTCGCTGTTTTTTTTGAGTCCAGCCTGTTGGAGGCACAGGGGGATCAACATTGTCCTAGACTTCTCATGGGAGAGTAAAAGAGGGGCTGCCAGCTGGGAAGTGGTTTCTAAAAGGGAAACTAGGTGTAGTGACCCCTTCTCCTTCTTCCTGCCAGTCAGCATTACAGTCTTAGTAAGAAACAGATTGTTCAGGTACACGCTATTCAGGAAGGATATTCTAAAAATGAAAACCAATTTCCGGAGGTACCGATGGCAGCAGAGTGCTCTGAGCATTTCATGGTTTCTGTTTGCTCAGTGCTTGGGGATTCACAGAGGGGCCACATAAATGCTACTGAAGTGCAAACTGTTACAAAGGTGACTGTTATAATCAAAACTCAGTGCCAGCTTAGAAGTAGCATCTTAAGAAGTGAAAAAAGAGTTTTGAAGAGGTCACTTCAAAAAAGAATTGAAAAAAATCCCCCAGATCAACAGCATCATGTGTGTTAGTCTCAGATGAGAAGATTCCTGCCTAAGCCCCGCTCCCAAAGAAGGCCACGCGTGTGAGTTTATCCTCCAACCCTGACAACGTGGTATTAACATTCACTTTGAACAAAGAGCCTCTCTAGTGGTGTCTACATGGCTTTGACTTTGCTCTTTCCTTCAAACGCCACTCGTGATGCTGAGCACTCGTTCTCCTGGCCTATTTGTTCCTGGCAAACAAAGAACAAATTCCCCTGGGTCCTGTAATCCATTTTTAACATTCTGTAATTATTTGGAAAACTGTTTTGATAGGTGCAATGAAAAACTGGGGCATTTCAGGTGTCCCTGAGAAAGTTTTCGGAGCACTATATGAAATGGGGATGTAGAGTCTCTTTCTTTAAGGAAGGAAGGAAAAGGGGAAGGGAAGGAAAAGGCGAAAGGAAGGGAAGGGAAGGGAAGGAGAAAGTTCTTTTAAAAAAGTGGAATATTTGCAATTCATAGATCCACCTCATCTGCTTTGTCATCTCCAAGCTCAAAGAGAACAAAATTCCTGCGGGTCCCCTCCAAAATAGTGGTGGAAGGGAGGAAATGAAGATGTTGTTGGGTGAATATTGCCAGTCTTGGTCAGAAGGAGCAGCCCGAGCCCTGAGCTGGGCCAGCTGAGGCAAAATGTCCCTTTCTGAGCTATTGTCTCCCTCCATCTCCCCGGATCCCCAGACTTCATATGTTAATGTACCCTTTTGGGAAACTCTGATGGAAGACATTACGGCAGGAAATGTCAGAGTGCGTAGCAGGAGGCACACGGCACTATGAGTTATGTGGCCCAAAGGCACATGAGCTTCATCCAAACAAGGAAATGTGTCTCCTGACGTCTTCTGGCCAGCTGAGAACTTAAGGGATGAAATCTAGAAGCTAAATGTCAATTTAATTTTGCCAGAAGGGCGTATTTTTCTTTGAAGAAAGAATGGGTAGAAGAATCACTCTGGCAGACCCTGTGTGCTTATTTCCAGCGCAGCAGCCTGCAAATACAGTGCCTGCGAGTTTGAAATAAGTCATATGCACTTCTTTTTCTTCCCTGCATATTATTGCTCAGATTATGTGCTACTCTTTTATGCTTTTACGTAAGGGTGAACCGCGTACTTTCAAAGGGCAAATGGTAGATGTTGTGTGAAGGGGACATTATGCTGAAGAGGGAGTTATAGGACAGATGCAAATGTGACCAAAAAAACCCCAGAAAATTAAGTAGAAATGAAGGCACTATTGCTCAGTTGTCCTCAAAGGACCCGGGATCTTTCAGGGATTATGCATGAGTGAAATAAAGGGGAAAATTCATACTCAGCAAACCCACTGCCATCTCCTGGTAGACAAAGAAACAGCCATAGTGCTCCCTTCACCGCCGCCCGCTCCTATGCTGCTATCTCATATTTATCTGTTGAGCAATTGTAGATTCAGGACAAATGTTATCGTTGGGAAATGTCACTATTCTGGTTTTGGAAATACTCCACAAGCAAAAGCAGGAGAGAATTGGGACAGCTGGAATTCTTTGTGCCTTGCTGAATTTAAGGACAAAATTTCTGTGGAGCTGCATGGTAGCAGGATCAGCCCCGGTGACAGCAATATACACACAACTCATGACACTGCAGCTGCAGCTCCTTTTGTGATTAGTATGGCAAAAATGATGCATTGGCCAGGATTACAGGCCTGTCAGTTTTTCATCCTTTACATATAATTTGCTGGTTAGAAAAATCCCTGAGAGAAATTAAGGTCAGAGGAAATGGTAAAACAGAAAACGAAGTGGGCAGAGAAGGATAAATCATGGTGTGTTATCTATGCATCAGACATATTGCCGTTGCCAGCAAAATACCACGTTCTGCAGTATTATCACACTAATCAAAACAAATCACTATATTTTCACATTACATATCTTGCAATATGTCTCACACCTCTGTCCCCATTGCCCGGCTAAGGCTGCAGAAATGCATTGTAAGAAATGGAGACCAAAGGCAGGGCAGAACGCCTTGCCTCTCCCCCAGGAAGGATTTAAAGTGTGCAGAGTAAATGGGCACTCCTACAAGGTCTATCCTATGTACAGAGATAGAGGTGATGATTGGCATCTGACAGGCTGTAAAACCAAACTGATCTAAGGTAGGAAAATTCTAGCGCAGAGAAGTCAGGTGTTCTGTGGTTTGCTGTAGTAGGTCGGGTTGCATCTCCGTGCCTCTGAGGGGCAGCATCATTCCCTGCACTCTCCTTGCACCCAGGGGGCACGGGGAGGCCGGACACTCCCGGGTGCAAGGAGAGAACAGCTGCTGGCACCAAACAACCGCCTGCAGTTGGTGGCTTCTCTCTAGCCCTTTCCAGTGCAGGGGAGAGATTTAGTGCACTCATGACACTCACTTTTTAGTGACTTTTCACCTCCACATGTCAGCTCGAGGCAAAGTGATCATCCCCTGCTGCATCGATTTGGAAACTAGAACACTCTGCGTCGAGAGCCTGGCTAAGGAACGAGCTCCTTAGGAAATCCATCTCTTCGACTGCATTGACTTCTTTAAACGGTAAATGTGACTTGGCATCGAGACACGGTGCTAAAACATCTGATCCTCCTTGTGCACCCCTGCCCACTGTCACCAGCTGACTCCCCAGACCAGTGTGGGCTCCCTTCCTGCCTTCATCTAATGCTCCTCCACGTGCACGGCTGTGTTCACATGAGGGTTTGCAGCCCAGGAGGGAAGGACGGCTTGTCCCGGTGCTGCCGCCTGCCAGGCCGTGGCTCACCGTGCTGCAGAGCAGCACAGCGGGTGCCTTCATCTCCAAAAGGTCAGGCTGCGGACGAGGCCGAGGCCAAGGTGGGCTGCAGCCCCGCGCCTCGTCTGCTCCAGAACAGTCTGGGGGGTGACTTGCAGCAGCAGAGCTTTTCTCATGTGTGTCGTCCCGAGAGAGCGAGCTTGCACACGCAGCTGGGCTAGCAGGCCTCGGAAGCTGATGGTGTTGGGGAAAGGGCAGGAAAGAACAGCCTCTCAGCTCTGCTCCTTTGCAAGTACACCAAAGTGTCTGCCTGCAGCTTTGCAGTCAAGTGATGCCACTGCAATTCAGATTTGATTAGTGTTTTCCATCTTTTTTTTTTTTTTTTTTGCTTATTTTGCACAATTGTAATTGCTTTTGCAAATACTGAGCAGAGCTGAAGATAGCACAAGTCTTGAAGGAACAAATGATTTATTGCTAATTTCTTAGCATAAAAGAGGCAGGTCACATCTGAATGATTAGGTTAAATCCTGAGACCTCTGCTCATATTATAAAGTTACCTCAATTAATTTAGCTATAGCACAAGTACAGACACTACAAACATACTAATTGTCATAGTTCATCATGTAAGTCATCTTACAGTTCCTGGGTTACTTGCCCTTACAAAGAAAACACTTTCTTGCACTCATTTGCTTTGTTCTTCATAAATATTTCAGAAGCTGAAGCTTATTTCTGTTGGCTGTGGTATACTTTGTTACTTTGTCTGTTTTACAGAAGGCTTTAATCTTGGGTTCAGCCAGAGATATGCATCTTGTGGAATACTGAGAGGAAGCTGTCTCTGCCTTATGCTGGAGATGTGCTGGAGCAATTAATCTATTTGAGGAAATACGGATTTGTCACTGGAGTTTTCCTCTGAAAACGCAGATGGCATCAGAATGGAAAGGTTTCGTGCCAGTGCATTGTGAGGGGCACCAAACAACGTGCCTCTGAGGTGCTTCACCAGTCACTTCACCAGAAAACACCAGTTATTTTACAGCAGGCAGAATGGTATTTGTTGCATATAGAGAGAGATTTTTGCTCTTATTAGCTAAAAGGATGCAGGTGCTTAATTAACAAGGTTGGGAACCTTAATTTTTACTCATGTTCATATATAACTGTGGATGTCATTTCTGCTCTTATTAACATGTGAGCAGTAAGCTCTAATCTCCCAAGATTTTACCCACAGTGATATCTTGTGGTATTAAGTTCAATGACAGGAAAGTTTGGTTAAAGCTCCCCTTAGCCACAGAATGAGTCTTGAAGAGCCATCGTGCCCCTTGCAGGGAATGGCATCTCCAATGCCTCCTCTGTAGCATCCTTGTTGCCGCGCTGAGCTCCTCCAGCAGCACTGACCTTCCCTGCCATTTGTCCGCCTTTCTCTCAGACACCTCCATGCTTCCCTCGGCAGCCTCTCCTCTCAGGAAGGAAGCGAGGGACGAGCCCTCTGTCAGGATTATATAGCTGGTACTTCGTCTCCTTCACAAAAACCCAACACTTAGATGCCTCCTGAAAACTGCCAGTTGTCAAATAGGCCAGCTACCAGCCAAGAAGCTTGCAGAATATTTCGCAAAGCGGGTTTAATTTGTTATTCTGTTCTGCACATACACACACAATTTGCCCATAATTTTCTTTACCTGCAACTTACATATGGCCACTGCTTCTTGGTGGTCAGAGTGTGTTGTCCATGCCTGACCCCTCACAAATGGGCTGTGTTCCATGATTCATCCTGAGTCTGGCTCAAGCTGCAAATACTCATTTTTTTGCTTTGGGAGAACAGTGTCTCAGACCATGCTTGAAGCTCTGGATGATGGCTGTCAAACTAGGTACATGGTACAGGACCTACTCTGGAGAATTTTGCTCTTTATTTTTCACAGCGTGGCTAACTCAAAGCCAAGTTGATCATTGATCTGAACTCCTAGACGCTACTACAGTGCTGCTACCTAACAAAGGCAGACTTTGATTTATGCAGTGAAAACAGAGTGGGTGGAAATGCCTCAGGATTCAACAGCCTGTCTGTTTTAAAACTCATCCTCAGTTCCCATAAATTACATCCATAGTAACATGCCAGCTCAGAGCAGGAAGAATAAATTGGGATATTTCCTGCCTCTCCCCTCCCCGCTCTGTCCTCCAGCGTGACATTGTGCTGCATCTCTCATTGGGATGCAGCATTTCCAAGGTTTCGCGTTAGAGCACTCCGTGCTCCCATTTTGGGTTTGCAAGACAATATTTTTGCGTTTCCATTTTGAGCATGTGAGACAGGAGTTAGAAACACAAACCACCGCAGTTCCTGTTTTTGCAGAATGAATTTGCTTTAACTTGATAGTTTGTTTAATTTACTGAAGCTTTAGCTGTAACACCTGCGAGGCACAACCTCATATAATTTTCCAAAAAGCAGGAAAGAATCCAATAGGGAAATGAGCTTTCTTTTTTTCTCTTTCTTTTTTTGGTGTGGCAAAGCTCCTTTTTAGAAAAGATGCCAAAAAATTCTCTGCCCAAACAGTGAGTTTAGTGTGTTTGGCTTTAGGATGTGAATATTTTTGTACAGCTTCTGATCTGCTGTTTTTTAGTAGCAGTTTTTAAAGGGTTCTTTCCTGCACTATTTGGATATTGAAGCCTGCTCACAAAAACTCTTAGCTACTTTTGGACTGGCCTATTCTATATCCTCTGCATTTGTGCTCAAAAGATTGAGGGCCAATTGAGCTGGGGGATAGAAAGCCTTTAACTCCTGTGCCTGTGTGGAAAAGCTTGAAAATATGGGCTGATTTCATCCAAAATGTTCCAAAGCCAGAAGGGAAATGAAGACTACCACATTTATTGTTGTTTAACGTTTTATCATTTGGGTTGGGAACTAGCTGAATTCATGAATTTTGAATGTTTGGAAGTGCCCTTGTTATAATCATAACCTAAATCAAATGCAAGCAGCAATAATTTGATGTTTTCTGGAGCTTGTAGATAAGCAAAAAAAACTTAAATTACTTGTAAACGTGCAAATAAAAGCTTTCCAAATGGCCAGATGAGTAGGAGAGAGTGAGAGACAAAAGAATGAGGCAAAATAAATTTAAATTGGGACTGCAAACAGTTTGATCATATATTCCAGACATGTACGAGCAAAGCAGTTGCAATAAACCTTCGGTACAGAAAGGAAAGGCACAACACAGATCTGCACATCTAATGCTAAAAACTAGCCACCTTTTTGAAAAAATGTCACTATATTTGCTGAAATAACTTGTCACTGTGTAGGCTAAACTAAAAATGATTCACAAAAAAACACAATATCTTTAAATTTTTCAAGGCTCTGAGCTGTGTTTCACTCTGCAGATGCAGCTTATTGACACGCATGCCAATCAGCTCAGGCTGCCGCTGTAAAATTTGAGCTCTCTCCTGTGCTCAACACTGTTCTAGTTTTGATTTACTCTTTTTGAAGATAAAATAAAATTCTCTCCTGTCAGTTGCAGAAATTAAAGGCATTTGAACACTGCTTTTGCTAGAGTGAAAAATCTTTCAGGGATGCACATAGGATGTGTCTGGGCTATATCCTTTACAGTTTTTATTCTAACTAACTGAACGATTCTTACACACATTAGTAATTAATTCTGTAATTGTTTTAAACTAAATGCCAGAATAGCTGTATTTTCACAAATTCAGCATTTTTCACCATTGTTTCAAATGAAGAACACAGCATAGTTCCAGAACTGTGTTTTTTTACCAGTTGTGCAAAAGTGAACCTGCCAAGTTCATCAGAAAATTGTCTCCAGTGATTTCTCCAGTAAATTCTCAAAAACATGTTGTCATTTCCAGCTCCTCCACTCACTTAGAGGTGATAAACCAAAAAATTGAACTGATGTTCAAATTAAAAAGTGAAAGTTTGGTCAGCAAGGGGTGCTCCTGAAAATCCTACTGCCAGCCCAAAGGCAGTGGTGAGACTCGGGCGAATGCGTGCGTGTGTGTACTTTACACAAGCTGTTAGGCAATCGAGGTCGCCCACTTGGCCATCCTGGAGGCCTCTTGATGGAGGCCACTATGACGCAGGCACGGGTGTCTCAGCACCGAAGAAGACGTTTGTGGAGGGAAATAGGGGAAGGTTTTACTCTGAGCAACCACCTGGACATCGTGGTCGCAGTCCTTGAAGTAACCCGTAGAAGGAAATCAGGAGTTCTGACCACCAAGCACAGAGAAGGCAGCTGGAGAAGGTATGGATGCTCCCTCCCTGGCATGTTGCCAGGGACCACGTTGCAGGGACGAGCTGGGACTGCTAGGTCCTACGACAGGTCCTGGAGCACCAAAACAGCTATTTAGCAGCCAGCACATGGCCTCGTTACATCTCCTTTGCATTTGGTATTGGGGTCTCCTTCTCCCACACCCTGCGTGCTTGTCACCCTGCTCCCTCCACCTGCCCGTGGCCTATTTCTGCACAGAATAATCTCACCGGCACCTGATTCTCCTCGTTGGTGTTGCGAAGAAAGCGCTGCTTGCTCAACTGCACAACAGCGGCATTTTGAAGCTTAAAAATGGCTTTTCAGCTACTTCAAATGACTAGTAAACTGATACTCACACTGCTTCTTCCATCTCGCTGCTTTCATCCCCCCAAAACAGATAACATCATTGTTGTTCTGCATTTAGAAGGATTTTTTTTTCAACTGTGGACTTGGGGGTCAATCATTGTTTTTGCAGTGATTAACTATAATAGCAATGTAAAATTCCACTTCCACAAATAAGTTTATTATTGAATTTTCTGTATTATATTACTAATTTGAATTTTTGTAAGAAGAAACTGCTACAGAGAGCAGGGAGCTTGGTATTACTGAGGTAAAATGTGTATCTGATCCTACTCAGGAGACTTTCAGCTGCTGGCAGGGATCCTGAACAGGCACCGAATTCACATATTCTGCATCCAAAAATAAAGAGAAAACTCCGTGGCACACTAAGACCATTCTTAGAGTGAAATGGCAAGCCAAATTACATTTTAGCCCTCATCAGCAAAAGCGAGGTGTGTCACATTGCTGTTATTGAAAATACCGAGGGGGATTAAAATCTCAGATCTCCCAAAACTAAATTGGAGATGTTAACACAATTAGAGAAGAATGTATTCCTTTGAGCAGGAGGGTTTTGAAAGCAGATTGAAGAACCCGTCTGTTTCTTCTGTTGTTTTAGAAAATGACAGCTGTATAAAATTTGCCTGGTCCAGCCTCTGAACCCAGCCCTGCAGTTCATCAGATAAAACTGCCATTGAAGCCTTAGGGCAGAGGACCAAAAGATAAAGACCTTGTCTTTTCATGTACATGCAGAGCAATGGGGAAGATGTGGACAAGGGTCTGAGCATCCAGAGGCACCATTGTCAGTGACAGACCCACAAAAGTCCATCATTTATTCCTATCAGTTGCAACTCATGCTGTTGGTGTACTCATTTTCTATGGGAATTTCCAATAATTTCCCAACCTCCTCTGGCAGGTTAAGGCATACAGGTGGCTGTACTTCGAATTCAGACCCTGGGCTCATTTCTGCCTCTTTGCACGCACATTAAAAACCCTTTTGAGGACTCTGGTTTCCTTCCTCTGAGACTTATCTCCTTTTTCACAGTCCAGGGGATGCTCCTAAGTCCTTATAGGCATTTCTGAATCCCGCAGGCCTTTCCCCTCTCTCTCACAAGCTTCAAGTCCCACAGCCTGAGCTAGTACAATTTGATGTAGTTGCAGGAAGCTCAATAGATTATTTTGATCTCTGTCAAATAAAGCTCTAACCCACTCAAATAAAGCTCTAACCCACTGTGAATGGCTTTTCTGATATATTAGCCTCATGGGGAAAGAGTTTGCTCTCTCTGGCAGCCATGAGGGGCACCTCCACCTTCCCTGAGGTGCTTGTATGACACGGTCCCCAGTAGACTGCAAGCAAGAACCTCCATGGAGCTTTACAGATGCAGGACCCAGCCCTGGAAGGTGTTTGGGCATCCAAACCTTATTGATTTCTATACACACCCTCAAAAAGGCCTCAAGGGCATTATGACCAGTCTAGGAATCAGAATTTGAGGCAAAAGAATATACGTAATTGTGATTTGGTCAGAAAAATATCATGTATCAAAGCAGAAGAGCACATCACTGCAGGAAGACCTCAAGGGATAAGAAAACAAAAGATTGTACAATGTACATTTAAAAAGAGAAGAAACTGTGTTTTTGACTGCAAAGTGGGTTATGGAAAACATGTGTACTCTTGAGCCATGATATTCTTGGAGACAGATACGATTGGAAAAGCGGTCAGGAAACTGGAATGCAGCAGTGCAGCAAGTCCCCCCTCCCTTGCTGCTGCCCGTCCTCCCGCTGCCTCAGAGTTTCCACTGGGAGTGTGGGACAGGCGACCACGCGAGTGCAAGGACCCTGGTGCCTCAGGAGTGGATTTTAAAAGAACTTGGCAACCAGAGCATTATGTTTTATCGTGTCCAGGCAGGGGTGGCGGGTTTCAGTCTGGAAATGCAGTCAAATACATCAGAGGCAAGTAGGGAAAAAAAAAAAAGTAAAAAATGTAAAAGTAATGGACTAAACCATCGTCGCAGTAATAAATAATTTAAAAAGCTGGTATTCTCAGAAGTGCCACCAGAGGGCAATAACAGGCAGAAAACGAAGCTGACTGCGGGCATGGGGTTCTTCTTGGGCCTCGCCTTCAGGTAACGGAGACGCCTTCGATTTGCCCCAGAGAACCGCCCCCGGCAGCCGACTGCGCTGCGGGCTCCCTCGTGGGGATGCGGGCGCCGCTGCCTGCCCGCCCGCGGAGGCGCCGCGTGAGGCGCGAGCCGGGGCAGAGCGGGNCGCGCGGAGCGGAGCGCGGAGCCGGCGCTGGCAGCCCGCCCCTTGCTTGGCGGCTCCCGGGCGGCCTCCTCGCGGATGGAGTCCAGGAATATTCCTAACGCTGCACGTCCGGGGCAGCTGATGAGCTGCTAGCGGCGCTGCCAGGTTTCTGTTGTTTTTTTTATTTTTTGCTTATTTCCTTCAAAGGAAAATTTGGAATCCATGGAGTACGAGTGTAATAATAATAATAAATGTTGCTTTTCTGTGTCACTTTTTTTCCCCTTAGCTTAAAACTAAGCTAACAGACTCTGTGGGATGTAACCAGATGGAGATTTTTTGTCTGCTTTTGCGTTTATTTGGGGAGGGGGCAGAGGAAAAAAACACCAGTTCCTGAAAGAAGGTAATTCTGACGCAGAGTAGGGAATTTGCAGACTCCAGCTGGGTTTCTGATGGATCATGGAGAGCCCGAATGGGAACTCAAGTTTCCCCCTCACAGGACAGTGTCCTCACCCTGGCAATTAGAAAATAATCATCATCTTGGTGCAGAAAGCATTTACGTATCTTCTGTAAAACCTCATTTCATGTCAGGAGAGACTTGGAGGATCCACCCAAGAATATTCTTGAGGCTGGTCATCAGGATATATTTTCCTGGAGAGAAGTATGGTTTCACATCCCCTGAAGCAGAGAAAGCAGTTGCTCTCCTACACTCCAAACTCCAAGTTAGCCAAATCTTTCGTTCCTTTTTTTTTTTTTTAAATAAAAGTGCCCACAATATTAAACATTTTTTTCCAACTCAAAGCAGTATTTCCTCCTCCTCCATTTTCTACTCTTCTGTTCAAATATATATATATATATATATATTTCAAAGTGGTCTAGCCCAATTCTTCTACAGCCAAACAAAAAAGCCGTGTGCTTCAAAATCACAATCTGGACCTTTTAACCCAATATTGAACACTGGCAAACAGAGATCTTTACAAAGAGCAGACTGCTGGTTTATGGGCAGCAATCTCCCACAGTAATTCTGCCCAGAAAGGGACGGCATAACTGAGTTCCCATTGAAAATACAGAAAACTCTTCCTATGGAGTTAACCACTTGTGCGAATGCTCGTGCAAGGGAAACAAGGCATAGTCAAGGGCAATGATCTCAGCAAGGGTAGTGAACTTGTGTAGTTTCTGTGTGCCTTAAGCTGTATTCATGACCTTGAATCAGACTGACTGAGCAAAAATATTAATTTTCACCAAGAAGTTACTAGGAAAAATAGCCTCTTAGCAAGTGATATGAAATCCTGTTGCTACCTCACCCCTTCTAGAAATCCCCACTTATCTCTGTACTCACGGGCAAGGCAGCCCCGAGGTCAAGAGGGGATCTGGAGAGGGCAGCGGCTCCCTGCAAGCGCTGGGCTCGGAGGATGTCGGGTCACAGGCCACGGGCCTCCGCAGTGCCCGGCTCGGAGCAGCGGCGACGCAAGGGGGAGCGCACGGCCCTGCACTGGCGCCGCTGCCGCCGCTCCGCTTGCCGGGGTTGCATTCCTCTGCCCGGCTCGCGAGGGGCCCAGTCCACATCCCAGTGATTTCAGTGGGAGTCTCTCCATTGGCCCGAGTGGAAGCTGGAGCTGGACCAGACAGAACATCTTGTCCATGCATAATCTGCAGGCTTGTGCTTATACTTTACTTTGTGTTTTTACATTGGGGATTCTTTAGCACAAAAGAGGCTCCGACGCACTTGGATCTTTCTCCGCTTCCCTCAGCCTTTTTGGCTGGCTGTCTTTCTAAAGTCCTGCGAGTTTTGTGATAACATGTGTCCTCAAATGTTTATCTTCTTAGCATCCCAGGGCCTCTGCAGGGATAGCTTTTGGTAGTCAGCAGTGAAGTTTCTTTAAAATCCTCTATCTTTGATGGCATTGAAAAGTCTGAGGCTTAAACTTAAAAACTTCATCCTCTTGCTATTTTTCAGAAAAGGTGTGCAAAGGTGCTTAGGCTGCTCTTCTTCCAGCCACAGGCAAGTATGTGAAGGACTGCACCTCCGCACCAAAAGGACTCCAAGGGACACCTTGGAGTTTCACATTTTTGGAAATTCAACATGCAGGAGTATGCTGAGGAAAGCACTTTTACCATTCTGCTTGACAGAAATGATTTTAAAAAGCTCTTTAAAAGAGATTTAGAAAGTAGAGAGAAGTATCTACTTAAAAATAGCAAAAATACCCTACAAAAATGGCTGCAATTTGCAGGTATTGCATTATTAAAGTAAGAGTAGACTTTTAGATGGAGAAAGAGCCTCTAAAAGACTAGTAATTAAAGCTGTGGCTGTGCTTCCTATGATCTGGGGCCACTTAGGAACCAAAGTAATTTTTTCTCTTAAATATTAGCCGGAGCGAGGGGTGACACTGAGGTACTTCTGCCCTGGTAGAGAGCCCTTAATGAGTCCTCTTTAAAGCTGCAAAGATGCATAAAGAAAGATAAGTGCAAACAGAGATTGGTTCTACTATTCCTTAGGAATTCCTAATGATGTAATTCTCTTGACTTGCAGTACTATTACTTTTGCGCTGTTTGGCTGGAGTCACTTGAGAAGCTTCAGGAAACTTTGAAAAACAACACTACAGAAATTAGAAATGTCTCTTGGATATGTAAGCAAGCATAAATATATTCACAAAGCAGTTGGTTACTGTGGCATTAAAATACTGTCCAGGAAATATAAGGGGTGGAAAACAGCATAATTCTGGAATTGGAAAAGAAAGATCTTAGCTTATTTTTAAAACAGAAACCCTATAGAAAAGAGGACACATGGGACAGAAAAAGGATATCCTCATTTTTCATCACTGAAAAGAAACAACACTGTAATTAAAAACAGATCCTAGAATACTGGTCTGTTTATCACTGTTTATCACTGATCTATGATCTTCTGTGCAGCTTCCCACCCCACGTTCTGCAGTGCCATAGGATTTTCCAAATCCTTTGCTGCTCTTCACATCTTTGTTTCTACGTGGCAAGGACTGGATTGGACTTCTGGGAGTGGAAGGCGAGGACGAATGCTACCCAGCCTGTGGAGGGGACTGTCTCCAGTTCCAGACATCTGGGGCCCTTCAACAGCATAGTCACAGGAATGCTGATTCCTAGCACAGACAAGGAAAGCTTTCATGTTCTTCTCCTCTCCTTCCTTCCATTAACACCATCTGGCCAAGCGGACGTGCTGGACCCTCCATGACCTGGTGACAACTGTGGTGTCCTGCCACCCAAACCGGGGCTGCATTGCCAGCAGGCACTGTTGTTGCCACAGCTTGGGGCAACTTCTGTCCATTCCCGCTTTGCAGGATCCCTTTGCCGTGCCTGGAAGTCAGTCAAAAGGCTCAGAAGGCAGGGCTCAAGTGTTAACTTTTAAAATGGGCCAAAACCTAGAGTCACATAATTGTTTTCCCAATGCCTGTATTTTTGAAAGCCAGATGTTCATGGCCCCCAACCAGCTGATCCTTAATCTTCTTTTATTAATAATTATTCTTCTGTTATTAATAATTCCACTAAGATAACAGCAGGTCTCCACCTTGACAGTTTGTCTCAGAGGATGTGGATAAAAATCTTCAAACAACTGTGTCTGTCCCTAAAGAGCACGATGAACTGGTGTGTCTGTGTCACTCTTGAGCCATGCAGTGACTGAGCTGAGCTTCTATATTTGACCTGTCGCATGGCTGTGTCATTTTAGGTCTCTAACATTTCTGGGCTTTCTGGTATCTCTTTGAATGGATGAAAGAAAGGCTTTTATACTAAACTAAATGATTTAACTCTTTACAGTAAACTGCCCATGCCAGCCCATGCTGTTATACTTCAGTAGCTTTAAATAGTCAAGCTAACTGTGGCAGCAGTGATTTGTTTGTTCTGAACCAGGCATTTCATTTCAGCAAGTTACCAGCTACATTTTCTTACCATTAGTGTCAGAGAACTTGTACAGGTCAGGAAATGCAAAAAGCCAACAGCCCACTCACTTGGAAAAGCATCCATAGACAATAAAGTTTTATGAACAGAAATTTGATGGCATATGAACAGAAATTTAATGGCATGGAGCTTTCCAGCCTTTCTAAAGAGACTCAACTTAAAAATAATTTTTGATTGTTGAGTCCTCGTAGTTAGGTATTTTGCTGCTAATATATACTGCAGTCTGCCCTTCTGCTGTAGCATAGTGCCATCTGCGATCAGCTGCATGAAGCCACCCTGTACTTGTTTTGTTTTAGCTTAGAGGGGAAAAGTATCATCAACAGTTAAAAGAACTTTCCATTAAACTAAAGATGGTCTAAAAATAGAACGGCCACCTCTGATAGTAGCTAAGCAGCCAAAAGTAAGGTCTATCAGAGCAATCAGAAATGCATGTCCATGTGTATCTGTTTGTAGAGTTTAGTTTCCTTGAGTAATTGCCATATTATCCTGGGGAAACCTTTGAGTCATTAGGAGGATACCACATAATTCTTTCTTCAAAACTAAGAAGTGGGCTGTATATACAGTCTTATGCTGCCTGATATTTGAGGCTGATATCTCCTGAGTTATGAGGACAGCTCTACAAAACGTCTGGTTGATTACCTTGTGCCATGAATAGAGAGTTGTGCTTGATAGCTGTCGTGTCTGCTGCAGTAATTAATAGACAGGTCAAGAACCACATTGGGCAGGTTGGAGGGCATGGCGCTTTCTGAATTCTGTAGAAAAAGTTGCTGGTATTCAGGTAAGAGAACTTCTTCAGTTTTCTGTACAGAGAAAGCACTCTCACCAGATGTTCCTATCCAGTTTCTCTTTTACTATTTTGACTAGAATTATATTTACTATACTGGCTAGGATTTAATTGTGAGTTTTGATACTAATTGGACTGTGAGTCATTCAAATGCTCTACTTCTTTCTGGACAGCAATGCAAACATTTCAGCAGAAGTTCTCACGCGTGCACATTTAAAAATCGGTTTTCCTGTATACTGGCATTTGAATTTCTTTTCAAGTGAGTTTTTTACCTAGACTCAGAGCCAGTAGTACTTGAATCATTTTCATAAACCTCACTTTAAGAGACTTATGTGATGTTCTCTTATTTTGAAGAACTCCCCACTCCTTGTATAACATGATTAGATGGATGCAACCTCTGAAGTCCAAGAGCTCAGTAAACTTCTGTAAGCAGCACTTGCCCAAGGGAGTTTTAGATGCAGGTTTACCTCTATCTAGAGGTGGAGGGAGTTCAAATTTAGACTTCTTGCTGCTCAGGAGAGCCCCCTGCACATGAGGCTAGAGGTTTTCCTGAATAACACACATCTTTTGCTCCTCCACTAAAGCCACACCATCCTGCAGAGAAGAACTCACAATTCCAAGAGATAGCAAAAAAATGGGATTTTTATTTCCTATTTAGGCCTATGATTAGGACCCTCATTTGGAGTGGGTGGATCTACTTTCCTATCTTCTCAGTTTGGCATTTATTCCTAGTATTAAAATGAAAATGGCATCCACTGTCCTAATCATTAGCAGATTTGGTGTTGCTGGAAACTGGGCATGGCTTGAACTCCCACTGCAATGAACTTTTCAAGGTACAGAAGGTACTGATCAAGGTTGGCTGAATATTGAGGAGAACCTCAACTGTGAAACTGTGACTAAATTCATCATTATTTTTCCCCCTCACATTTCTGGACAAAAGTAAGGTCAGAACTGTCAGAAGTAATATCTTACTAGGTTGCAGAGGTGGCTCAACAAGAAAAATATAGAGCTATGTTAAATTAAAGCAGCTGGCAAGATAATCAGAAAGAAAACTGCAGGAAAACTACCAGAATTGACGTCTTTTGGAGAAGCAAGGATGTTAATTTCTTTGTACTGCAATGATGGGAACACGTAAGATATTTTTACCCAAAGGATTTATCAAAAGCTAGTAATATAATCATAATTTGTCAGCAGTCATGAAATCCAGACACCTCAGGCAACTTTTCAAATTCTGCATAATCTTCAATGTCTAACACATTATGGGAAATACAATGAAATATACCCTGTTCTTAATTGATTCCTTTTGCACCACATTTTTCATGGAGGCTTGGCTGTTGGCCTTTCTTTGCTAAGTGAGAGTTTCAACAAGTGGAGAAGATGGATGGCCAAACCAGTCAACTACAGAATATGCAAAAGGTCAAACCACTCAGCTAGCATATTGCTATTGCTTCCAGATAAATGAAGCATAATGAATCAGATAACTTTCTTTTTGAAAAACAAAATAAGGAAACTAGAAAGTTGTTCAAGCTGATAATATTTTCTTTACAACTTGAAGCCTGACTATGACTGACTACAGACATAGCTTTGAGGAGTGTTAAACAGAATAAAAGTCCTTTCATACCTTGTCCTATCAAAATAGAAGGGAAGAACAAAACTAAGTAGTTTGCATGACTGATGCCCTGTAGATTTGTGTCAACATTTAAAATAAATCAAGACTGATGTATGCAGGAAGTGAAATATTGTTTAAGCTTTGTGCATGGTTATAATCTTCCTCTTCATACAGGGACTTTTGAATGAGGGGCTTTTAAATGAGAGGCTTATAGTATTATCAGCTCCCTAATGTACCCTTCAGTCCTGAGCAGTGGACATAGAGGCTTCACCCCATAGCTGCTGAACTCGAACCAAGGACAGGCTGCAGTGCAAGGCGTAATTGCAGGGGTGCCAAATCACTGCAGCAACTACACGGGCAACTGAGCTTGCTTTCTTGTACGTACAAACTCAGTGCAACCAAAAGGGGAAAACTGTTAAGAATGTTTAGAGGAAGCATTTGATTTCCCGTATTCCCAAGGCAGCATGTGAGCTAATTTTAAGTAGATCTCTGCTACTTTCAAGCTTATCTAGTTGCTGCTTGACTGCACTTGGCACAAGACTAATAAATATAAGCCATTCTTATTACACTATCTTGAGTGTCAAGCGTGTTTTCATTGCATTCTGACTAGTCCAAGAAGATAAACTGGAGGCATGCTTCCTCGTTCTTCTGAAATGAAGGACAGCGATAAGCTGCCATCTCATGGAGAAGAAGCTCTTGTGCCTCTGGAGGCTGCATTTGCACAGCTACCTATAGCAGGAAGACAAGTGCAGCAGTATCGCTGTTCCAAGCTGTTCCCAGCAGAAAAGATTTAAATCCTGCTTCTTGTTAGTTTTATGTTAGTGGCTGATGATTAAATGGAGAGGCAGAGCAAGGCTGACTTTGGTTCAGTGATCTCATTGGGTAAAGCAGTTTGGACTGTGTTTTCTAGCAAATTTAGCTTTAGAATAAATTATACACAGTTGAAAGTCACAGGCCCTGTTGAAATGGCACTTTGCATCTAATACAGAAACAAAAATACATGTGGAGTTAATCTACTCAGATGCCTCCCTGAGGTATGAGGAGGCCCCAGCAGCTCCTCATGCACCAAGACATTTTGGTTGTCATCGATGGGTTTTCTCTCACAGTCATTAACTTTTGAGCATCTCCAGATGAGTGCACCAAAGTAAAAAGCCACCGCTTTAAAGCATCCTTCTCCCTTCTTTTTTACTGGACGCTAAAATCTGAATTACCTGAAATCTTTACACTGATCTTTCCTCAGCCATTGCTGCCATGTTTTCCAGCTGTCCCTGCCATGTCCTCAAGTCACATTAGGACTGAACAGTTATCATCCTGGGAACATCCTTCTACTGACCAGCTGCAAAGGCCAAGGACTAGCTGCAATAAAAACATGAATAAAAAAATAAACTTTTCTGTATATGGACATCAGAGTTCCACATGACAACTGATTTTTTTCTCATTTATAGCCACTGGACAATGGCATATTTCTGTTTACCTGAATGAAGCCAACTTTCATTCGCAGCTCTCTGAATGAGGGGAGAATTAGGCTCCTGGCTTTTAGCAGCTATGTCAATTCCTAGAGCGCGATGTGTGTCATAGAAACTTGCTCATTCTCTCAGTATTGAAGCTGAGCAGTTTATGTTGACATCTTGGTAATTGAGTACGGTATTATCTGAATGTAAATGCATCCAGCCATAACACAGGAAAATCCGAAGTCCCAGCATCAAAGGACACTTCTTTTTTATTATTCCACTAAGTCATATTATTTCCTGCCTGCAGAACTATTGCTTAATGATTCACTGCACATGAAAGATTTTGTTTGATTCCTGATGCTGATACTTGTGTTGGAAACATTCTTGATAATTATTAGAACCTGCTGAATCTTACAACATTTTGGTCAGACAAAGGACTTAAATATGTCATCAAGAAAAGGCTCCAGCTGTTTGCCACATGAAAGGATTAAAGATGACAGTTTGTCAGGGGTGAGATATCTATGTTCCTTAGAGCACATTATCTCGTATGCATCTATTGCATGGTTTCATTTTTTTTGTATTCAAGATCAACAAATTCCTGTGCAACAAATGTCCACATGACTGCATGAAGCCTTGCACCTGAGTGTGACAGCATATAGTAGCTCCATTTTCTTTTCCAATTTGGCTAACGCCCGTGAGCTGCAGTGTTGTGCCTGCATGACGTGAATGTCTCCAGACTAGTTTCTGTGGTGAGCAGGTTGATCCTATTGCACCTGGGTCTAGACAAAGCCAAAAGCAAGAAAATCAGTGTTCTGGTGAAACACTAAAATCAAAAATAGTTGGATTCCTTTTTAACCTTAGAGGGATTGAAAATCATAGAATCATAGAATGCCTAAGGTAGGAAGGGACCTCTAGAGGTCATCTAGTCCAGCCCCCCTGCACAGGCAGGGCCACCTAGAGCACGTGGCACAGGGCTGCATCCAAGCGGGTCTTGGAGATCTCCAGAGAAGGAGACTCCACAACCTCTCTGGGCAGCCTGTTCCAGTGCTCTGTCACCCTCAAAATAAGCCTATCAAATCCACCAATGAGCAATCCTATAAAAATACACCTTTCTTTACATAACATCAGTCCCATTCCCCCCACATGCCCCCAAAGAAACTTGTATTTTCTGTTGAACACTTCAATTTTCATGGTTTGCAAAGCTCTGTTCAGTTCCTCCCTATTTTTCTCTCTGCCTCTCACATTCGATCTGGAAAGCTCAACAGGTTCAACTCATTATTTTTAATACTCTCTTTTAAGTCATAGCTAGCTTGCCAAGTCCACCAGCAGATTCACAGAGCAAATCAAAATACTCTGATAGCTATACCTGGGGGAAAATTGAGACTTGTCAAATCACTAATGTGCTGAAGCTTTCGCATTATGATAGGTCCCATATGATTTTGTACCGGAGGATGCTATTTCCTGATGAGCATCATTTAATATTGAAATGAAATTCCATTAGAAAAAAAATATATTTAGTCTTCCTTAAATCCTTCATCATTGGTAGCAGTGTTTTATTGATTCTGAGTGAACACATAGGACCATATTCGCTAAGTCTCTATTAAGAGTATGAAATACTTAATGTTTCAATGTCATATAAATTAGAACAATGAAATGAAACAAATCTTTCATAGTCACTTCACTGTTAGTATTTTGACATTGACTGCTCTAGTTCTAAAGATTCATTTCCTCTTTCAAGTGCATTAATAAACACCTTTGAAAATTTCAGTCTTACGTACCCCATTTTATGTTGGTTTTGCTAGAAAGTATGTCTGAGAAGCCAAAGTCAGTTGATCATGATAGGCCATATATCACTTTAGTATCAGCAGGTCTGCAGGATGTATTTCCAAAAGTGCTACTTGGAGGCCAGTTTAAGACACGCTTTTCAGGACCCTCACTTTCAGAAAGTATTCAGCACATGCTTTTGCAAAAGATTGTTACGCTGCTAACACGGAAGCTTGGTGCTCCAGCACTGAAATTCTCCAGACCACTGTAATGCTTTAAAATTTAAGCCTGGATAATTATGGCTTTCCGCTTGCTTGCTACTTTTTATAAACAATTTGTATTTTTAAAAGGTGTCCTTTTACTGTTAATTCATAAATGCAGAGCAGGTGTTCCAACCGTAACGGGTTGCAATGGCAAGAAATTATTCTCCTTCCACACAAGCAGAGACAATCTCTTCTGCAAGAACAAAATTTCACAGACTCCACTCTCTGCATTTGAGCAATGCAGGATACAGCCATCCCCAGTAAGCTGATGCTTTTGAAAACCTGGCTTATCTATACCTTTCTCTGTATACCGTGTTAGCCAAGCCTTGACAGTACTTCAGAAGATAGGAACACTTGCACAAGATGCTTTTGAAACTCCCCAAAACCACGAGGGAGAAGTTAGAGCTGTGACCAGCCTTTTGATTTGGGGACCTGGCTCTTTGGGGACCTTTGAGCCCTTAGTGCGCTTGAGGCGCTTCCCTCTTCCTTCACTTTGAGGCAGATCCTGCTCCTCCCAAGTCCCACACGGTGGGGACTCCATGCCAGAAAGAGCACGATTTTTTCCTCTTCTCTCTGTTTTTACAGAGAAGGGGAACTTAGCCTATAATGCTTTCCAAAAATGATATAATGTCACCTCGGGGAGGCTATCCCCCAAGTCCCTTTAGGACCCCGTGCCATACGGCTTCAGTTGGGAGCAAACACTTGCTCACTGCCCCACGCTCTGTGCTGCTCTCCTTCCAGCGGGAGTTTTACAGCGAGCTGACAGTTGCTTTAAATTAGAGAAGTTGGCGAGTGTCCGAGGAAAGGAGTGGGAGCTTATTTAGCTGAGACAGGCAGTTACAAAACTTAATACAAGCGCATCAAGCTTCAAATAAGTTTTCACAAAGTGCATTATTTGCCGTCAAAGCATTTAAACTTGTTTTAAAGGATTTTGACTCACCAGCAATTACCTGTTGGCTTGAATTTACAACCCTTACAGAGCGGCTCCAAATAATAGTATTGCTTTTCCTGAAAAAAGCTGGGGGCATCTACTCGAATGTAAGGTAAGTTGCAACTCATTCTCCTTTCCTGTTTCTCTGAATTCTCTGAAATGCATTTAAAGAGGGGAATAAAACAGAGACACTTTTCAGAAAATGTAGATTTTTTTGCTGGGCTACTTATGATTCTATTAGAAATTTATGAAGTGGGACTTCAGTGAAATCTGTGTATACAGCCTGCCTTGTAAGTGAAGAATAATAAATGTTGACATTTATGCACATAATCTCTCCATCAGAAAGGTACCAGAGAGACACTTTAAGAAATCATGAACACAGTTTAATTGTCAAAACTTACTTTTACATCTCTTTTTGACAGAGTTTATAATAATATAATTGGTTAAAATCTTTTGAAATATATCTCCATATTTAGCTTTCATCTTACATTCTGTTAATCCAAAATAGTGATTGTAAGTCTTTTTCTCTTGTGAATGACTCCAACATCATCCCAAATATTCACTTTAACCTTTGTTGCTATTGTGTCATGGAAACTTGTTTTGCAAAAAAAAAAAAATCTGTAAATTCCAAATAAATCATTTTGCTCCTGAATTTATCTTATTAAACTCTCACTGATATATCAGTTTGCTATTTCATTGGGATGCCTCTTATGTTTTTCACCAAGGTGATTGAACTTTTTGTGCTTCCTTTGCTCCTGACAGTATGCTCTGTGTCTGTGTGCTGTACAAAGAACAAATATTCTTAAATATAAATGAGTACTGAGTGTCACTGTTTAAGCGCAACCAGTCTGAGCAGGTGAGGGAGGAGATGGATAAGCAATTTCTTGCGCCTCTTTCCCCTCCCAAATCTGGTTACCCTTGCTGAGATGACTCTAGGGCAAGGCTTGCTGCCAGGCTAGTTTCTCTAACCCACTCACTTACAAGGAAGCGCTCAAGCTTGTCAGGCTTGAAGTTTTAGGAAAATATGGGTGTGAGGGCAGCATTATCCACAGTCCTTGGAGCTACACGAGCTATGGAAATTTCTACAGATGGCTGGAGCAACCTGCTTCAGAAACCCCCAAATGACCGTGTCATATTGCAAAGTGTATTAAAGAGATGGAAATTCCCTTCTTCCTGCAATACCCTTCTTCCTGTTTTTCCTGTTTTGGGACTATTTAATCTGGACTACTGAGTGGATTTTCTTTTTAACCAGACCTTGCTGGGAGTGACCTTCCAGAGCAGGTGGAAAATCTGGGCTACTCGCTGCTGGCTATGCTGCATTCATGCAGAGCCATCACCACCACGGAGGTTTTGTCCCCATGGACACTGTCCACCTGAGAAATCCATCGAGGAGTGCAGGGAGAGAAGCCAGAGCGGGAGGGCAGGGGGAGGGTGTGGGAAAGCAGACCTTTCTCCCCAGGGTTTACTGGGAGGGGTTGCCTGGCCCAGCCTGCAGGAACGAGGGGAATCCGGAAAGCCCTGCTGCCTTTGAAGCTGCTGGTGTGCGGAGTTTCACGCTCCTGGGGCAGCCACACCTTTACCATCCTCACGGCATTCCCAAAAGTTAGGGCCACAGGGATCTCAATCAAGTAGCACATAGGCAAGGACTGCGCAGGTTGGGGATTTGGAGGGGTTTTCTACTTGCTTAGTTACTGTCTATTCCTTGTCCTTACTGCACAATGTATTTCCCATGGGCTTCATGAGTACAGGAGAATGATGATGGTGAAGTCTGCTTCATATCCATGTTGCTTATTGATGCAAGAGACAGGACGGTTTCTGAAACTGGAGATCTCACCTGCCCACAAAGCTCACAGGAACTGCAGGGACTGCTTCTCATTTGGCAGCAATAATAGGAAATAATGCAAACAAAAAACATTGCTCATGAATAATCATCTTATCTGTCATCTACATGCCTCATAGTTGCACAGATCTGTGGTTCTGCCACAGCTGGAAGATGAAAAGGTAGGTGGAAATCTGTATATGAGCAGTGTCCAGGAACTGGATTTCAGTGTCTGCAGGAAAGTATCTTCTTCCCCATTCACTGTGGTACAGTTGAGTTACGCCTGGAATTCTCTGTAATGTCTCTATACATAAGTTTGTCCTGTGCACTGGGAAGCCCAGCTGCCATCGTCCTCAAACGGCTGCTACAGCAGCAGCAACATTAGAGATACTGGCCCTGCACCATCAAATAACATCCATGTTCCTGAAGAGAGACATTGCAAAGGATAAAAGACCAGTTGAGGGAGACCAGGAAAACTTTGTGTGTGTGTGTGTGTGTGAAATCAAGTAAATACAATTAAGAGGCATTAAAATATTAGCTTTTCTGATTCCTAGAGGTTGTTTGCCGTGGATATAAGATGAGTCAAAATCCATCTTATCTGCAGATGTGGAATTTTTGCTAGGCTAAAGGACAGCGGAGCAGTTGGTGTGATTGACTTGGCAGGAAACTTTAGAGGTTTTCAGGGTAATTTTTGTGATCGTACAAGGAAATGAAGGCTCTATATGAGATAATTACTGGCTGGATTTACATTTCAGCTACAGGCTGCAAGTGTCAACAAAAGATGTTTATTTCTGCTCATAATCAATCATCTGAATCGAGAGGTGCAGATCAGTAGGGCAGTTTCACTTAAAGGTTGAAGAGGAGACTGAGATTGATGAAATTTAGCTATGCTGATGTGGTTCAGGTTCTCTTTAAATTAGAATTTAGCTTTTTTTTTTTTTTTTTTTTTTTNCCTGAGCACTGTGACCCTGTTCCTGGGTGTCCAGCCTCAAGGCTCACCTGATACCAGCTGCAGACTAGAAAGCTTGAGGTTCTGTGGACAGAACTGCAGAGGAATTAAGTCTTCAAGGATAATTTACTGGTGCAGGAGGTGTTATGAAATGATCGAACAGCTTCCACATTTCTGGGAGGAGTAAGTGTGGGGGCAGCAATGTTCAGAATAAAAACAATCCTTTGGTAATGGGGAAGGTTTAAAGGGAAAGGATAGGATGTACATGATGTACTGACAGGGGTGTTTCACTTAGTCGGGGCAAATCTAGAAGGAATCTTTGGGGAACAATCATTCCTAGCCTGAGAGGTATGAGAATCCATATGTTGTGCTGGCTTAAACATATTGGCTTGTCTTCAGTCTATTCAGTGGATTTGTTTTCCTCATGTGTGAGTATCTCCCAGACCTGAGAGTGGTGCAGCCTGCAGAAACAGATTCCAAATTTCTAACAAGATTTAATGAAGATATTAGACTGTGTTTGGACTCAGTCAGGCCACCCATTCTATTTTTAGCTTACACTCTCTCCTCCCCTTTGGAAAGACCCCAAACTCAAAATCAGACACCGTCCCCTAAACAAGAACATCTGGTAGAGTCTGAGCCTGGGGAGGAAGGGAACTACTCCATAATGGGATGCCTTTCTAGGATGCCTTGTAATTCATGTACTCCAAACCATTTCACTCATATTTCACCACATTCTTTCATTGGAGATATTTTTCTTTCAAGAAAACTGAGTGGAAAGGGTATTGTTATGGGAAAAGGATCTGAAGCTTAGTTTTAAAAATATGCAGTAAAAAGAGGGAGTGACAGTGCTGTAAGAATAGGGAGCTGAAGGGCCGGTGTGGGACCCGCTCGCCTCACCTCCCCTCATTGCATTGCAGGCATCATCCTCTGCACTCCACGGGCCTCACAGCTGGCGCCCGGCCAGGGTGGGAGTTCATCGTCATCAGTCTGGGGGGACCTGATCTACAGGCTGCAGAGAGGGACCTTCTGTTCTTCTGCCTTTTGGAAAAAAAAAAATAATTGAGCTTTTTTCTGGATTTGTCCAAGAAAATTCTCCATTTTCTTGGAAGGAGAAATTCCTTCCTGCTAAAACAAGACTTCTCACTAGCAATTAGGCATAAGGACCAAAACATTTTCCCATTTCTACAAGCTATAAAAACTTGATGTTATGCCAATCTTGCTAGCATTGCACTGGTCTTCTTGCACAGCTCTAGCCTGTTATGCTTTAATACACCTAGGAATTGATTGCCCCCGGCCCCAAACACATCTCAAGCAGTTATTTCAAGTCCTTTTTAACTCAATTTGCAAGTCCTTTTCATGCTGAATAAGAGTAGAAGTGTTTCCTTGGGGACTTGACAGAAAAACACCTGGGTTACTTTCTACAGACGTTGCTTACTCTAGACATGGCACCAGTTTTGTTGCAAAGCGGTTGGCTCTTTTGGGGCTCTGTGAGGTCCAGCTCTGCACGGGTATGTGCTGACACTGTCTTCCAGAGCCTGTGCTTTTCTGGCCCAAAGCCATGAGAACAGCCTCTGATCACAGTCCCGCTTCAGAAACCCTCCCTGTTCCTCCCACTCTGACTTGTCTCTAAAATCTTCCTCAGCTCCATTATGGTTTCCCCTCTATCAGCTACCAAATAGATATTCTTGCCTTTTTGGACATCCTTACACCTTCCTGGCCTCGTTTTGTGTCCGTCCAGCGCTCCCCTTTCACCACGTCCCTGAGGAGGGTTCCTGAGGGGCCCTGCCTGGCAGCGGCTCCTTGGGAATGCGGCGCTGCTCTGGTGCTGGCGGATGGATGGTTTCCTGGGGGCTAGGGGCAAGGCTGAGGCTGCTTTGGCTTCTCTAAATTACCGTCCCCATTAGTGGGAGCAGAGGTTCCTGCTCAGAAGCGGAGACACATGTCTGCGGGCTACCTCTGCGCAGCAGTGCTCCGGGCTCTGCCTCGAGGTGGGGCCGGGAGAGCCATTCCAGCGCGAGGCAGTGATTTATGGGGGTGTCAACGGGACCGACTCCACTCCAACAAAGCAATTCCATGAGGGCCAGAGGGAGAATTTTCACGTCTTTCTGCAGCCTCAGTTATAGAAGAAGTTTCCTTTCCTGTTTCAGCTATCTGTATCTCTTCGAATGCCCCACATGGGAATGCAAAGGCCTAAGTTCTCCCTGGGGTACTACCGTGTTTAAATGTGCAACATGAGTAGAGGAAAACAACTTGGGCACTACAGCGAGGGCTGGTGGTTTTGGCTAGCTATGAAACAGTTTTTCATACCTACGTCTACACTCCCCTCTCTACTCCACCCTCATGCAGAGCAGATTATTTCTATCTGGGAATGGCCCATGGGCTCAGGAGGGGCTGGCTCCCAGCCGTGCACACCAGTACGTGAATGGCATCTCAGCGTTGGGAGAGGGCACTGCACCAAGTGGCCATATATCAGTTTCCCTAGAGAGAGTGGGACTAGCTGCACTTCACTGCATTTTAACCTTTACATTTGGCTTGCATCAGAGAGTGCTTTCCTAGGCTGCATTTCTGAGAAAAAGGACTAGAACTTTTTAACGGAAAATTGAAAGTTGAGTTTTCCTTTCTTAAAGGAAAAAGGAGTTTTCTCTGCAAGACCCACTAGGACTGCTCTCTGTTAACAACAGGCGTGCTGCAAGCCCCACAGATCAGCAGTGATTTCACCACCTTCCTCAGGTTGAACTGCGATTTCTGTGTCTGGAATTTCTCAGGTAGAAATCTATTTGCATCGTCCTGTGGCACAACCGAGCAAATTCTGCCGCACTCCCGGGAGCGGTCCAACTCATGTACACAGCATGTGCCGTATTGTGGTCTGAGAGCATGCAGGGAATGTGCCTAGAACTTCTTTCTCTGACAGAGCTGCCGATGGTCATTGGTAAATGCACTTAATCCTCAAGCCTATTTGGAGAAAATACCAAGGTAGAAAAAGAGAGCAGCCTGGAAACAGATGTTTGTTAGAAACTGCCCAGTATCCCAGTTATTCCTTTTTTTCTAAGTGAGATCTGTCATCATAGCATAGGGCTGCAGCATGAGAGTTTTCATTGTCAAAGATCAAAAAAGTCTGGCCCATGTGTGTGAAATGTCTGTTGCTGTAGCCTACTAGGGCACACATTAAAACTCCGCAATGAAATCCAGGCCACACTTAAGTCAAAACAAGCCTTGCACTTCTCTCCAGCAGGGTTACGTAAGGTGATGTCAGTACAGGGTTCATCGTGGGTGCAGCTCCACGGACGCCCCGGTTATATTTGGATTGCAGCATCTGGCAGGGTTTAGTCCCAGCTTTCCACTTCTACAAATAATGGCTCACAAAAAGGAGGGTTGTTTTCATACCTTCCGCATGAGGTGAAGGCACGTGTGAAGTGAATTTGACATGGTGTATCTCTTGGCTGCTTTCAGTCTAAGTCCACAACCAGGAAGTTGTATCACCTCTCCAGAGACATGCCGGGGTTGTAAAACATGTTTGTTCCCTAAATTAGCACCATTTTCTTCATTAGAAGACAGAGCCGGACTGTGCTTTCTGCGTACACTTACTGCCATTGTTTCTCATGTTTGAATGACCTCTGTGGTTATTCTGGAACAAGGTTTGGATTCTTTGAAATTAAGACTAGATGATCCCATAACAGAAACAGTTTTGCTTGCACAGAAGAACTGCCAAGATACCCTTAAAAGGCAGGATCTGCCTAATGTACGCTGTTCAAAATGTTCAGTGCTGCTCTGACCTCCTTCAGAAACCAGGCTAAGCAGAGCTTGAGAAAAGCCACGTGGTTCCTCCATTGCACCCCAATACTGCAGTGGCCTAATCCTGCCTAACACCATGTTCAGAAAGCAGCAGGACTCTGTGCCAGCACGCTGGTACCAGAACCCCTGCACGCGCCGGAGCAGCTTGCCCAGCAAGCTTGCTGTACGTGCCTTCTTTCCACCATGTCAGCGGAAGCAGATGTTTCTAATTTATCACAGAAAACAAACAACTTAATCCCCCAAATATGCAGCAGTAGGGGGTGGAAGGGGGCCCTTCCACTTGAAACTGTTCTATAAATTGGATAATTAATGTTAATTTGTCCATGAATGAAGCAAATGTGTGTCAGATACTGTTACCAGCTCTTCCTCCCTGTAATTTTTGTAAGTCCTTGGAATCGCTAAACAATGTCTAACATCTTTTAAACTTGAGGTAATGACACATTTTCCTGTTACGCTGACCAAAAGTGGCTGGCAGTGCTCTCTTTAATCAGCAAGTACAATATTTATCTATTTAGGCCTTCAGAACTCTAGTTATGTACAGACATCGCAGCCCCCTGTCACGCAAGTGCCAAAGACAGGCTTTGGTTGTGGCTCCAAGGGCCAACCTGCCTCACCTTTGAAAACATGATTTCATCATTGGCCATTTGCAAGCAAACAGCTAAAGCAAAGCCCTGTGCCCAGACGAGGCCAAAGCAGAGAAACTGCCCCTGCCAGCTGCAGCCCTAGCGCTCAGCCAAGATCTCCAGCAGAGTTGGTCTGACAAGCTTAATAGAAATAGGCTTCGCTTCACATGGTGAAATGTTTGGAGGAATTAAATGAGAAGGAGCCTGATTCCCAAGGAATTTCAAATGAGGCTGATAGGGACTGAGAAAATACTGGAATTATCTGCTCTGTGGCAGTGTTGGAGGCCTCAGCTAAATAACATCAGCATGCCGGTGTTTCTGCATGCTCATGTGCTCAGAGATCCAGCTGCCTGTGAACAAGCCATACACCTTCCTTCAGCTCACACCTCTTCAGACCATCAGCTCCTGCTGCTTAAAGCTTATGTTGTTACTCGTAAAGAAAGGCTCTTGTCCAAGAAGCTTAGCACCTACCCGCAGCATGTCCATCATGTACAGGCAGCACTGAAATAAGATTTATGCAAGCAGGCTTAAAAAGATCTCCTTCAAAGATGCTGGAGCCACAAAAGTGAGGCGAGACATTTTTTGAAGAACAGCAGAATACAGGGACTGCTGGCCTGAGCACTCTGCAGCCTTGGGTGTCTGTGAAAAGTGACAAAAACCGCAAGTGTTTTATGTCCTGATGACCAGTGTGTTTCTCCTCAGCAGCCTCTTTGAGTCCCAGCAGCTGCTGTGAGCAGCATCTCGAGGAGTCAGGGATGGTTGGCTAATCTCCCTGATTAATTCTATTAAGAGGGAGGGTTAGGCAATGTGTCAGAAATGTACAGGTCTTCGCATAAAGCCAGGATGTGATGTAGGTTAAAGGAAAGAGTGAGATATAAAAGAAGCAAAACAGAAGCAAAAATGGATCACTGTCAACTGCAGAGCTAAGAGTAGGAATAGGAGCACTTTGCACTCTGCTGCAGTGACTGCACTCCCTTCCCTTCCATGGACAATATCCATAAAGAGATCTGGGAAAACAGTTAGCATGAGAAGAAAAATGAAGACAATTGGAATAATCTTGCACTTGAGATGAACCAAACAATTCTTTTTTTTTTGAGTAAATCACAAATATAATTTTAAAAATCAATCAGACAAGATTTTTTTTCTTTCACTCAAGCAGCTTTAAGTAACATGTCCTGATTGCACCAGTGACAGGATATTCTGCAAAGCTGCACTCTGCTTTTCAATTTTGAAGCCTTCCCCTGCCTGATGATAGCCACATGCCTTTATTCATGCCAGTGATGGACACCTTTACCTGCTGCAAACAAAACTAAGCTTCAGATGTTGATATATACATTAGGTGACTTCTGATCTGCCTGGTTTATTATTATCATTTGCCTTTCCTTATGCTATATTCCTGAGATTATGATCAGGGATATCCTTGTGTTAGAATCTCACATACTTAAAGGAAGGAGACTAGCTGCAAGTCATTGCAATAAGGGAACATTTGTCTTTGACAAATTGCTTAGTCTGAAATAGCCTGAACCTTCCTCTGGACCTGATGATAAGACTGAATTTTAAGGAGGAAAGCTGTTTTAAATTTCCAGATATAGGCCTGAACTCAGTGTGCTGGGGAACTGTTTTTTGTTTCTGGCTGGTCATTTTCAAGGTTATGGAGAAGAAAAGGCTGTAGATTTCACTTGCATGGAATTTAATCTGTTGCAAACAGGACAATTTCCTTAATCTGTTATAAAATATTATAATAAAATGTTTTGCCATCATAGTGAAAGTAGGTTGTTCATGCGCACAAGATTTTTGATGAGTAAGTGACACAAACTACTGGCATAGAAACTGTTTTCTAATTCCCAGGGCAGCTATTTTGCATTCCTACCTCTGATGAAGTAGCAGTAAATGCTGCTTAAGTGAAGATACATCCCACACTGGGAGAATGAGAATGTACTTGCCTTAAAGCATTTGCAGACTTCACCCCTGTTTTCTGACCTCTAAGAGGCAAAACAGATTATTAAAGAATCCTTTCTGACCCTTGAATGGAAAATCACACAACCCTTAAGTATAGGTTCAGGATATTCATATCCGCAATTGAGATTTGCTTATAATGGCATGTGTTGCTGATGTTCGTAACTTATACAGCTCAGTAAAGCATTCAAAAACAAATATTCAGTCCCCATGGGGTCTGATAGAGACCCACCGTGTGAGCTAGATGTGAGTATAGAGCCCTGGTAGCTCTCAGGTTCTGAGTCATCTTCCAGTGGCGTCCACATGACCAGAAAGGGGACCTACAGGCTCCTGTGCATTTGGAGGCCAGAAATTCAGCTGGTATGAATTAATTAATTATGTCTCTTTTATAGTCAATGCAGCTGCACCAATTTATATCAACCGAAGACTTTATATCAAGACTTAGAAATTATATAGACAGATATTATGCACTACGGGTTTAAAATGAGCTGTCAGAATTCTTCCTAATGTTTACATTTAAATTTAAAGCCTCACCAGGAATTTGCAGCTCCAGAGTTTTGCCCGTTATTCATTAGTTCATACTAGCTGTGATCAAGTGAGCAAGCACTGTTAGTACCTCACTTTAAGTGAGAGATAGCCAAGGTCCTGAGTTTGCTGGCCTGGCAAGCTTGGGTGGCACAAGTGATCATGGCTTGTAGACATCCACATGAGACACACACGGGACATCCACACATGGGATGTGAAAAAATGACTGAACAGAAAAAAAAAACACAACTAACATAGACCTGTGGCCCATGCTATTTTATATTTTTTTTCAGATACATAGTTGTGTAGCTACATGTTATTTATATATATGTTGTTGGGAGTCTGCATTACACAATTTTAGTCACAAAAAGCTAAATGAGTTTGAAGTAGAAGGATCATGCATAGAGGGCGTTTCTTTATTTCAAGGTTTTCATTTTAGTTTTTATCTTTCGAGACAAAAATATTTGTCTTTCAATTCTCCAAAAGCTCTCAATGTATGAATTGAATTTCAAAACAAAAATAGATTCCAGATGTCTTAAGTATATTTTTGCAGCCCTGCAATTTAAACAAGTTACAGCAATACTCACCTTCATCAAGTTTTTGATCATTATAATATGAATTTGCACTGACAGCTAGTGGTGATCACGGGAACCTTGGAAATCCTGGTTTCCAAAATCCAGCTTGTACTAATTTGGATTCCATTGCTGTTTGTCAGAAGGACTGTGTTTTAAGGAGAATTGTTCATTTGATGATCTGTAGTACAGCTGCCCACCACATGCACAGCAGCAGCCGCATTACCACTTCTTAATTTGCCCCCATTTTCAGCTTCAGGACTGGAACCCATTATATAGTTAGCATCCTAAGAGTGTTGCCTTATTTCGTCCTTTTTCTCAGAAAATGATCAGTAATAGTAGGAGGACTTTCAGTCTTCTAAGTCTATGGAAGGCGCACAGAGGGGACGGGAGAAGCCAGTAGCTAGGATGCTACCCTTGAGAGATGTGTCTTCAGTTTCCTGCTCTGCACAGACCATGCGATCTCTGCCAAATAATGTCACACCTGCGCCTTAGATCTTCATCTGCAAAATGGGTATTATCTTTTGGATCCTGGGCCATAGAAGTATATTCAAATTGACTGGATGATCTGCAATGACCAACACCTTGTAATTGCCTGTAATGAGTTGTGCAAACCTGCCTCTGAATCATAATCAGATATACAGTCAGCTCCTTGCTCTCTGGGGGGGCAGCTCTGCTGCTTGCAATTGAAAACCCTGAATAATACAAGCACTATGGCATGCTCTGAAGAGATAGCTGCTACCTGAAGACAGTGGGGAGGCCATGCGAGCTCTTCTGCTCTGGCACAGGGGCAAATTCATTGGACCCAGGCTTGCAGAACCACCTAACCACCTACATGTCTCAGTCCTTTGCTCTGAACTGATTCAGGGCAGCTCACTGTTTACACTAAAAGCAGGCTGGGGCTCCAGACAGAGCCTAGAAGCAGTATAAATGCATTTAGATAGCCCTGTGCCTCCATGGAATCAGTGTGACTCTCTGTGTCAATGGTATTCATCTCCTGATGAATCTGAATTATCTAAAAATAATAAAAAAGTAAAAAGAAAAAGTAATAAAAAGTTACTATATTGAGAAATAAGTTCTCCAGTTCACATATTTACTTGCCATGTCACGTATGCTGCAACTGGTGTTTCAGTCCCTCTGACCCTTACGCACAACAGTGACACTGGACTTGGTAGTTCCTGTTGATAACGAGCATGCTGCATCACCCTATTTGCCCTGAGCAATCAGGTGTGGACTGAGTGAGCTGACATTGGAAATACAGCTGCTGATACGTATACCTTTGGGGTGCCCACAATTTTTAAAGTGCAGCAAATCAGTTTAAGGTACTGCATCATAGTTTAAGGTACTGCATCATATCGGACAAATTGATATTTATGGAGATTTGGATTTTTCAGGGTCTCAGGGAAACCATACAATGGTATATGATCACTGTATGTTATGTTATACACTGTGATATATGCCCTGTGCACATTGTGCATATACATATAAACATATAATACAATATATACAGTATATAGATACAGGCATGTATATCATACCCTCACAAGAGGAACTGGCTAGAAAATGGAGTTTCCCTAGTTTAAAAAATAGAATTTGGAGGACATTGATTATCTTCAGTTATATGAAAAACTGCAGTACTTGAAAGTCTTGCTGGAAGAAAACTTTTGAATACTTTTATTTCAGAATAACAAAATAGAAGTCCGTATTTCAGTCTCCCCTGCTAGTACCTGGCAGTACCTTGTAAGGCACCAGCAAAGCAGTACTCCCCAGTCTACTGAAGCAGAGTCTTCCCAATCTGTTAGAGAACATTTGAAAGGTAAATGAGAAAAATAAGACTTTAACTGGCATGTAACAGCCTGCATTTCTCTTTATATTTTGCTTCATATGGTACCTCATGATACAGACTTCACGCAACAGGTCTCATTCATTCCTGTGTAATTACAGCTTCTGGGGTCTTGGCCAAGCTTCCATTTCCACATTCACAACTGCAGTTTTAACTGTGACCCCTGGTTCGTGACCTGTTTTCTTAACTCCTACATAAATCCTGACATGCCCGGGAACGCATATACAATCCTCTGCGAAACAGATGACGTTTTCTCGCCGCAGGAAAAGGCAGCGCTCCGAGGCGCCCGGCGTGCACAGCCGTGCGCACCTGAGGCGGGCTCGAGGCCTGGGGCTGTGCAGCGCTGCCCTGTGCCGTCCTCCGTGCCCTGGGGAGACACCGACTCATGCCCGGGGTAATTAGGCGGTGCTCGGGTGAGTGTTTTGGATAACCGCCCTTGGAGTATCATGACGGAAATAAAGCTTGGTCCTCAGAACTGAGGTGCATGTCCTGCTTATCTGGAAACTGAAGGAGCAGGTCAGTGCTAGCCCAGGGATTGACTCTTGGTGTTAGCTCCCGCGCAGTTGTGGAAGTTTAGGCTTGTGTAGCTCTGGAATGAAAGCTGGACGGCGCCCAGGACACTGCATTCACCAGGCGGCGGCGGACACCTGAGTGTATGCGAGTAGCCCCATGTGCCCAGCACTGCCCACGTAAACCGTGCTGCAAGGCCTCCGTATCGCAAAATGAAATGAAAAGAAAAAATCCCAGCTATTTTCTAAAAACAGAAGAGAAGTGCTTGGCAATGGCTTAGTAAGGAGAGCTGCTCTGCCAGGGCAGCTGATGGCAGCTATTGTAGGTATGCAGAGCTGCAGCAAAAAAAGAGCTCGCTCTTCGGCAGTGGGAAGGTTGGGTGTTGGAGATAGTGCCGCGAGACGAGGATGGCATTTTAAACAGGGCTGTGCAAGCCCACGGAAAGCCTGGAAACATTGAATTTACTCCTGAAAAATACAGATTAATCATCAGAGTACGTGGGAATGTAACACCCGTGCTTGTGAATGTAGCTTCTCCAAGCGGAGCAGTGAAGGCAGCACACAGGGTTCAGGAGGGAGCTCAGGAAGCCAGAGGCAGCAGAAAAGGGAGCTCATGGCCCGGTGAGCAACAGCAGCATGAGCTGAGGCCGTGAGGCGGCCGGGCTGTCTAATGAAGTGTAGCTGCCGTGTCACTCCACGGCCTGGGAGCTGGTGCAGGGCCTGCGAACACCCGCACTGCTCCTGTCCCTGCACCGGGCCGCCTGGACTGCTCCTGTCCCTGCACCGGGCCGACCGACCCGGCAGCTCTCGCCTGAGGAGAGCGGCCCCGGCAGGCACTGCACTGTCTGGGCTGCACGCACCGCCAAACCTCCAGATGTGAATTTTAACCAGAACTAAATAAAAAAAATCAATAACTGAACAATTGGAAATTCATCATATGTATATTTATTGGTTGAGAGTACCTCATGTTTTGAAAAAGCTGGGGGCAGGGGGAGGTGAAAGCAGCTGTAAGAGTTGGAAAGAGTTGAAATGAGTTTATTGTAGCCGTTAAAGTTTCCATATTTGACGAAGGATACAGATATAAAAAGAAACTAAATTGAAACTGAGACTTCTCTCACTGAACATAATAGATCCTTGCTGTTAGTCAGCTACACCTGGGAAAAGTAATTTAATTACCAATAAACAACTTTGAAGTGGTACATGTGTTTTAGTGTCTTCAATAAAGTTTGCAAAAGGAGAAACAACAAAAAAACCCCGAAGCGTCTGACACCAAAAATTTAAAATGTGTAGGGGATCGTTCAAGTCCATTATCACACAAAGAGAATACTTCATGTGCTAGATAAAAGACATCATTACATCTTTTTTTTATTAAAACTATAGTTTCTCAAATTAGAAACTCTTCTTAAAAGTTTTGAGTATTTCTTTATCTTTATATTTTAGAAATGCAGGAAGTTTGCATTTACAACAATTGTATTTACAATATTTTAAAACTCGATTTTAGACTATGTTCATTTCCCTTTCCCCCTCTTTTGCAGCTGCATACAACAGAATGTGTACATAGAGTTTCTATCTTTTTTATCTTTTTGCTACTTCTTTCATTATCCTTACAATACTGATTTTTTTGTAATGTTCCTCATAAAATCCTCTGTCCTCACTGTCTGAGAATTGAATGACTAATGTTTAAAATGATGGGGTTTCTTTTTTTATTTGTAAATTTTGTATTTTACAATGGAGCAGGGAGCTTCTTTTTTGCTGAAACCTTATATTTACCTATTTTAATCTACATCATTATCTTCCTTTTCAAATATATATAGTTCCCTATTTGTTCTGCTGATGGAGTACTTGCTCAAACAGTTATGCTGCAAAGGCTTACTGTTTTATGATGGCTTTAACAAGTTTAAGTAAATCACAGGGGAGAGAGAAAGAGAATGAAGTAAGTAAACATTTTTTGTAAGGAGAAAAAGAAAAATCTGAAAAAAAATTGCTTACCAGCCATTCAATGTATTTATGATGTCATAAATGCTAAAATTCATCCTGGGTTACATTTCCTGGCTGGAATACAGAAATTCTCGGAAAATCGAGAGTTGAAATAGAAAGTCAAGAGTGACCTAATTTGGAACATAATAAAACTAGGTAGAGGGGACAGAACAGAAAAGCTGCCTCTTGGGAATTGTGAAATGGCATAGAGCAGTCTGTCATCTTTGTTTTATTTTTAAACACATGAACCAAATAAAGGCTGAAAATGAAAACATGCATCACGGTTTTATGTTATTGTGTCTCCGTCATAAGCGCTGTTCTATACCATACCCATATGCAACATGACATGCCACAGTTCCTGTACGCAGAGCTTATGTTACTGCTCAAGTATGCATTCAAAAAAGAGCCAACAGATACAGTAGATTTATTCTAGTCGTCGAGGTCAAGGACTCTTTTTTTCTGGATTCATCTAAGAGGGAACTCTTTCCTCAGTCCTGACTGCTGTGCTTTCTGCTTTGCACTCTGCTGTCCGTGTGCACCACTGATAACGGACTGTGTGAGAATACCTTGAAAGGGAAATCAGGAAATAACTTATCAATCTGAAGCACCAAAGAGTTATGTGTCATCTTCAGTGCCAAAGTTAGGGGGCTTTCAGGAAAGCGCAGTATCTTCATGCACTATAATTCAGAGACTCCAGCTGCTGGAAACTCTTGCAAACCATGTAAGTAAAGGGCTTTATTTTGCTGAAGCAAACTTTATATATTCTCTTGCCTTGTAAAGAAACTTAGATAATCTAGATTTCAGGTGGATTTCCCAATACTAGTAATGCTGTTTTTATTGCACTGTGTTGTTTTGAATAATGCCTGTATGCAGGAGCAATAAATAAAGTACTTACGTTTCTCGAAATGCTTTACTTGTGAGTAGTGAGGAGCAGGATCTGCATGCGAGTCGGTCGGGCTCTCCTTACTTTTACGATCACTGACACTTTCTGTTCTCTGCTTGTGATCTGTGGCATGGGGAACTGCCTGACTTCTTTATTTTCTTGTTTTTGCTATTTCAAAGATAATATAAAGCTGGCAGAAAACGGAAAATCTGTGCAAAGTAAAACAGTGAGAAGAAAGCAAGTTTATAAAACAGCATTAGTTAGGATCAAAAATGTTTTGTGACCCGCTGAACTTGGGATCTTGTGGGAATTTATACATCTTATAATAAGGTTTGAGAGGTCACAGATTACATAGTGAGCATGAACATTAAATGACACAAAAAACATTTTGACTGCTTTATAAAAAATAATCTCACTGATCATGCTCATATTCACATTGATCATGCTTTATATAGTCATTTGGGTTTAAAACAGGGGATGAATTAAACTTTATCAGATCTTCACAATCATGAAATAAAAATCATGAAATAATTTATGAATGCTGGGGTAAATTCCCATCCCTTCTTGTTATTTTTTCAGTTTACATATCTATTGACATCTATACAGAGAAGCAAATTTTTCTTGCTAATTTTGAACTCGTCTCTGTCCTTTTGATGACTATCCATATGTAGATAGTGTGTTAAGTGAAGGAAAACTGGCTGCTGTGCCAGAAAGCTCAAGTATCTCCATGACAAGGGTAGAGGTTATCCTGCGACAGAAATCTAACAACGGGCTTATCCGCCTGTCCTCAGAGTTCCTGGTATCTTCCCATTCAAACAGCTATCAGCCCATGCTCATTCCTTACAGTCTTCCCAGAAGTACCTAGCCCTGCTGGCTTTGGGCCAGGCACAAACCCACAGAGTGGCACCAGCTTTATTTGTCTCAGGAGTGTCGCCGCAATGGCCTGTTGTTGAGGTACTTTGGGGAACAGTCGCTTCCCCAGCTTAACTGAGCTTTGCTGGCTTGTTAGAAACACTAGAGTCATGAGGCAAAAGGGGCACTGTCCTCTACAGGAGACAGCCCTTGTTCACCAAAGTCAATGGAAAGGTCTTTTTGATTACAGTTGAGTAACCAGACATTGGGTGCCGTAACAGAGAGGAAGTTAATAAGCACAACTTAGAGGGAGGTGGCACATAACCTCCCTGAATGAGGTTGGGAAGGCTCTGTATGAAGAAGTTTGCCCGGTGGAAACAATCATATTTTGAAGGTGCATTGGTAGGGGATACTGAATGACATAGGAGGTCAGCGTGAAAGACAGAAAAGACAGACTTTTCTGCTGAAGGAGGAAGAAAACATTGCTTTTTATGAGTGTTTGGAGAGTGACAAAATGTTTCATTTTCAGTACAGAGATGGGTAAGAAGTGAGGTAACTCTATTTTTTGGTTTGCAACTCAGCTCTCACATACCTAGCTAGTGTAACTGTACTCCAGAGGAAAAACAGCAGATTGTTATATTTTGGGGATTTATGTATATTCATGTGTTCCATTAGTCTCTTGGCAAATGCATCTTTTGAGCTCTGGAGCTCTCTGAATCTTTCATATAGGCCTTTTCTTTGAAGCAACAGATGTTTGTGATGAGCAGATGGTTATGGCTTTGAGTTTCAACATCTTTAAATACTTTCTTGTGTATATATTTTATGGAGAGGAATGTACTTTTTCTTACTATGCAGAACTGATGCATTAAACAAAAGTATACATGTCTGCGTGTGTGATGTCCCTTCCTAGCTTGCAAACCAACAAACCACACATTTCTCAGGATTAGCTGTTGTGAGATGTTTTCACCCCACTGTTTGACTTGTGTTTTCAAGCTACAAACTAGCTGCCAAATGCACTGGTCTGATGTGTGCTCAATCAATGCAAACAAGCAACAAGAAGCATCATTTCCACTCTAATGCCTATCGTAAGCAGGCAGAATTCTTTCTCATATAAAGTTTCCCCAGGGAAATAATGCAGTGCATACAGGAATAACTGAGAAGAAATATTTTGATTATTTCTATGTTAAAATTTCATCTTTCAAGAGGTATAGCTATGAAGTTTGATGTGCAAAGGATCTAAGAACAGAATATCTTAGACCATGAATAAATTTGGGAACACAAATTGAAAGAATATAATTCTCATTTTCTTTCAAGGAAATAAAAGCTAGGAAGACATATTTTGCCCAAATGTTTTGCTATGGGATATTAATTTACCACTTAAAAGTCTTAAAATTTACCACTTAAAATCCTTTCCCCCCTTCCCACCCAGCTTGCAGATTTGAACAGTTTGCTTTATAAGTTTTGTTTTATAAAGAAATCTCTTCAGCCATGTGAGACCTGTTTAAATTTGAATTAGTTGATCTTAAGAATGGATTTTCCACAGATTAGCTAAGGCATTTGTAATTATTAATGACATAAACTATGTTAGTGCATGGATATAATGCTTACATAAAGCATTAGTCTGACCTGAGAGAATAGAAATGCCTCATTTCAACCAACACTTTTGAATTGTTGCCTTCACCTTAGAGAAGGATTCGGGCTATTGAAGGGTTCTTGGTGCTGGAAGGGATCAACAGTGATGCTCTTTCATCCCTTTTCTTTCTTTCTCATTCAAATAACGGCCTTGAATAGCTGTTCATTCTCTGGTGGTTGCCTCCTCCAGGTGCCTTCTGCTAAGGTGATGGCACTAGTCATTATCCGAGACATCACTGGACTAACAGAACCGCCAGTCTGACCAAAGACAGCAGTTTCCTTAGTTCCACCTCGAAAGTATTAAGAGTTGTTCTGTATTTACTTGCACTCTAATTACAGAGTAAGGAAGGGTGAGGGGAGGAGATCTCTGAACAGTTCTATTTCATAGATAAGTAAGATTATAAATTAAATATTATTTGATTTAATATTATTTGATAAGTAATATTATTTGAAGGTAGGACGGTTAGAAATTTACATACCAGATAAGAAAGAGTTGCGAAAACTTCTGATCGATGGATATTCTTTTTTAATTTCTAATTGCTTAAAGGCTGCAAACTTTCAAATCCTCTAGAAATTCCAGGTGGTACTCTGCTACATGACAGCAACGTAACTCAGAGAGATGATCTGCTAAATAAAGCCTTTCAGGGATATGGAGATACTGCCTTTTGATGTGTGCCAGACTTCTCTTGCATTTCTCTCTTTCTCAAAAAAAAATCTGCTCACTGCGAGTAGAGCCCTATTATCCATTACTGGTCTGTTGTAGCACCTCATCATATATGTGTTTATTTCTCTGAATGCCACCTCTTGGACCTACAGATGTGAGGAATAAGGCAAGGAATAAATGATTTTCCTGCCAAGATCATATTGAAAGTGTGAAATGAAGATGCAAAAAAGTAAAGGTAGTCTTCTCTGAATTTTGTTAATCCATGTCAGTCTGTGGTCTGTGTCAGTCCATAAATAAATATATTTTCTGTAAAGAGGGAATGAAAACAATTAAGACCTGCCATGCTGCTGTGGGTCTGTAATCTTCATATACAATCAAAACCAACTTTAATTAAAGACCACAAAATTAAAGAATATTCCTCCAAGTGAAAAAGTAAATCAGCCCCTAAAAGGGCTCCAATAAAGGACTGCAAGTAGCAGTCAACCCGGAGATGACTGGTATGGAGAGTACAGTGGCATTACAGTTTGACTACAGAAAACTGGTCGGGAGGCTGCACTGAGCAAACAGCTACAAGGCAGGGTGGTAATGGGAATGAGGCGTTTTTTGTAGGAAAAGCAACTTGCTGGAACAGATACTGTCATTTGCTTTACTGGATAGTCCTTAGTTTATAGATAGGACTGAGTCTTTTTAGCAAATGCAGTGTATCTGTGAGTGCCAATTTTTGAAGTTCTGCAAAGTAACAAACACTTGATATTTTAAAGGCCTTTAAGAGGGAATAAAAAACTGCCAAGATTTGTATTCCAAAGGGAATTATTTCTGTCACATTTTTAAGGTTTCTCTTGGTGCCATTTGAGCTGTTTCCTGAGATTTACAATTACAGTAATGTAAATCTACCTCCAGCTTTTTCTAAAATTTATGTGTTAATTAAAATAATTATTTCTCTGAACCTCAGTCTCACTTTTAGCTTATCAACTAATGCTCTAGCAGGTAGTTTCAGCCTTGAGGGGCTACTGACAGATATGGAAGTAGTAGTTCACAAACTCAGCTAACTAGTCCCTGCTAGATACTTGATAAATCTGGGGAAGAAAAATTAGTATTTACTAAAGATTGGGACTGTTTCTGTTCTTTTTTGTGTGTGTGTGACAATGGGGAGATGCAGCATCATATGGTTGCAACACCAAAAGGACTGGGAGTGCATCTGCATCACTTCCCCCATGCAGGAACAAGGTGCCCCCACCTGTACAGAGTCATTAGCATATCCACCAAATCTTCTCTCCTGGAGGGAAAATCCAGATTGGCTTATCCACAAGGATTACATAAAACTTCAGAATTCAGGAAAGCTGCAAGGCAAGTGTGTAGGTGTCTGAAAAGCGCAGGATAATTTCTGGTTACAACACTAAAGATTCAGACACTCTCTCATTTTTCATGGGACTATGCTGGGTCGATCATACCCTGTCTGCTACGTTTTGTATGTTAAAAAAGAATGTTCTGCATTCACAGCCATTCCTTGTTCATAAAGGTGATTGTTTAGATTCCCCCATTCAGAGGGACCACCAAGGATCATAGAGCAAGAAGGTAAGAATTCATATAAACTTGAAATTAAGATACTTTGTCGTTATAATTAGTGATGGCCACTGTGTAGTCTTGTATTTCTGGAATCTCTGAAAAGGGAATAATCTGTGGGTGATTTGAGAGACAAGCATAGAGGAATCTCAGGAAGTTTAACAAAGGCAAGTACAGAGTCCTGCACTTAGGGAGGAATAATCCCATGCACCAGTACAGGTTGACCTGCTGGAAAGCAGCTCTGTGGAGAAGGACCTGGAAGTCCTGGTGGACACGCTGACCTACTGGACAGCTCGTTGCTGAACAAGCAATATGCCCTTGTGGACAAGAAGGCCAATGGTTTCTTGGGGTGCTTTAGGACAAGTGTTGCCAGCGGGTTGAGGGAGGTGAATCCTGCCACTCTGCTAAGCTCTGGTGAGGCTGCACCTGGAGTAGAGTGCCCAGGCTCCCCAACACAATAGAGATATGGAGCTACTGGAGAGAGTCCAGTGTAGGGCTACAAATATTATTAAAGGATCGATGCCTCTGTCATATGAGGAAAGGCTGAGAGAGCTGCGACTCTTCAGCCTTGAGAAGAATGAAAAGGGACCTTACCAATGTGTATAAGTATCTGAACGGCGAGCGTAGAGAGGATAGGGCCAGACTCTCTTCAGTTGTCAAGTGCCAGGGCAAGAGGCTACGGGCACAAACTGAAACACAGGAAGTTTCATCTAAATATAAGGAAAAAACTTCTTGACTGTGAGGATGACAGAGCACTGGAACAGCTTGCCTAGAGAGGTTGTGGACACTTCATCCTTGAAAATATCCAAAAGATATTTGGCTGTGATCCTGGGCAACCTGCTCTAGGTGACCTTGCTTGAGCAGATTGAGCCCAACTGTGCTTGCATTGGACTAGATGATCTCCAGAGACTCCTTCCAACCTCAACCATTCTGTGATTTTCATGTTCATCTTTTTAGTTGAAGAGAAGCCCAGTACCGGAGCATATACAGATACACTGAGACAAAGATGTTTTCAGAGTCTAGCACTAGTAGTGCATCTATGCTGTGAATGTCATCTGAAATTAGTTAGCACTGGTTATGTCATCATGATTCACACACTAACACACATAATTTAGTATAGCTCTGGAGAGATGGAGCCACAGAGTTAGCTGGCAGTAAAAATTTTGGCCTTTATGAATCACTGAAATGTTAAAATTCTTAGGGGGATATTTCTCTATCTTTGTACCTTGCCTGTTAAATGAAGAAACTTCCTGTTGTGGCCACATCTATGATGTCAATTCTTTATGATAGTTTAAAGAGGATGCCACATTTTTATTTCTTTCTGCCCCAGGTGCAGAAACAGAGTTTTAGATGTTTTTCACATGTGTGTGCTATGACAAAACCATCCTCATTATCAGCTTTCAGGTTGAGAATAAGACTATGGTCATTAGTAGTAGGTCCTGAAACAGAACACTAGACTCTGTTCTGGAATAATCAGTTCAGGGAGAAATACAAATGTCTTTTGAAGAAGTAAGTGCTGTTTTCAAAGCAATCCCATGATAGAAATTCTTTGAGTTAAATGATCATTTGTGAAGTATGAAAGTTCACTGGCTCCATTTTGTCTTTAGGCAGTGAAGCAATGTGAAGACCCAAAGAGGCACTTTGCAAAACGGCTGAGGTGACTGTTGATCTTGATCCTTGACAGACAAAGTGACAGGCAGGGGTTTTGACATCTTCGTCATCCCTATCAATTAGTCTGCTTAAAACATAGCACTTTGTCACTGTTTTTTTCCCACAGAAAGTGTTAAAAAATTCCCCCAGCATCTCAGCATTAATAAGGATTTTTAGTATAGGATTGGCAAGTCGTATTTTGCTAACATTTATGGAAGTTATGACCACATTTATGTGGTTAGAGAGTTGTGTATATTTGCTCACATTGATTTCAGTTTAATGCTTGCTTGTTGCCCCTTGTTGTAATGAGGTCTTAAGTTCTACTCTGCTGGCCTGAGGCAATATTTTCCAGATTATGGCTATATTTTTCCTAAATTGATGGTGTGTTCCACATCGTAGCGTTGTATCACTATGCTATGTCTTTGAGGGCTCAGCTTTCAAGCAGATGCCTAAAGCTGCTCTTGAAGTTCACACACTAATGCAGACAGGATGGTTGGCTAATTTCTGTTTCAGATGGCTCCTACCATTGTTTTTTCACTGCTGCCAGTGTTTTCTATCACATCCCCAAGGACACCAGATGCATCTAATGATTCCAGTTCCAGCTTCCAAGCTGAAACAAATCATGGACAGCAGCCATGTGTTGTTCAGATGCTTGGATGGGAGTGAGAGATCTTTTTCTCTTTTCTCTTGCCGTACTAATTCACTCAATGAGAACTTGTTTTAGATCAAACTAACATCACTTTTTACTAATTTCTCTTTCTTTTCTCTCTTATATTCTAATCTTTCACCATATCCTAAAGGAAGAGAGTTGCTTTGAAAGGAAAGTGGTGCCTGGAACAATATACCTTCTCCTAGCTTAAATGATAGAACAGGACAAGTGTTTAAATCCAAAAGTCACAGTGTAGCTGCTGAAAAGTACAACAGCCAGAGAAACGCTTCTTCCCAATGTTGCATAAGTAGATATAGTGTGTAATGTACTGCAACATCACAGGAGGTCTCCAAAATTGAAAACAAGGAGAAATAAAGGACTACTGCACCTTGGCTCTTAAATCCCCTAAATGTATTGTCCATGTTGATTAGTTCCTTTGATTTGTGCTTCCTAGCACAGCTCGTATTTCCCTTTAATAGGAGTTTGGCTTGTAAATTGTCACTTCGATTGATAGTATTTGCACCAAACAGTGTAATTAGGTTACAGTGAAGGAATATATTACATTGTTTGTTTTTCATTAAGTTTATTTCAGATTTTTTTTGTCACTAACTCTTTTTTCTGAGTTGGGTTGTTAATAAACATAGGATAAATCTAATGAATAAATTCACTGTGCTTGGTATAGATCTGTGGTGGTAGCTGAGACCAAGTTATACCACTAAGCAATGGGTTCGCGTTAGAACTATAGAAAAGTTAATTTTAGCACTAAAATATCAGAGAGAAATCAAGTCCATGGATAACGAGCAGTTGAAGATGATATTTTTAGGTCTCCTTTTCCTTTCAAAGCCATCTATTTAAAACCATTTGTTTATTTATTTCAGCTAAGATTAAGATGAGCTCAAAGTTGTAGTGGTTCAATGTGGAACTCAAAGTCCTTCTTTGGACAAGGGAAGTGTTTTATGATAAAGCTATAAAGCAAGTACCTGGGTTCAAGTCTTTTATCTGCCAGAAAGCTCCTCTGTGGCCTTGAACAAACTCTTCTGTTGCTCAGATTCTGAACAAATGTTTCTTCTGCATTTTAACTGTCTTATCTCTTCAAATGAAAGCTGTTCCAAGTCCCTACACAGACCGGAGATGTAGAAAAGATTTTAGAAAGGGAACTGGAACTTTTTGGAGACAAGAACTCCCTACAGGAAATGCAATGTGGAATTCCACCTGGCACTGTGACCATCTCAATCTGCTCATTTGCCAAAGTGATGTTGAATGGAGAAAGCTGAAAGATGACACGATATGACAGCAGACCTTGGAAAAGTCACATTATTCAAGGAGTTTTCCATTTCTGGGCTCTGTGGCTTTTCTGTCAGAAAGGAACATTAAGAAATAACCAGGATGAAACAAACATGATATATCCTACCATCTTTGAAAAGCTTTAAAAGCTGCATTAGAAGAAGTTAGCATGATTGTTCAGCAGTAGGCCCTTACAGTCCTGATTAAAGGACATATTTTAGAACATCAGATAAAAGCAGATTGTAGAAAATAAATTTTGATTTGATCAGTGTTTCACACTTTCTCTGAATTCCTCCAGGAACCCCAACTGCCTGCACTGTTTCTTTTTCTCAGTAGAGCTTACCTACAAGGAACCCTAAATGACTCATAGCATTTTTGTCAGCTGTTCAGGTGTGCTCTGGGTGACTCAGTCAGACTCCCCATCTCATTAGGTCATGAGAGGCAACTCTACCTCAGAAGGTAAACCCAAGTGTGGACACAAGATTTGTGATTTGCAGGGGCTAAGAGGAACTTTTGTGTGTTGGCCTGCACAGGCCTCTTAGTCAGTCTCTTGGGGAGCCCTGTCAGCCCTACTACATGGCAGCAGCAGGCATAGGGCCTCCGCCCTGGTTAGGAAGGGAAAAGAGAACAGGATTTTTGCTTGTGAAATCCCAGAATATCCTCCTCTCTGTATTGTTTTCAGATGCCTCCTGGAATTGGTAGTAAAGGATTTTTCTCTTCCAACTAGCATTACTTTAAAATCAGTTCTCAGAAGTGGCACTGCAGCTGACATCACCACCCCTACCAGGGCTTTAGGCTTCCTTGAATTCATCATTCAACTCTTAACTGCCTGTATCTGAGATGTACTGGTTGAACTGCAGCTAGAGAAGTGCGACTGACCAGCTCTGTTGGCTGGCACTTCTGAGTTTTTTGAGAGAAGAAACAGACAGGGGAAGGGGGCAGAAATAAGATGTGCAGGACAGTCACACATGTGGGGAGCGATGAGGCCCCAAAAGAAAGGTGAGCTGAGATCAGGGAGGACTGTCCCTGCTGGCTGCTCCAGGTATGGAGGCATGAGGTAAAAGGCAACGTTCGTAGCATTGGTGTTCTGCATCGCCACACTGCGAGGAAGGAAAGCGTTAACCCTCTGCCTCAGCCACAGCATTCCAGTGCTCAGGCTCACCAAGTAAAAATAAACCTCTTGCAGGACATGCAGCCCATGGGTTTAGGCTCTGCCTTTTGATTCAATCTTCCAGGAACGCAGAGCTGCTACACGAGGCCTGGGCTCCACAAGTGCCTTTGCTGGGCCACAGCTGGCCCAAAGCAGACAGTGAAGCCAATTGACAGTAACAGTGCTACCAGAGCCCACTTCTCTCTGCAGCCACTCACCACGCTGGTTGTAGAGGTTTGGTTCCTCCCTGGCCTTTGTGCCAGTGTCGCTTTCTGAAGACTGAGGACAAAATGCTTCCACTCGCTTGTGTCCTGCTCACTTTGCTCTCCCTGCGTGTCAGTGAGTCAAAGGGCAGAGCAGTAGAGAGTCAGTCCCGGAGGGGCTCTGTGATTTTCTGGGAAACACAGTAAGATTAAAACATAGCCTTCTCAGCACAGTCACCTGTTTAGCTGGCTGGGTGTATGAATCACTTGGTTGTCGGTAGCTAGTTCACTTGTCTGCAACCAGCCTACTGCAGCATGGCAAACTGTGAGCTGGCCGTGGCGTTCCTTGGGCGCACCACAGCGTCAGCTCTTTCCTGCGCTGGCCTAGACAGGACTTAGCCCTTGTGCTGCTATACAGGAATCGTGCGTGCTTCTGCCTCTAAAAACTTTGTTTATCCCAGTTCCTCATGCTCAGAGGCCTCCAGTTGGCATTTTGTTTGTGAGATTTATACACAGCACTTGGAATCAAAGTGTGAACCAGCAGACAGTCCAGCAGGCAGAAAATTAACCCAAAAGAGTGTCAATTTGGTGTTGTGTGATGCTGACAGCTGCCTTGTAGCGCCCCAGCTGAGACTGAGTCACACAGGCTTGGGTGGCAGCAAAGGATATCCGCAATGGGCTAGACCTTAGCTAGAAGCAGGCACCTCTTGCTTCCCGCTGTGCTTTTTGGCCCAGGGTTTCAGTGACAGTTGCCCTGTACCAGAAGTGAAGGTCAGTGCAACGTGTGAGCATCAACAAGCTGGTCACCACCTCCTAGCAGTGGTAGATGTGATCAGGCTGGCATTTTGTGGCACTTACTGTCAGTTGACTTTGTTCATAACCAATAACTCATTTCAGTTCCTGTCATTTTCCTTCTTTTTTTCATATTTTTCCAACTAACCACAACGAGATACCTTCATGTCACAGAAAGGTGCCCTTGCTGACTTCCCAGGTGTTCATCTAGACAGTAAGTGGTGGCTCCCATTTTCAGGGTTAGGTTTCCTCTGCTCCAGCATCTGCACACCCACCAGCTCAAACTGCCAAAACTGATTTCTCTTTTTTTTTTTTTTTGGCCTACTTTCCTGGCTCTGCTCCGTTCTCTCCTCTTTCCTTCTCCTGTGAATGCACCCCTGTGTCATCCCACCAAGGACTGTCTTCATGTTTTTAATTCTCAGTGTTCCCTTTTTTGGTGTCATTTTGGAGGGTAAGAATACCAGATCCTCAATGCTGTTTGTACTTACTAATTCCTCTTATTCTGAGAGGTGGTTTCTTACAAATATACATTTTAAAAATCTGTTATTCTCTTTTTAATGGTATTGACTAGTGAAGGACATTTGATTACATACAGTCACCTGGATATTCTCATGGATTTCTTTATGAGTAGTTTCTATATAAGGGAGTGGAAGAGAGAGTCTAGGAACATTCGACAAGTTTCTATTTGGTTACTCACTGGAAACTAGAAATAACCATGATGTAGTGAGATGAGTTATTCTGGATTTACACCAGTGCCAATGAGAACATAATTTAGCCCAGTGATTTTATTTCATATCCCAGTGGACATGGACAATCTACAAAGTGTGTTAAAACCTATCTGAGTACTTGTTAAGAGTCCACTTATTAAAAGTAATATTGTAATTTACTTACAATTATTTAGAAAAGCATCTTCTTCCTTTTTTACTTCTATCCTCCCTCTTTAGATCTTACACTACTTTTGTCAGAGTCTCTAAGTACCTTCACCATAAAGACTAACAGCAATTAAAAAGTCATCAGTGGAGTTCGTGAAATGCTTGGCACTTCTCACTCTAAAATATTTTATTGTTGGCTTGAATTTTCTTAGTCTTCTCTTTTTAACTCCAGAATAGACTATTATAGTCAGAAACTTTTTTTTTTTTAATTTTGGAGAAAACAACAATAACATCCAGTAATTTGATCATATACCAAAATACATGTTATCTTCTTTATGAAAAAGTCATCCACCAAAATCTAGCCTCTTATAAACAATGTTGGTAATAGCTATTTGACCTTTGTATTGACGTTGTTAATACCACTAAGAGTGGTATTTACTGAGTGCTAATAAAAACTGTTTTTCTTAAAGATCAGTTGCATAACGACTTTTGAAGCTATCAGATAAAAAAAATGTTCTAGGTCTATTATTAAATTCTACCCAATTTATGCTATAAAAATAGCTTCAAAAAACATTGCCAGTGTGATCCAAGAGTGCTTGCATAATCCTATAAGCCACAGTGCAAATACTTGACTTGATTCATGTCATTTCTCCCACAAATTGATAAGTGCTGCAACTCGTGTGCTGTGAACCACAAACATGGGTCATGAATATTTGAAGCTGACAATCCTTTGAACGATAAAAATGAGAAGGAGGGGAGAATAGTTTTGTAAAGAAATGCCTAAACTTTAAGTTGGAGGAGCAGAAAGCAAGAGAATGACATAATTGCAGGAATCCTCTGCAGAGCTGTAGGCAATAGGAGCTGCACCTTGCGCTGAAAATTTCTTCAGATATCTCCATTTATTTTCATCTCAGCAGCATGCTAATAATGCTTCAGTTTTACAGCATAGCATGCTGCCAGAGCATTGCAAAAATCATGCTCAATGCAATATACTAAAAAATCTTCTTGAAATATTACTAAATAAGGTATTGTGTGTTCTATGTGGGGAAAATAAGTGAATTCTCTGAGCAGTAAGGGGAATCTGTAAGTCTGTTAGCTCTTTGCCAAATGCTCATACTTTTTTGGTTTTGTTTTTACCTTTCCTTTACTTTTGCAAATTTCAGTCTCAGTTTGATCATTTTTTAGAAATTAAAATCTCTCTAATTTGTAATTCCTTTATTAGAGTCTTAATTTGAGATTCCTGTCAATCCATTTATATGAGTAATATACCACGGTTCAAGTATTGAGAAAAAAAATACTATCAGAAGACAGAAAATGCTATCAGAAACAAAATGATGCTAAGGCCTAAAAGCTCATACCTTTACTGTGTATATTATTATAACATTTTTTATATCATCTGTATTTTAAAGGATCATAAAACACTTCCTGCAGGTTATCATTATAGGTAATTCTGTCTCCCACCATCACTGGGCAAGAGGAGAGCTCTGTACTTGCACAGTGAGCTTGGGCAAGCCATGGCTATGAGGAGAGGACCTGCATGAGTCCCAAAGGAGCATGACGTTAGCCTCCAGAAGAGTGTGTTGAGCAGTGGGGACAGCTAAAATGCAGCATTACCAGATGCCACACTAAAAGTGGTTCACTCCTGGAGGAACCATGAGATAACATCAAATGTTCCTGTGGTGGCAGCAGCCTGTTCTGTCTGGACATCCCATCCCATCCCATCCCATCCCATCCCATCCCATCCCATCCCCTCTCTCATAACACACCTATACAGAAAAGCAAAGTCCTGTGCCTTTGCAGCAAGGCCAGGCATCTCAAGAGTGTTCTAGTGTAGAAGTGCAGTGGGGGCTGGCATTGCTGGGGTTTGCTAGAACTACAGCGTGGGCATGGTCCATTAATCCTACACATATATAGCATGTCACAGTAGGGGAAGGGTTTTGCCATATGGCCTCTTTTGGTTGGAGGGTGATGTGTAGTGGTGATGCTGTTGTAGTGAGAAAAGGAAGCAACCGTAAAATAGCTCCTTAAATTCCTTTAATGTGTAAAGGTTCTAGATGCTCACGAGGCTGCAGAGTGCTTATTGTCACCTTGCTGTGCTATGACTTGGGAGAGAATGGCATGGACTCAGCATCGATGCTGAGCTCAAGCTTTGTATAAACTGTTTTCTACACATCCAGTATCCACTGCATTAGCTCCCCCAGGGGCTGCCAAGATAACTTTATTTGCTTTTAAAAATCTTAAGTGGAAATTGAAAATTCTCCAACAACATCACTAAGATGTTCAACAGGGACAAGAGAAAAAAACTAAATTTATCACTGGAAAAACAAAGCTGATATTCTTGCGAGTGGTTGGAAATCATTTTGGCACTGCAGTTACAGCACTTTAGGGTCTTATTTTTGTTATTAAAATTGTTTTTCTCAACTTTCTTTAAAGCCAATCAGTAATCATTTGTGCTGTTAAGTTTGTTTTGGTCTGACAGTTTTTATGTCTCTCATTCACAGTCTGCTTTCAGAATTTGTTAAAGGACAGCTGATAAAACTCAGTTTCAGATAAACCAAAAATTGCATTTATACTATAAATATCCTCTGTGATTATGGGAAGACATATATATTCAATCTCCTTTCATTGGCAGGGAAATCAGCATAGAAAGCATGCTTGAATATCATTGTTCATTGCTGCAATATTATTTTCTCAGGGACATCGTGCCAACTTCATTTTTTCAGCACTGACCTTATGTGAACCTGTAAATCTTTTCTTTCTAAATGCTGATAAGTTCCAGGTGTACACTATAAAATCCCTTGGCTCTCCTTAGGGTCTTCCTATCCACTGCACCCAATAAAGATAAAGGAAATATGTTATCTCATGACCATAGCAGTCATGTAAATTGACCTTGTGAGATTTTCCCAGTCAGTGATAATTTACAGTGGATTCTCTACTCTCTTCATTTATCTCCTAAGAGCATCCAGAAAAAATGTAGTTTATGACATAGCAGTACCAGAAGGCACTATAATCTAATCCCTAATCCCTAATATTTGAGTGGTGAAATCATCAGAGATCATCAGGCTTGATACCAAGGATGTACAAGGGACACTACAGCAGCCACAGAGCACACACAGAACACAGTAACTAGCAATATTAATTATGAAAAAGCAACTGAACTAGAGACCACGCCAAAAATTCATATTTGAACTGAAAGTGTCCCTGAACTTTAGGGAAGTTAGACTGAGGATGTAAATCAGACCAGTGTAAGCCTCTGTCGGGATGTTTCTTTAACTCAGAAGGGTTTTGGAGTGTGCTAGGCAGGCAGAAGGTTTTATTTGCCATGAAACTTCCATAATGATTTAAACTGCATACACAGCAAAAACATTAATCCAGTTATTTCAGTAGTATTTCTTTCAGTAGTACTCAATAATATTTCTTTCATTATATTTTAAATTTATCAATACTGTATATTTTTCCTGTAGTTATCACCTTGGCACAGCAATAACAGGATGTTCCAATAGCACATAAGGGAAGACAGACAAGGAGAGCTCTTTCTCACATAGAGCTTTCAGGATTCATTAGTGTTGTCTGTATTTCTCCTTTATGAATATCAACTCCTCCGGCACCATCCCAAGGCAGAAAAACAACCCTTCCTATGCAAATAAAGAAGTGAAGAGGATTGTGGGATTTGTCCAAAGCTACGAAGAGAATCATCAGGACTAAGATGAGAAGTTGTGATTTATATTGTAGTGCCTGGTCCTACATTCTGATTAGCAAACCAATCTTCCTCTCTCCTGATCTTGTGTTATGTTTTGCTGTTCCTGAGAATAGTACTTTTTGTGCTAATGCTTTCTTCTGAAACTGAATTTTGCTTTCAAGTCTGGTTTCCACTCAGTAGGATGAATCCTACTGATACATTTACATTAAGTGAAATATTTAAATATCCTTTTGATCAAAAGCAATGTAAGAATCCACTTCTAACTTCAGTGTGAACCCTGGGCGTCATATTTTTGCAGAAACAAGATGATGCATTAAGCACATTTTTATGCCATCTAGTGGCCAAAGACAATCAAATGTCAACATTAAAAGCAGTGTGTGACTACGCAACGGCACTGCGGCAAATCTGAGTTCTGCTCTGCTGATCCCTGTCTGAAATACAGCTGCTTATGCCTCCCTTTCACTTTTTGCTGTTATTGGCCTTTTTTTTTCTTGGATAATTGCTAGCAGTGCTGCAAAAACTTTGGAAAGCTTTGGTAAAAAGTGACCTGAAAAACAGATTTGAATGGGTATTCTCAGGAGTACCGCAACTCACATATATACTGTTTTCTTGGAATAGGGAACACACTTCCTGCACTGTTTGGAAAATATGAAGGAAACTGTGGGGACTGCTGAGCACAAGCAATAAATAATGGTAGCTTATACATATAGCAGATGAGCCATTCATTTCCTGAGGAGGTTGACATGACCGGGTGCCTTCTATGATGAAGACAGCCACGGTGACTATCAAGAGGACACAGAATCCTCTATCTTGTGCAGACCGATGCAGATGTTAAGGATTTCCTCCAGCTATCTTAATGCTGCAAACAGCCATAACCGGTTCTGCTCTGTTAGGACTTCAGTTAGTGACAGTGAAAAGGTTGGCTGCTCCGCGTGGTGAAAATCGTACTCCCTGTGAGCACGAGCCAAGCAAGAGCAGGGCCCAAGGGAAAGAGTTTTGGCCTAGGGTTTATTTTCATCTCTTTCTTTTCATTAATTTACAGAACAAATAAAGATGAGGACTGATTTCTGTATTTTGTTACTGTGACTTCTAAAATGCAATCGAGAAATTTTCTTGCAAAAATAGAATATGCTTAATTCAAAGCTCCTCCAAACCAATTGTTTGGAGTGTTAAGGAAAGTTAAATAGCATCATCAGCTGCAGGAATAATTTTCCTGCTTTTTTTTGGATACATTACCTGCCTTATTTCTTTATATGCTGAACTGCTGAACAGCGGGAAGAAAACACAGATTGAGTATGCTTGAAAACAGATCAGCTTGGGAGCTAGAAGTCATGACTACATAGATGTATTTGTAAGATATTTAAGGTGTTTTTTTTTAGCAGTAGAATTGCACCAACTGAGAACTGTCATGAGAATGAATATGATAGTTCATAATGTAGATAGGGTTTAAGACACTAAAAGCATGTGCATCAGTCACAGTCAACCTTATTGTTACATGGAAAATTTAATACCATCTGGTAAAATGGTTTTGGTCTACTGAAACTCAGCAGTTTACCCTGTTTGATCAACTATATCTTGTTTGGTCTGTACATACATTAACATGTTTGCTAAAAATAGCACAGTTTGATGAAAAAAGTTTCCTCTTTGGACTAGCCACCAAACTTTCATCAAACTCTGCAGCCCTAGCTCAAGCCAATGAAAAGGTCATGCTAGGTGAATGACCCAAAGAAGCTCAGTATGTTCGGCACTCATCACTGCCTTATCTGAAAAAAACATTAGAAATGTTCTCCATAAAGTCCTGCATGAACGCTCATTTTAAACACACCAAACCTGGACAGAGATCTGTTCTGTCAGCTGTGTGGGCTAACCTGGTTACTTCTGATACCAATAAGGCAAGAGACACACTCCGGGGCACCCAGCAAAGGTAAGTAGCCAGGAGTGCGTGGGCAGGCGACAGCCTCTCCACCCACTGCCCCTCGAGCCAGGAGTGACGTGTCTCTGCACCGTGGTTAAACTAAAGAGCATCAGGGATGGCTCTGCACTGGGAGCCGTGAGGGCAATAACCTCCAGCTGTGTGACTGTGTAATCTGCATCTGGCACAGCTATCTACAAATTGAACATCTGTCCACAGCCTAAAGATATGTTTTAAAGCTGATTTAATTAGACCACTGCAAGCACCCATCTGGACATTTTTAGCACTTTGGCTCCTATTCACCTAGTAAACAATGTCAGTGGATAAAAATTGTTATCACCTGGCCACGCTGTAAAGTAGCCAGAAGGAAATGAGGAAGTGTCAGCTATTTTAACATCATCAACTTTTGACAGATAAGTCCAGTGAACTTTCCTGAGGTGCCTAAAATTGCCTCTGACAGCAGTCGCTGCCTGTTGAGATTTCCTGTGTGAGGTGGCCACAGCCATCAGAAGGGCAGTGGAGAGTAAAACACGGCTTAAATAGCTGATTTAGGTGGGTCCAGTGACTTCAGAAATTATACTGCACGATGCCATTGTCAGTCATTTGCTTTGTGGGAACCCTTCCCTCTCTCATGCAGCTGACTGTCATATCCCTTTACCAGATGGTACTGGATAACTAAGCAGGCAAATGCTCCTCATCCAACCTAATGCAAAGTCACATGAGTTAAACAGTCTGTGTCAGTGATTGACCTACACAGAAGTGAGCACCAACAGAAGGGCAGTAACAAACAGCTGAGGGATAGTTAATTTTTAAATTGGTACACACATTTCTGCAGCAAATGCCTAACTACATCCTTAGTTTATATAGCTCCCCTTAGTTTATATAGCTCCTTATTCCAGCTTAGGCCCAATAAAAATAAATTGGTTGATTCTAGGTCACCTAAAATGTCAGTCAGGGATTTTGTATTCATTTAACTAAACTATTTGAAGATGAACCAGTCCAAGCTTGTGCATAAATCTTAGAAACAAATCATACAGATTAAAAGAAAATAAAATCATCTATGATAACTGAGAGGACCATCATTTTTCAGCACTTTTTGGAAGCTGCAGGTGTCAAATTGATTTTTTTTCACCCTAAAAAATACACTTTAAATTGTTCTTAATCTAGCTTATGTTCACTACCCATTGCTAAAGTCCTTTTTAAGAAAAATACTTGGAATTTTAACTTGTTACAGATTGCAGAGATAAAATCGTTGTTTACAAATTTGTGTTTAAAACATTTTTGGTAGGGGAGGAGAGTGCTGTTTATGCCTACATACACAGACTGATAAAGCCATTCTGGCGGTCCTGAATGGTTTACACTTCTCAGGAATTGGGGCCCTGTTATCGACAAGAGGGATAGTAAATAAAGTCTCTGGGAGGTCTTTCCCTGCTGTGTGTTTTAGCTGCTGTGACTGCAGGTGAGACTGAGGAGCCGCAGCCACTTCCCACGGCTCCTCTGTTCCCTGCCCCTTCCTGCTCTCGAAAAGCAGAACGTCCCTCCAGGGGAGCGCACGAACTTCTGATCGTCTCACTCTGGAAGGAGTTACACAACATCTTGCTTTATTCTCTAGCTATACTCTTTTTTTTTTCCTCAGTGATACCAAAAAAAGAAGCTGCGCAAAATCCAGAAGCTACTGACCATTTGTCATGTTGAAACGACAGCAGTTTTATTTCCGTGCACCCACGGCACATAGCAGGTCTTAGCTGGCCATCTGCCTTCAAGTATTTGTGACTTTCAGCATACAAAGAGTTGCGGGCAGCACAGCTCTCCCCTGGTTTGAATTCTGCAGGACAGAGATAGGATTTTTTTTTAAAGAAAAAATAAAAAGAAACCCCATAGCTTAGAGACAAACTCTGAGAGAAAATGATCTCCCACTTAATGGGATTCTTGTTTTTGCCAAAACCACTACTTCTGCTAATGTGCTATGAGTCATTATTGCCCTGTCTCCACAACCAAAAGTCTGGAAAGGCGATTGTTTTGGCTGCAAGTACTTCTGCACAAGTGGTACCACCTGCACAGAATCTGCCTTTCCATGGTCTAAAAGAGGGATTAGTCTTTAAAAGTGTGTAAATGAGGGGAGGATAGAGCCAGGGTGTGGAGGTTGATCTATACCACCTACATTGTGACTTTCCAACTGAATCATTTTCTCCATCTGTTAGCATATTGCAATCCTATTATGGGTTGAAGATAGATCTCAGAGATAAGTCACTATGAAATCTGGGCACTTCACAGCTTGAATATTCACTATAGACAATGATCTTCTTTGGATAGATTTCTGGCAGAAAAACAAAACAAACAAACAAACAGAACACCAACAATCATGTCTGAGTTTTCCATTTAGAGACTTTTCTCCCTCATCTTTCGACATAGCCAGCTGTAGCATCACTCAGCATGGACATTGTCACTCATGAAGCATGACGTTGGTCTGGCGGCACTTCCCTGCCATCATGTTGCTCTCCATATGGAAACTCTTTTCTCTGTATCCCATGTGGACATGGCAAACGTGAAGGGACATAGAGAGGCACACAAGGAAGATCTTCGCAGCTGCTGGGCTTCACAGTTTGCTGCACTTGTCCTTCACCCTCACCTCTAGCCTCGGTGTCTGGCTATTTTAAGAGGAATCCATATCTAAACAGACTGAAGAAATAAAGGGGAAAAGGGTCTCTCCAAACATGAATCTCTTGGGGACAGGACAGGTTTTATCTTTGGGCTCCAGATGCCCGAAGAGCAGAGAGGAGAGTTCAGACATGCCAAGAGAAAGAGCCCAGAGGGGAGCGCTGTGGTGGGAGACCTGTCCCAGTGTTGCAGGGACAGGTCATAGGAGAGCAACCCCTTGCCTGCAATGGCCAGCACCAATGGCCAGAGATGGGGCTGAGGACATGCAGTCATCAAGGAGGCTGCTGAGTTCAGCTGGCTAATTACAGACAGCAAAAGAAGAGTCTGCATAGTTTCAGTTTTTGTGGTTTAAATAGATAAATAAATGAACTGGATTTTGAATAATAATGAGACATCTGGATTAAAAAGGAAACCTTTTTATTTTGTGTGCCAATAAAAGCAATGCTTTACAGGATATCTGAACTAGCCTTTTGATTGTCTATAGCAAACATAGGAGAGTTTATACAGCTTTGATAAATTAAATTTTTTTTTCTATAAGAGGGATTAAAATGTCCTGGCAAGCACTATATTTAGTAACACTTCTGATTATGTTCTATTTTTCTGGAACTAATTACATCCTTGCTCATTGTATGCAGCTGCACCTCTGCATTTCTGTTAGAGCACAAAATGAGAGCACTGAAGCTGGACAGACCTATTGAACTTGTATGACTTCCAGAATGTAACTTACTAATGTTAACACACTGAAGGAAAAGAACAGGTGACTTACAATTCAGACTGACCGTGTAATCATTAGAATATTTAAACATAAATTTAAAATGTTAAGCATTGAAATAACTGTTGCAACTACGGGGAGTTCAAAGTTGCCACTTTTATGGGAAGTATGACATTAAACAGCAGAATTATCAGTCCTATAATGCAAGCAATAAAAAGAATCATATGAAATGATTAGAAAAAAAAGATATAAGGGAGACAAAAAGTTTAAGGGAGACAAATGCTCTGTTATGTGCACGACTAAGCCAGCCAATTCACTGATGTGGAATGCTGATATACGTTCCAAGTTTATGGATAAAATGTCCATCAAAGCTTAGAGAAAGAGAAGATTCAGAAAATATCTCCACTGCAGTAAAATAAGATCTTAACTACAGTCACTAAAAGCAGGAAGGGAACCTTTGGGGATTACTCACTCTATGCTTCTTACTTTCTCAGGAAAAGGTGCAAGATGTAAAAGACACTGCCAGAAGAAGCAGGACTAGTAGAGTTTTTGTTCGTATTTTGCACAGCAATTCAGCAATTCATACCACTAATAGAAAAAAAAGGACATAATGAAATTACTGTTATGGATGACTTCATTATTGCCCCAAGACAACAAATTGGCATACCAATTAATTTTATGTGGAAGGAGCAGCAGTGGCTTATGAACTTCAGTAGAAACCTAATTTCATGCATTAGTAAAATAAACAGAATAAATAAAATCCATAAGAGATAAGCTGTGTCAACAAAAATGTCTCCAAATGAAGTGTTTTGATATTTTGCCCCATAAGCTGATAAGTTTGTAAAATTTGTTTTTCTATTTCTACAGTGTGGGTGTGTACATATGTATGATATATACACACACATGCACACACAGGTATATCTATATATATATACAGAAAATATGCATTTAAGCTTGCCCAAATAAAGAGGAAAACAGAAGTCTCATAACAAATAGTAGTATCTCACAGAAGGAAACAAGTATTCTAATCAGGAAAGATATGATGTTTGAGCATAGGAGAGTTTTCAAATGCTGTTAAGTTCAAGACATAACATATTTTAAGCAATAAACAAATCACGAAGATCAAAATAGCATTTTCTGCAATGCCCAATGAAGATGCCTATCAACAAGCTAAAAAAAACAAAACAGCTTATTGCATGTCAGATGACTGTTTATCAGCTAGAAACAAATCTAAGTAGATCATTAATTCAGACCATCAGAGAATAGATCTGTATTAGAGAAAATTAACTCCATCAGTCAAAGTTAGATAGAACATTGATAGTATCTCTGTATAAAATGCACCCAGCATTCTCCAGAACTTTGAAGAAAAGCTAAGTGAGAATCTGGACACCTTTGTGTAAGTGTACAGATGTATGTGTGTGTGTACACATACACATGCACACCGCCACATACAGAATTACTTACCTGAGGTAAAATAATATCCTGGCTGAGGGATAAGTACCAGAACTGATCTGAGAGACTTCAAATTATAATAAAACCCATTAAGAAATGCTGTCAGGTTTATACCTTGATTCTATTCAATAAAAATTTAGGAAAAACTGAAGGAATGGTCTTTTAAATCAAATCAGCAGAAAGTTTGTCCATGTTTCATCCCTTCTCAACTTTGTTTGCAAGTCAATATATTTTTAAATCTTTGTTGGTTTTCATTAAAGTAAAAATTGAAAAAAAAAATCCTGATAGAACCTTAAAGTTATCTTTCTTTCTTTATATTTTATCTGTAAGGAAACAATTATGTAAGGAAATTTCTGAGGAACAGTTCACAGGAAGTGATTCTAACAGGTGTTTAGACTAGTCAGAATTTATTCAGGAAAAAAAAATAATGCATTTACATGAAAGTTCCTGCTTAAACTATAAAAAGAGAAAAAAAAAGGATCATGTTAGACAGCTGTCATGGAGTTGCATCTGTAAGATAACACTGAGTGTATCATCACTGTTGTGAATTGTATCAGTAGATTCTTGAATGAGGAACACAAACAAAACTCTGTATACTACCATAAGGCACAGTCATATTCACTGATATCACAGAGAGGGATCTGTAATTCCCATTTTTCAAAAGAAATATGTGTATCCTCATTGAAAATCAAGTCGTAATTCGAAGATCTGATCTAATCAGTAACAAGTATTAATTTAAAAACTTGCTATTACCCAAAAGCAGACATTACATATGTAAAGTTCATTCTATTTTTACATCTCCCTGGCTGCTATCTCAAGAATTTGACATTAACCATAACAATCACAAATGTGACTACACTAGGCCAAATTCTCCTTCTTCTATTCCAGTATAAATATAGAGGCAATGCAGCTGAAGTAATAGCAAGGACAGGATTTTATTCAGAATAGGCAGGAATTGTCAGGAAACTATACTGATATAAGTCCAGATTTTTGTCTCATGTATTTAGGTTGTGAACTCTCCTTCTCTGGAGATCTTTAAGATCTGCTTGGATGCAATCCTGTGCCATGTGCAGGGAGGTTGGACTGGATGGTTCCTTCCAACCTTAGGAATTCTAAAGTCCGCTGTAATAGCACTGGAGCTGAGGAGGCTAACAGGTGTAAATGACCTGAGAGCGTGGCTCCTGAGACACAGCTAGCCATCCCAGCTGCTAGGGACAGCCAACATCCATATGTTACAACACTTCACTCAGGTTGCAGGGTAGCATTTTCAAAACCATCAATGACTTTAGAGTCCTAGTCCCATTTTCAGATGCCTTAGACTTTCAGAATTTCAACACACAGATTTATGGTAACATAATCTGTTATGTTGCCATCTCCTGAGTGCCTTGCCTCTGTGAGATTCAGCTGCACAGCCAAAAGCTCCCCCTTCAGTTACACTCCTCAGTTTCACATGGAGGTGATTTTGGTCTTCTTGAATGTGACAACAGTGCAGAATGGGTCAAAAGACCCTGTAGCTACCTCTGGGCAGTGGGTAGTGCAGTGTCCTGCAGACACGGTGCACCAGCAGGATTTGCACGCCTACACGTTGCTCAAGCACTGAGCTACTGAGCCTGGGTCTGTTCCCTGACCCAGCTCTTCTGCTCTCTTGAGTAGGTGTTTTGCTCAGCGCTGCTCCAGGAGATGTGGCTGAAGCAACCCTCTTTAGGAAACAAAGACGTGGCAGGTTCTCATGTCGCAGTTGTATGTCGGAGGGTTTAGGGATCATTCCATTGGACTTAAATACCTGACTTCCCCACCCCGCAAGATGCACTTTCTATGTGTGAATGTTTTATGAGCTGTTTCTAATCAAGGCTTTGAAGGAAATTATATAAGTTTTGGCTAAACGTGTTGGCACCACAAAGTTAATTCTTACATAACAATGCTAAATTCCAGTACACTAGCTTTCTAGGGTTGTTTTGAATTGCATGATTTTGCAGTTATCTTTTAAAGATTCTCAGGCAGAAGTCTGGCAGCCGTACTGCTTTTTCTTCAGGAGTGTTTTATATAGTCTAAGCCCTACTGTCATGCAAAGTTCTGCCGTTCCAGGGAGCACGTCTTGGCCAACACTGAGCACTTCCTAGTTTTATAATGCTTTTGTGCGTCATAACACATAAACTATCATTAATAAAATTCAGACTGATTTAAGATGCTTAACTCTAAATATAGTTTTACAATGTCTTACATCTTCCCAGTGTTATATAAAGTAAATAGTTCTCCATAGTCTTGTCAAACATACACAAATTTGAAAGTTAGAAAATTAAGGTGTAGCAAACTAACTCTGTTGTTGAGAAAAGCGAAGAAGGTGACCTTGTACTACTTTTGCACTCCCCAGTATGTTAGGGAATGTTTAAAATACTATCATCTGGATTGAAAGGACCACAGTGAATAGTGTTAAGCAAGCAATTTTTTTCAGCATTAGTTGGGGATTTGCCCATGTAGGCAGAATTTCTAGTTCCCCTTTGGGAAAAGTTAATGGCTTTTTGAGTTGCAATAGCAGTCCATTTAAAAATATTGCTAACATAACCATGACTGGAGCAAAAAAAAAAGAAAAAAAAAAGACTCCTATTAAGCCCTGGACAGGTGTCCTCTTCCATAGACAGCAAAAGTGAGAAGAGGTTACTGCTCTCAGCTGAATGTAGCTGTTCCTTGCCCCAGGTCCTGCTTCCACTGCTTTTGCAGCAAGAGTTTTGTGTGAGCCTTTCCTACCTTGCTTCAGGTAAATCAGCCAGATTAGTCCTGACCAGGCACTTCAATTGCTTCTTCATTTTTTTCAAGTTTGAGGTAGACACTTCAGTTCTGGCTAGATGCCTACTACTCTTGTGGTATCCAGAAACACATAGTATGTAGGTGATATCATGTGATGATTTTCCAGAAAAAAAATGACAAAAGTAGGCGAGAAACATCCCCTGCAGGGTCTGGAAACCTTCCCTGAATTATTATCTTTTTAAATGATAAACACTGCTCTTGGTATAATATGCTGTTACACAGACAGCTCTTTTCCATGCCCTCCAACATCGCTTTTCCAGTCTTTCCATGTCTCTTATGTCATCAGGAAGTTGATAGAATGATCTAAGATAGATCTAGATTTTCTACAGAAATTCTGGTCAACATTGGTGAATGTTGGGGAGAAACCAGAAAGACCAAGTTTGTCTGAAACAAAAGGAATTGAGTGGAAGGTGGACATATAATTAGTTTTTAATATTGTTCTAGGCATCTATCTACACCTATAGATACCTACATACCTCAGCATTCTCGACTCCTATTTGGATTCATAGCTAAATCTGCAAACTGCTAGTTATCCCTGAAGATACCTTCACTGTGATTCATGGCTCCTTTTTTTTTTTTTTTTTTTTTTTAATAAAGGACACCTTTTACAGAAGTCTGTATTCCACTTGCAGGATAGTTGCTTTGTTTAGTCTTCTAGTGTTAAATCAAGGTCACCTTTCACCAATGAAGAAATAGGAAGCAAACTCATACTGTCTCTGTGTCATTGCAAACAGCCACTGGCCTAGCTTCTCAGCTCTGTGTCAAGACAACTTCTGTCACATTTTATTGATTTCTGTGTTCTAATACAGTTGGCAGTGAAACTGCTTCAGTTGCCAGTTCACATGTCAAAATTCCCCCTAGCTTAGTCAGAATATTTCACTTATATATGCCTTCATCACCTTCTAGGACAGTTTTAGTATAAATAACTCTCTAAATAAGGGGAACAGCTGAAACCAGAAAGAAAAACTATGTTTGGACTCAGAAACTGAGAAATAAAACTACTCCCACAGCTTTGACATTTTCAAAATAAACCACATGGAACTCCTGATCTTGATTTTAATTTGAGACTTGGTTGAAGAATCTATCTGCAATACCCATAGTTATGAAGTCTGAAAATCACAGATTAGTTGAGGTTGGAAGGGACTCCTGGAAATCACCTGTTCCAACCCATCCCTGCTCCACCAGCCAGTTACAGTAGGTTGCCCAGGTCCCTGTCCATTTGGGTTTTTAATATTTCCAAGGATGAAGACTCCACAATTTCCCTTGACAACTTCCAGTACTCAACCACCCTCACAGTGAAAAAGAGAATTATGTTCAGAGTGTTCAAACATAATTAAGTGCAAACTTAAGTGAGTGACACCGTTAAACATCATCACTGCTAATAAGGCCTTTAAAGGATTGTTTTCTTAGAAACATTTAGCTAATGGTTCCACTGGATGCTCCCTTCAGGTGCCATTAGTCATTCATTCTGGAACTTGGAATCTAAAGTTCAGACTGCTCTAAAAGTTTTGGGTCACTCTCTCCATCATATACATAAAGTTACATAAAGGTTACTGATTGCTGGACTGTGTAGCTAACCCACAGAGTGTGACAGTGGCCAGCTGTGGTCTTGATTCTTCAGCATAAGGCACAGGACAATGGGCGAGCTCTCGAAGACCAGGACAGTCCCTGTAACACAAAACAACCTGGCAGGTCTGAAAACTGGTGTGCAAGTGAGTGAATGTTCAATGTAAAACACATAGAAAAATCTGTAATTAAGGCTTGTGTTTTAAAGAGCATAAAAATCATAAAATGCAAAGAAACTGGAATGCTAAGCTGCTGGCTGCTGTTTCTGAAACTTTGTAGAAAGGTCAATGGTGGTGTCAAATTCAGTAGCAGGGTTAGACCCTTCATAGCATGTAGGTGAAACTGCAGTTTTTGAGAAAGGGTGGATCATGATTTGGGAGGGAAAAATTGTAAAGTTTCTGTGAACAGTTTGCGAAGTTTCAAGGTAATTGCTTAGGTTTTGCTTCTCATGTTGATATATTACCATCTTCTCCACCTCGTTTCTCCTACCACAGCTTTCTTGGATATGAGAATTGGGAAATACCTGTATATTGCACACTGGTGATCTTTGTGCACAAAGTTAAAACTTGTCTTCTTGGCCTCCTCAAATGCTTGTGTAAATATGTATAGGCAGTGAAATCAAAGCTAACAAGGATACAGCTGTGGCTAATAAATACCGGATTTTGACTCCTATTTACAAGAGGTTCAGGGAAAGTATTTTACAATGTTTCAAAATGACAATGATTAAATTTTAGAATTACAATCTGTATAGTTGAACAAGGGAGGAATATTCAATCATACACTAGGAAGGTTAAAGCTGGAAAATTGGAACAATTCCTTAATCCTTAAGCTTAAAAATTGCTAATGGCATAGCCTGAGTGTATTGGTAATTCAGTGAAAGTTCCTAAAGACTTGATACTAAAGTTTGTTCATCACATAGGATGGCAACACGATATACAGATTCACTTTTCAAGGCAGGTCTTGATATTAGAATCATCATAGCTTTTAAAATATTTTTCTGATGTGTCATAGGTGAGTGAGATACCCTTCTCCCATAAGTAGAAAAATGTTTTATTGATGTCAGATAGTGATTTGATTGTAATTAAATAATGATATAATTAGGTTTAATGGCAAGGTCCACTCAGTTGTCCACTGTGTGGAGGACAAGATCAGTTTAAAGTGTCAGGGAGACCCCCTTGTTGAATTGCTTTGGAATGGACTCCCTTGCTCTCCAAATTCCTTCTGAAAGGAGGCTGGATTGAATCCTATTCCAAGACTTGGTCAATGGTTTATGTCTAAGGGTTAATGTGCACAATAAGAGATAGAACTAAGCAAAGTTTCCCATAGGTTTTAGCCGGCTGTTACTCACTTACCAAGGATTTGTCATGTGTAAGGAATCTCTCAGCCTTGGGGAGTAACCTCAAGAGTCGCCCCTGCTCAAGAGGAGGTTCTGGAGTGTAGCCCACTGATGTGCTGGAGGGTTCAAAGGGCTCTGGGGACCCCTCTCCCCCTAACTATGGGGAATCCAAGTCATAATCTGCATGTAGTTGCCTCATGTGCAGTTAGCCCCCACTTACATATTGTTCACAGGGAGATCAGGTTGAGAGGAGAGAACACATTGGAGGTGGGAGGAAGGAGCACACCGTCACTCAGATGAACTTTGGGTTTGTACACAAAGGCAGGGATTCTACTGCTTGGGTGATGTTATGATGACAGTAACAGTACAGATGAAGCCTCCCCTTAGAAAAGCTGCCCCAGAAATTACTGCTCACTAGAACTGATGAGCGTAATGAGCTTCAGACTAGCATGCTCATCCAGTAGATGCTTTGAATGGTTGCTGTAGTAAAAGAGATGGACATTCCACCCCTTCTTTTGAAACTGGACTATTATGCAGGAAGAAATGCAAGAGGCTCTGTGGCCTAATGCCATTTGTTTAGGTACCACTGCTGAAAGCAACCTAAATTTGGGACTGTAAACATTATCACCTGAACAGTTACCACCATTTCAACCCAATCCCCTCTTTGCTCCCCTTTTTGCAGTCCCCACCGTTCTCCCTCACAGTCCCATCTTCTTACCATACTTGTCAGCTCTCCAAACCAAGACCTTAACTCTTATTCTTCATTTTCCAAATCCCTATGATCCCTTCCAAATCCCTTCCGAACCGTTTCCCCAACCACAATCACCCAGCCATCCAAGGTACATCCTCTCTCTGTAACCCAATTCTCCTTACCTTCCCCACATGACATTTTTCCCATGACCTTAGCAGAAGAAACACATCCCAGACTAATTTGTTTCGGGTACAAGAAGTTACTGGCCAGGCAGTGACAGCAGCAGCTGTGTGAAGGCTTTTACTCTGATTTGTAAAAGATTTTGGTTATAGGCAAAACCAGCAGTTGTTGATACTGTTTTTGTTTGGCTCAAAAGCAACACAGTGTGGGAATATCTAGCCTACCGTTCAGGCTTTCATCTGGCAAAGGGCAGTTTCTGTTCCAGTCCTTCATTCTTAGGTTGCGTCTGCTTCTTATCCACCAGCTTTGTGCAATCTGTATACGCAGTGTGAGGCATGAACTCCCTCCAGGCTGCTCCCTCCTGGCTGAATGATTAAAATTGTTCTCCCATGCAGGAAAGTTTGTTGTCCTTGATTTAGATCCTAGGAAAACCCACGAGCTTTACTGGAGTAACATATTCAGTACATCAGAACAAATACTGCTATGAACTTCATGCTTGAACTAACTGCTTTCCTGGAGTAACCATTTGCTGCTCTCCGGTAATGGTAAGCATTCATATGTTAATCCACTCTTAAGAGGGCTGTTGTGCCTGCTCCTATTGTAAGCCTTTATCAAATGACAGCAAAATTAATAGTTTGGTTTGTGCCAATTTGATACAAGATGTTTAATATGAAAAGCAGAATATAATTTTGGAACATCACTTATTTCTCTGCTACTAAAATATTTTCATGCTTTTTTTCTGCATTGATGTGGATATCAACACACAGTCTCTCATTTTCTATTCTGTAAAATGAAAAAGGTTTTTGCTAAAGAGTTTGCATGCATATATATAATTGCTGATCCTTTTCTGCTAAACTGATCTGCCTTTGGCATGTACTGTATGAAATTTCATGAACTGCAAATAAATTTAGTGGTTTGGGTAAATCTATCAGTGAATGCCAGTCAGTATAACTGAAATGAGAATGAGAACATGGCTTTCTAGGCTGATTTCACTTTGCAACTTCTTTAATGATGATTCTGAGAATGAATTTGGGTTTCACTGTAACAAAGGCAGATGATATTTTACAAAGAGATTTTTCTGAATTCCCCATTCTACTTCCTCCTCTTCTCACAGAAACCAGTGGATTTTGATTTCCTTACATGCTGTAAATTAGTCCTGAAGGAATGGAAAACTCCAACAGAAAACCCTCAAAGAATTTCTGAGAGTCCAGTTAGAGCCCAGAAAAAAACAACTTGACTTACAGAATTTCACCAGATCTATGACTGAATCACTGCTAATACAACACTAATTAAAGACATCTTTGTATATAAGGTACTGTAACTCTTCAGCAGGTTACTGTAGGTATGGTTTTTTTTTTTTTTTTTTTGCTTGTCTTTCCATTGCACAACAGAGAAATCCATTTTACATTCAATTGTTTATGAAAACAGACAGCTGCTTTATAAGGCTTTAAAGATATATATATATATATATTTTTTTTTTGCAAGATATTGCAACACCGTTCATTTCCTACAGCAATCCAAGCCAGACTGGAAGTAGTATTAGCAGCTCATTCACACTTCATCCATTACCCACAGAGCAGCTGTCTGATTCTTCCCGATTGATGGAAGCAGTTACTAAAGCTGCCATCAGAAGGGTTTACTACTGAATGACAAAATAGTAGGTCTCTTACTGACACCCTTTCGATGGACCTAGAAAATCATGAGGGCTTCAGCATGAAATAAAGGTGTAAACTTTGTCCTCAAAATAGAAGTCTGCTCCTACTGACAGATCTTCCGAGGATAGATATAATACCATCCCGGAGAAGATTATTTTCCTCAGTAAAGCTTACACAAGTCAAAAGACAAAAGACAAAATAAACTCTTTGCAGAAAGGGCTTTGCACTGAAGAATCCATGTTCTTTTTAAAAAGTGTCAAAATTTGGTCCAAATAACCATACTGAGTATTTGCCTGGTATACTATGTCATTTTACAGGCTGTTTGAAAGACATGGAGTAATACATACTAGGGACTTGGAAAAGCTGCAACATGACTGACTTTCCTCTTTGCTTCATACACAGATTCAAAATGTTCATGCTGCTATTTCAGAAATCCTGATTTGATCTCCCTGTGTGTATATATGTGTAAAACACATTGTAGTCTTATACTTACATTCAAGACTACCTAAAAAGTAGTGTTACAATATGCATATGTCTTATACCTATGTATTTTTTTCCAGATACGAGGATGTTTGTGTTGCTTTACATTACAAGTTTTGCCATATATACAAGTGAACAACCTCTTCAAGGCCAGTTCAAAGGTGAAAATTACTACACGAGGTACATTTGTAGCATACCTGGTTTGCCAGGCCCTGCGGGTCCTCCCGGAGCTAATGGATCCCCAGGGCCACATGGACGTATTGGTCTTCCAGGAAGAGATGGTAGAGATGGCAGGAAGGGAGAAAAAGGTGAAAAAGGGACTGCAGGTATTGAATATTCATGTAAACTTATGTAGTAGTCCAACAGATTGAAATTTTTCATCATCAGTGTTACATATATATATATAAAAATATATATAAGATGAATGTGTGTATGCATCTGTGTGCCTGTGTGTATGCATGTATATATACAAAAATAAAATATTTTTATATATATTTAGATAGGTCTAATATACACATATTGAAATATATGTAAATATATAAACACATAGTCCTTCTTTGCATAAATTCTAACAAAAAGATTGGGGAAAAAAAGAAATATGTGTGGCAGAAGCGGTGTCAAATAATTAGTTTAATTTATGCTATGAAGCCTGAAGTAAAAGATTAAGAAATGCTATGGTACACTGCAAAATGCTCAAATAGTAAGAAATATCTTGTGCATAAGGCCATCATATAGGTTACCATGCTGCTAACTTTCCAAAATATCAGCATTGTCAATACTTTAGCTAGCAAAGGAGTGGTTATAGTTAAACTTTTTCAATGGGAAAAAATGCAGATGTATATAATTAGTGAGTGCAATCAAGGAATATGAAAAAAGCTAGAAAGGAATGATTCATGGGCTGCGGAGTCCAGTCCGCTGCTTCAACTTGCCATTCCTGTCACAAAGTTACCAGCAGCATTTTGAAAGTATTTTTGAAATATTTTGAAATTCTGACCTTGTTCTTTTTGTTTGTTCAGACACACATCATAGCCCATACAATCATATACTGAGATGATCTACGTAACCATTAACTAACTTAAAATGTTTTTGAAGGTTTAAGAGGAAAGACTGGGCCTTTAGGACCAGCTGGAGAGAAAGGAGACCAAGGTCAGTCTGGTAAAAAAGGACCCGGAGGATTGACTGGTGCCAAAGGTGAAGTAGGTCCAGCTGGACCACCGGGACCTAAGGGAGATAAAGGCGACCGAGGAGAGCCAGGTGCACCAGGGGTCTGTAAATGTGGAAAGATAGTTCTGAAATCCGCCTTTTCTGTTGGCATCACCACCAGCTACCCAGAGGAAAGATTACCAATTGTGTTCAATAAAGTCCTCTTCAATGAGGGTGAGCATTACAACCCTTCCACAGGGAAGTTTATATGTGCCATCCCAGGGATTTATTATTTTTCTTATGATATCACCTTAGCAAATAAGCATCTTGCAATCGGGCTGGTTCATAATGGAAAGTACCGGATAAAGACATTTGATGCAAACACAGGAAACCATGATGTAGCTTCGGGATCCACAGTGATCTACCTTCAGCCAGAAGATGAAGTATGGCTTGAGATCTTCTACAATGATCAAAATGGTCTCTTTGCAGATCCCACATGGGCAGACAGTTTGTTTTCTGGATTTCTCTTATACGTTGATACAGATTATCTTGATGCTTTGTCAGACGAAGATGAGCTCTGAAGCGGATGATGTCAAATCACATCCAAACTGGACAGTTCAACACAGGATTTTATCTGGCCAAGCATTGGAGACAAAATTAAAGAGAAATAATACGGGAGTTAATTTTTGCTTTGACAAGAACCAGATTCAGAGGTTCAGAATAATGTTTCTAGAATCCACACTGGATTCTTTACCAAACAGCAGGGATAACAAAAGGAACTATAATTAACAAACGACTGCATCACTCCAGGACAGACTCTTCTTGAAAGTTATGTTTATAATACTATTTAAACAAATTTAAGATAATGTACATTTTTTATATAAAATATATTATGTTGCAATGTAGAATGGCTATTTTCTATATGACATTAAAGTAAAATTGAACAGTTGGAAAAAAATCCATCTTTGGCCATTTCAAGATGGGAAAATCATTAAAAAACTGGCAAAATACTAATTTAGAAAATGCAAAGCAATAAAACAGCAATAATTGCTTTAGAATTCACTTGAACAAGTCACAAGAATAATTCATTTGATATTTTCACCAAAAAAAGATATTCACAGTTAGCTTGCCTCCTAATAAAGTCATGTAGATTTATACCAGCTGAGGACTGCCCACTGACAGTGTAAAAGAACAGGTATTAATACAATGGTATTAAATGTATAAAATAATTTTTAAATATCTGAGACAAGTGAAAACTTGCAGATAGACAATCAATATCTGATGTGGGTAATCTCAGTGAAATTCCAAGTGAATTTGTTATTCCTCCAGTATCCAGTATATTCAATATTTTCAAGAAAACATGGAAGAAAATACAAACTTTTTGCTTTCAAAAATTATGCAAAAAAAGCTGGAACAGTAACCAGTTATGAGAATGAATTATATAGAACAGAGTCACAACAATAATTTATGCTGACTTATATTCACATATAGCCAAATTCAATAAAATGAATACAAGTCACACACAAGATGAAGGATGGAAGGAGTTCAGTGGCCTGGAAGATGGTAGATGGATCATCATGGATAATCAGCTAAAGATGAGTGTTGCTCCCAGGCTTTGGCTGTATAATCAGTGGAATTACATAGCAAAAAGGAATTAGGAGTAGTAGTACTTAGGAAATTCTTACTTGTGCCAATTCAATGAAATTTAAATAACTTTCAAAAAGTTACTGGAAATTTGAAAAAAAAAAGCTTGCAATTCTGGCCATATTGGTTACGCAAGAGATATAAGCAGATTAATTTATTTTTCTTGTCAATAGGAAGGACAAGAGGTGATTTAATCATAGTTTGTAAGTGCCTGTCCAGAGATAAAATGGCACTTCATTCCACTGGATAACAAGATTTAACAACAGAAACTGTATAAATTCCTATATGGAACAAGGTACACATTTTACCAGGGGTGCTTATCAATCATTGTAAACTCATCCAGCATTGTAATGTCTTTTTCAACATTCAATACCTGTAAGTCAAGATCGGAAATCTTTTAATTGAGTGTTTAGAGATGCAGTTACTCTGCAAGAAAGTATGATTTTGTTTTATTAGTGTCAGTTTACAGAAGCTTGTTATTTCTAATAGTTATCAAGATAGTTTCAAATGCTAGAGGCCCTTGTTAACACAACACCTATTCCCACTTTGTTCATGACTTGGAAAGGGGTGAATTTCTACTTGTTTTTACTGTGTACTTAATTTAATTAAGAAAACTACAACCAAATACACCTGCACAAAATATTGCTGAGATTGCAATATGAGAGAGGAGATATTAGCACTACAGTTATGCATGGAACATCAATCTGTGTACCCTGTGTCTGGCTTCTCATTTCCTAAGCTATATAGATATGTATTAACATGCATGTCTTTGGGTACACAATTACTACTTTAAAATAGGCACAAGCTGCTTTTAATGTCCACAAAACAAAGAACCTGTACATTTTTTATTTCACTTGACAGTGGAAGTTGTGTGGTAGAAAAGGAAGTGGTTTATTTTCTAACCAGACATCTAATTTGTGGTATACAAGGGTCTCTTCCTGTGAAAAATATAGATACCACTTACAGATTTAGTTTATCACTATAAATTATAAACATTTGTTATTAGCACAAATTAGCACAAAATGAGTGCAAAATACTGCCCAGTCATCATTCTTACAACAATGATTTATGTCAGTTCTTTGGAGCTATCAAAAACTATACAAAGCATATACAAAAAACTATACAAAGAAGGGCTACCAAGAGTGTTCAGCGCTGCTTGCACTGAAATTTCATAGGATATTTCTTTGGACATTGCAGGCACAAATGTAGTAGTTAGCACAAAACAGTCAATTTTTAGGCAAACTAACTTTGTACACAGAGAAAAAAATCAGACTTGATAATGAAAGGTTACTGGCTACAATCCCTACTAAAAGCAAATTGTTTCCTTGTAATAATCTTCTAAAATGAGTGAAAGATAAAAGATGAGTTTTAGACATACCTATGTTGAAAATTACTTCTCGCTATTTAATAATTTTAAATTTATGTTCATACAATCATTGAAAAGTCATTTTAGGTTCACTCAGTTTTTCCATATAAATTCTGCTGTTTTTTAAGAGTTTTTTTTTTATTTTGGCATGAACAGTTAAAAACAAACAAACAAAAATTCCTCTAGATTTTGGTAAGAAGAGATTCTCTATTTGCATTGTCAGTGTTGTTAGTTTTTTGTTGGTTGGTTGGTTGGTTTTTGATTTTCAGTTTGCTTTGGTGTGGTTTGATATGGTTGTAGGATAAAAAACAGCAGAATCTCTTTGGGATTAAACTTGTAATTAATCAAAGATTTCTACACAGTTAGTATGACATTCTGCCACAGTGTCATATAAAATTAGACATCTGAACTAAATAAGACATCTAGACTTTGTCTGCGGTCAGCAGAGAGAAATCAATATCACCAGGAATAATCCTATGGGGAAAACAAGCCTTGCTGCAATACCGGCTCCTGGCTTTCTGAGCAACGCTGCAAGATTTCGCACAAACCTAAAACTGCCAGGACACCATCCAACAACATTAAGACGATCCATATTCTTGAAATTCTTGAGGAAAAATATATATATACTTGGGAGATATGTGGGCAAATATATGGAAGTAAAAGTAAAGTTTTTTGAAACAAAATACCCCCAAAACTTTTTCAGATATTCTTTATATGCTATAGAGTGCCAAGAAGGGTCAGTCACATGTTCAAATATTCTGTCACTGAACATTTTGAACCTAGGTACCTAATTAAAAATCTTAGTTGCACTAAAAACTCCAAATAGTTATGGGCATGTTAATATGAATAAACATTCATCTTCCTCACTACTGATTTTCAAATCCATATCGTTTACGCTGCTATTTAATTTTTAGGCAGTTATAACTAAAATTCATCCTAAAAAATTTGGACAATGCTCAGGCAATAGAGGAAAAAATACCACTGGAAATAAATACTGAAAATGTAATCTACATTCCCCAAATCTGCTTAACTCTGCCTAATAGCATTTATGCGTTTTTTATGATAGGAAGAAATATAAAAATCTGATTAAGCTGCTTGTTTTGTCCTCCATTGTGTCTGCTTCACTAGTTGATCCTGTTTGTATTATACTTTAATTTTATTTATCCTCTACAGATCACAAGTGGAAGTTCAGTTCAAATTTATTCATTTACACAATTATTGAAGCATTCTTCACTAACAGGTTTAATTTACCCACTGGCATTTATTTCATAATCAGGTTAACTATACTAATGCAGTACTAGGCAATTTGGTAAGTAGGAACCTCCATTTTATGTAGAAATTTAGCATGGTTTTTATATGTATTTCAGTAGGTGGCAAACTAGATTAATATGGGCTTATGATATTTCACTTGTGCTGAGTTGCACTTGCACTGTTTCATTTTATTGCTATAGCTTCCTCAAGAAGTAAATACATTTTTTAAACAAGCAATTTATTTGTTTCAGTATATGCTGTTTAGACTTTGGTGGACAGAGCATTGAGAGGTAATACTCAATTCTGTGCAATAATTGCTTAAGTCAACATTGCAAGCTGGGGATGTGCCAGTGTTTCTGAATCTCGGAGAAACATGATTCTTCCTCACACTAGCATGAAAAAATCTCATGTGCTTTCAGGAATTTCTCAGTATCTGACATGTCCTTTGGCTTTGATTATATATATCTTATCAACTCACGAAAGCTATTACCCCAAGTAAATGAAAAATTAAATATACATATTATACATATTGATGACAATACCTAGTTTTAATAGTACATGTATACAAAGGAAAAGATGTTTTGGACTATCAGTATAATATTTATATATGTCAATTCTGAGTGCAATTACTTTTCCTGGCGGGGTGCATAAGGAAAATCTTCCCTCGTGTAGATTGTTCCTGCAGTGGCAAATATTAGCATGAAGTTCATCCGACTTTAATCTCTAAAAGATCAGTGCCTAGGCGAAGCCAAATGTCAGCTCTCCATCAGCAGTGGAAATGAATAGTTGGAGTAAACCTCTGTTTTTTTAAATCTGCCAGAATGGCTCACCGCCTCCATCACTCATGCAAAAGGGAAAGGGCTGTCAAACTCAAGGAGTTACCTCTGGTGCCATCCCGTCCCATCCCGACCTCTCCCGAGGGGAAGAGTCCTTGACCGCAGACCCACTGCTTCCAGGGAGAAACGTGACTCAAACTCAGAAGATCTATGGGCTAGTTTTATACCCAAACTGAATCAGTCTGTGGTCAAACGTGCCATTTTAGATAGTCTGGACAATGTCAAGCTTATCACTTCTGTATAAATTGTAGTCATCATGTTCTTTTATGTGTCAGTAAACTCAAGGTTTCTCAGCTGTCTACTGCTAACAACACAATGAGTGTGTGAGGAGGCACCAACTGCCCTGCTGATTCCATGGCCCTCAGAGAGGGAGATAAGGAGAAGGGCTGAAAGTCCACCATATGTTAAGACCAGCAAAGGTCTTCAAGAATCTGGAGGTACCTGTCTTCTTGAATTAATTATAAAGAATACCAAAATGACTAGCTTAGGTTAGAGTTTAGAGATGGAAAAAGCTAAACAAGATTTCTGATTTAGAGAGAACCTGCTAAGTGGAAAAAATGGCTTAATTTAATACGGAATTTTACATGCCTCAAAATTAAGAAGAAATTTTGGACGGATGAGCAGAACATGAAAAAACACCATAAAAAGATGCAAGAGATCCCTTGTGACAGCTCCTCTCCCTTCACCCCTTGTGAAGAACTGCTCAAGTTTCTCCTGGGACAATTTCCACTCCATTTGGCTGTTCTCCAGAATATTATTACAGTAGGTTAAGGTGGGCTATATCACCTTTTCATGTTGCCAAAACCAACACACTGAAGTATATAAAAAACCTTGGCTTTCAAAGGACTCTTAATTTGAGGTGTAGTAAACCTAAATATATCCTGGCATGTTTCAGCGTACACCAAGGAAATGACAATTTTGTTGCTTTTAAAATTTAAAGCATCTGTCAGAATCCTAGGCACAATACAAAATAGAGTGCTACATTCATAAAATTTTCTGTGAAAGAAACACCCTTAACAAAATGACAAAATCACTAAATTCTTGAAAAATGGATAAATGAGTTAAGATTCTCAAAATGCTCTCTGACTGACTTCTTGGAAAGGGTAGGTGAAATTTCTAGAACTGAGTAAAGTGTATGAAGAATAACATCCTTGGAGACATTTTAGCACTCACGGCATTAGTGGAAGCCGCTAGCACTTTCCACATGTATAATGGAAAGAACTTAAAACATTGAGTTGCAAAGCAGTCTCTCTAATCATCTAGAAATCAGGCTACCACCAATACCGACATCGAAGCAGGAGCCTTGCTTCTCTCCACGTGACCTGTAGTCCACTATATTCTGTCAGATATTCTGGTTGTAAGCAGTGATTTCCTCTTCTTCTGTGACAAACTTCAGGGCATTTTGTTTTGCTTTTGTAGCATCTTGGAATAAGGTGCAATCACTTAAAGATAATCAAAATGCCCCCCTCACACACACGCACCTTGGTCATCTCCCTTAAATTGAGATTAGCTGAAATTCCTATTCTAAGAACTCATATTTTGGAGATGCTGTAAGTGTGTTGTAAGAATTAGAGTTTTTTTCTTTTTTTACATGTCTTGTTTTTGATCCTAGGCAGGAAAAGAAGAGCTGCACGTGGTATTTGTGATCTTACATTATCCTCGCAGGCTTAAAATAAACTGAAAATAAACGCTATCCTTTGTTGCTTTTAAAGCTGTTCTCCCTCAGGACATGGGGCCAACAATCCCTGCAACATACTCAGGATGGGATGGCCACATATCCAGCAGGACAAGGACATGGACAGAGCATCACAGTCCTCCTGGGCGAGGGAGGGGAAGCCCAGCCAGTCTCCAGCCCTTGCTTCCCTGCTGCCTGTTTTTGAAGACCAGTGCTGTGATTTTGCTTCTCCGCATAGTTCATTGGTATCGGCTCCTTTGTGCTCTGCCTATGCCCAACACCATCCTTGCTTACGACTAAGCAAGTGACAGTGCTGCACCTAACAAAGTTGAGCCAGCTTGTTCGGAGAACTACATCTGCTGTCCAGGGCAATCAAAGACATTGGCCATGCTGCTGTTTTTATAATGCTGACTGGTTTAAACACGTTTGTCCCAGCTCCAGGAAATGTACGTGGTTGAATTCTGTTTTCTTCCTGTGAGCGCAGCCGCTGTGCTGACGTGTGCTCTTGAGCAACCTCCCGTCCTGCTAAGTAGGGTCCCTCGCTGCTCCTCCAGGGTATTACAGCCATGTTCCTTACATTGAGCTATTCATATTTGTCCATCATTTAAGCTGCTTGCACAACTGCTTCTGAAACTGGAAGAATCATAGAATCATAGAATGCCTACGGTTGGAAGGCACCTCTAGAGGTCATCTAGTCCAAACCCCTGCACATGCAGGGCCACCTAGAGCACGTGGCACAGGACTGCATCCAGGTGGGTCTTGAAGAAACGCAAACTTATTAGCAAACCAAGATGTTTAATGCGACTCATTGCCAAAACCCAATGCGAAGGTTCACCCCTTGGATCATGTTCATTTTCATGGTGACGCTGTGAGGCTGAGCAGACATTGCAGACTGCTGTGCACAGCACGCACGAAAACGGTCCTCTCATTACATTCCTCTCCGTTCTTGAAAGCTGTTGGCATGTGAGGTGTTTCCAGCTGTGATAGTTCCTCTTTACAAATTAAAAATGCACACACCCAATGTTTTTTTTCTTCACTGTGCTACAATTACTGTGACTCTTCCCAAAAACTGCACGTTAAGATGTTTGCTGAGACTTATACGACCTGTGAATTTCATCTGTAATTAACTGTACCTAAATATCTTCTTGGTATCATTTGGGTTAATATTTCATCTGAATATTTTAATGCATAGGAAAACAGAGGCGACACTTGAAAAGCTGCTACATAGTAACTTTATTTGAAGTCAAATTCATATTAAGGATTTATCCTTACATCACTGATGTCATGACTTAAGGTCAGACTGAAATTCATCTAACCAGATTTTATTTATCTGAATGTTGCAACGCAGACCTCTAGAGGTCTAGTACCCCTCTGTAGTCAGCAGAGGGAGGCATGCTCCTCAGCAAACAATTTATCCTCAGGAACGCATAACTTAACTGCTCTGAATCTTGCATGTCCCATGGACAGGATATGCTTCTCCTCTGGTTACAGAGGAAGCAGAAAGAAATTAGCTAGGCAATTTTCCAGAGTTATGCCTTAAAGTTAGGAAGAGTGACTGCCTTTATTGTATTTCAGTCAGAAATAATCATTTCAGATCCTTCAAAAATATACAGCGGATATTCTTTTCCAAGTCACGACAGTAACTGAAATGTGCAGATGTTTGCAGAAGCTGTAAACATTTCATCTTCCCCATACTTCATTCGTGACTCTCATTGCCTTTACTTTAAAAAAAAAAAAAAAGTAAAGATATTTTTGGTGGCTTATGGGAGGGAATCTGACTCTTTCTCTTTAAAAGCAAGGCCAGGGACTTCCCTGGCAGCCCTGTTGCTAGGCTCAGTCTGTTTGTGGCTGGCTGTTGTCTGTAGTCTTGGAGCTGCTGTGTGAAAAAAAAACGAGGTAGGAACCAAATGCTTTCTTTTAGACCTCTTTAAATCTCACTGTTTTCTATGTTTTCCTGTATGAGCCAGATTTAAAAATATACAATCTTAAAAATTATTTTGACCTATTTTGAAGTAATCTGTTTTTCAACTTCACTTTTCTTCTGTTTTCAGTTTTATGTGCTTCAGAAACAATCTCTGGGCTAACAGAGAGCTTTGTAGTTCTTGTACTCAGTTGTCTATTACATCTTTAAATGCCTGTTGTAGTACTGACTTTCAAGAGATGCTAGAAAATAGTAAAAGAAAGTGGCTGTAAGGGTCTTCATCTTTGTTACAGCATTTTCCATTTATATGTGCCTACAAGACAAGTTGTTTACATTTGATATGAAAAAAGAGTTCTGTGCTAATAAATGTGCTGCAGATTCCTACAGGGTGTGCTATCTTCTCTGCCATATGGGTAGTGTTTGATGAGACTTGCATATAGCAAAGAAATTATACAATTTTCAGGCCCCTTGGCACTGATGCAAGATAAAGAGGGAATTGGCACTGAGGTGGATATAAAGGTGGTTTGGGGTATAGTCACATGTGTCTAATAAATACACTTGCTTAGGGCAAGTTTGGCTCCCTATGCTAGTTGAGGAAACAATGTCAAAATCCTCTGGGCCTAGCAGCTGGTTAGGGGGAGATAATGCAGTTATTTACCACCTTCTTACATCCTCTATTGGCTCCTCCTGTTTTTTTAGGTGTTTCCTAATAAGCAGGGTACCAAGACTTGCGCTGCCTGGTTGGGAAGCATTCCCTGAAGCAGGAATAAAAGAGCCTTTACATGCCCAGTACAAGGAGTGATGCAGAAACTAAGGATGAGTGGTATAGATCACTATTTGCCCTCCAGCTGAAGAAGATTCAGGCAGATGGAGAAATTTCCCCCCACAGATCTCACTTCTGAGGTCTTTCATGGGAATTTTGAAATTCAAAACAAATCATGCCACCTGTGAGTTGCTTTTAGAGCAGCAAATCAACACTTAAGACTTTGCACTGTGACAGCTACATTGGTGCAAGCTGCAATCACTTCCTGTTGATTAAAGGTAAAGCAGTGCAGTTCAAGACACTGAACAAGCAGCAGTAATGAATCGAGTTGTACCAACAGAAAAATCCCCAATATTTTAATCAACTACAACTTCCTGTTGTATACAAAATGGTAGATTATTTGATGGATTTACGATTTGGTAAGCCTGAAAAGCCAAGCAAGCTCCATGCTAAAAAAGAAGAAAGGGGGTGTATGTGTCTCTGATCTGAAGCTCTGTGAAACTGTCCTCTGATCAGTAGAGTTCATAATTATTAAAAAATTGCAAAACATACTCTTTATGTACTGGCCCATTTTATTCATTGCTATATAGCTATTAAGTAAATAGATACTTACACTTTGAATTGTTTTTCCTTTTTTAATTTTAATTATTGACTGTATATTAAACATCATGTGAGTGGCCGGGGTGCAATGGTCACACAGCATGTTATCTTATTATTGGTGTGCCCTTCAAGGTCTCATGGCACACACCCCGTTATCAGTGTGCACCTAACAATGCCCATCTCACTATAATAACTACTCATGTTCCTGTGTTTTGTTTGCGGCAGCCAGGTGTCAACTGCCAGAGATGGACCATAGTGAAGAATCCCGGATGATAATCACGGAGGTCAGTGTGCCTTAAGTTGGGACAACAATGCATGTTTCGGTGAGAATGACAGAGGCGTTTTTGTGAAATAAGTAACACCACAGCATCTTGCATGTTCATGTTATTCCTTAGATGTGTACACTGAGTGCTGCTCTAATTAATGGAGGCTTGTAAAATTAATTGCTGTGCAGATACTTTATAATGTACTGAAATACAAACTTCCAGTATATATATTGATATTGTTTCATATTGGTACACTTGGTTGGAGTAAATGATTGGTGAAATGTATTTAAGCTTGAGTGGGTTATGAAAACAGGGAATAAACTCTTTTCTCATCATGAACGAATTTTGAAGTTAGACAAATGCCTTTGTGCTTGGACTGTGCCTAGAGGCACACATGATGTCATGGTCGAGCAGGTAGTTGGTATGAGGGCAGGAACTGGAAAAAAAATGGGCAAAACACTTCGGAGATAGTAGTAGATTTCAATCCTGCTAGTTCTCAGTCCTCTACGTTGTGTTTGCCAAAGTTCATTCATGAGTGTCAGGGCTGGGGCCTGCAAACGGCAGCAGGTAAACAGAGGGAAAACTGCTTAAATGGTGACTTGATAATAGAGTAAGGGACGACTTCTGCGGGCCTGGCCATGGGCAGGACCCACAGTGCAGCTCCCTCTCTGCGACAGGATTTCCTGGACGAGGACGCTGCCCAGGTGGATCAGCTGAAGAGGACCCTGGCTGCCCACAGGCACAGAAGGAAAAAAACGGTATGTGGGGGAGTGTGTGTGTAAAAACGGTGGTGGTGGTGGGGGAAAAACGCTGGGGCAGGAAAACAGAGAGCATGAAAACTGGCGATGGAGACGGGCGGTCCGCTGCGCACGCGCTGCCTCCGCGCGGCGCACGCGCGCTGCCCTCCCGTCGGAGGCCGGGGGGGGGGGGGGGGGGGGGGGGGGGGGGCGCGGACAGCGGAGCGGGTGCCAGCCCCGCTCCGTGCCTCCCGCTGTCCCCTCTCACGCGGTCTTCTCCTTCCCGCTCCGCCGCAGCTGCCGGAGGCCGCCGCTGCCCCACGCCCGCCGCCGCGNGCCGCGGCGCCGCGCGGTGAGTCGCTGCCCGGCCGCGGGGGCGGGGCCAGGGCGGCCGTTACGAGGGACCGTTACGGGCGGCGGCGCCTGCGCCGCGTGTCGCGGTAGGAAGTTATCGCATCAAAACGGACGAACTCGGGGTTATGGGAGGGCGATACGAAAGTGGAAGTGTGTCGTGGTTGTCTCCGTGTTTGCCCATTGTTTCTATTGAGTTTATGCACTGTGGGAAGCGGGAGGTGTTTGGGGCATTTTCAGAGCACGATGTCCCCAAAATGTTTGGTTTATTGTATATCCAGCATTGTGCTATCCCTTTGTCCTTTCCTTCCTTAAAAAGTATTCATTAGCTATTTCTCACACAGTATTCCACACAGCATCTCTGTCTCTTAGTTAAGTGCTTAATTGGTCTACCCTTCAAAAAAAAAAAAAAGTAGTCCAGTGACAGAAATTACACAAAATTAACCTGCAGGAAGATAATCATATTCGGATCCTTTTCTAACCTTATTAAATAAAAGGAGTTTGCTGCTAGTCCACTACCTAGGAGAAAAAATAAGATGGCAATAGCAAATAATGTGCTGTTTGAAAGAAATAGGCTAGCCTCTGATAGCCTTGGGAAGGCAGGGCAATTACATTATTGCAAAATATATTTTTTTCTACTTGCTTTATTTTTATTTGTTACTTTAACAACAACAGCAAAGTTTCTGGAATGTCTGAGTACAACAGTATCCATGGGGAAAAAAAGCAGAAGCAGAAATGCTTCTAGGGTTGAGGTGAAAGTCAAGATGCCTCTCTTGCTTTTTGCTAGTGCTGATGCTTGATTCCAGTATAAATGTTTGCCTGCCTTGGCTTTCTCTTATACCTGGTTCTGCATTCTGTGGGGTGTAGTGTAGTGTTTGCAGCAGTTCTGGCTTTCTGCCAAATTGTATAGGGACATACTGTTTTCAGGCTCCTCCAAGTACAGATGAAATCAAGGAAGAGGCATATTAAGAGACATTTTTCGATTCTCATTTCTCCTTAATTTCAATTTGGCTATCCAGCTTCCTTATTAGATCCAAATTCCTTATTGTTCTTCCTTTTTAGAACCAAAGAAAAATATGGAGCCACTGTATGATATTTACCCTACCAACGTAAAAGTACTGTAGTTAATTCTCAGCAGTTCAGGTTTTTAGGAATCATTTTCCTGAGCCATATTCTATGTTCTCCTTTATCTTGCTTTCTATGTACAGCAACGTGCTGAAAGCCTCCCTTCATCTGTTCTTCCTGCACAGGGATAGGTGACTGTTGTGCACATCTGTGTTTTGTAGCCGCACACATAATTCCATCTCAGAAAGCTGGGGAAAAGCAGCAACAGTGTTTCTAAAGTTTCTGAGCTTTAACAACTTGCAGTAGCTGGTATTTATGCTATACTGCAGGAACTTGCTTTTATGTACACTTCTAATAGATTTAAAATATAGCTTGATATGTCATGCCATGGAAAATCTATATTCAACGATATTTGTGTTTAGCAGTCTTTGGAGACAATTACTAAAGTTATTTTGATATATGAATACAAGAAGCATTGTCAGTAGTTATCTTTTCTGTTATTAGATAGTTGGGTTACAGTGATAACTGTAAAATATATAAGAAAATACATACATCTATCTGGTATTTTAAATTCTAGAGTTTAGTTCAAGGAATATTGATCTGAATGATCTTTTGATGCAGCTGTTGACAGGTCTGAAATGCTGGTTCTGTGAGATAATGCTGTCATGGATAGCCATCTTTAACTACCACTTTATAAATACATTTTGAAGTTATTCATAAATTACTTGGCTATAGAGCCCTTTCACTTCAACAGAAGAAAATTGTATACACCAATAAATAAAGTAAATGTTTGGGGTGGGTTGGTTGTATGTGTGTGTTTGTTTTTAACATGGTACTTTCTTAAGAAGTGATAGGATCCCTCAGTAATTGAAGCATTGCACACAAGCAATACCAGAACCACCACTGAGTTAAGCATGTTTTTCATTATGTATAGAAAGAATAATTGAATGATTTTAAGTTTTTCTTTCTCAAAATACTTAATTTAAATGTGCTACCATATTTTCTCTATTACAGGTTTGCCACCTGTTCCTTCTGCATCAAGGACAGGCTTTGCAGAATTTTCTGTTAGGGAGCGAATGAGAGAAAAACTAAAAGCTGCAAGGGTGAGAATCCTTCAGAGATCCTAGATTTTAGTTTTGCTATGTGAAGCTGATTCAGGATAGCTGTGATTTTTCAGTGACTGTTTTGTGTCATAGTTTTTCTAAAGATTATTTAGCTCATATCTGTAATAAAAAATACTGTTTTATAATTAAAAGGATAAAGACTCTTCTATGTTTCTTTTGTTCTGAAAGAAATGGATTTGCTTGTAAAGTTACTGTGTAGTATCATAAGGAGTATTAACATCTAGCTCTGTAAATCACTTAAGCTGATTATATAGTTGAAACCGTCTGTCACTAATAAAAGCAGGCATAAGCTTTCATACTTCTGAGAATTATTGTAGCATTAGTGCTATTATATTTCTATTATAGCTGAGCATTATTTTTGGTTTTGCTTAGTCAAAGGCAGAAAGTACTTTTTTGCAAGAAGACCACAGTCGACAACCAAAGCATTTAAAAAGCATTAGAGAGAAAAAAACAGAAGTGAGACTGGATAAAGAGGTAAGAACATATTGTGTCTTGCTATCCTAATAATGAAAAAATGAAGATGAAACAACAAATAAATCAAAGACTACAGATGGTCTTAAAGTTCAGCATCATTTGTGTTAAAGTGATCACAGTCATGTTATTGTTTGAATTGGTTACCAGGAACTTTTCCAATTCATACTTTTAATGTACATATTTAGCAAAAATGATTTGCTTTCATTACAGCTTAAATATCATGGGAAGTTGATGTCATTTTCCCATCATTAGGCTTCTCATGTTTAACTTGAAGCATTTAAAAGATAAGATAATAGGAAAAAAAAAAATTTTTATGCATTTGCACAGTGTATTTGGTAAAGACAGTATGTTAATTTCATGTCATTGTATTTCCTTGATTATGTTTGAAATAATTTTTTAGTATAAATATATTCTTTGTAAGAAATTAATTTCATATGCAAAAAATATCAAAGGCAGTGCATCTGTAAAACTAACACCAAGATGAGTTCACCACAAGACAAAGAGCAACATAATGCAGCAGAATTTCGGGCAATTTTGTTCTTTTTTTGGTCAGGTAGTACCTATTTGTGTAGATGCAGGGGATCATTTCAATCTGCTTGTATTAGGAAAATGTGTGATATCTTTACTAAAAGTTAATTATTTTATACTCGGCAGATTTGAAACTATTTGCATATTATTTCCTGTATTTAATTTACACATGTATGATGTTTGAGTGGGTTTTTTTATTATTATTGTTATTGTGAAGTTTAGGCTGAATAAGTGTAAACATGAGAGAAGTCATAATTTGATCTAAGAATTCACGCTAAAAGGAGGAAAAGCAGATAGAGTATTAGAGTTGTTTATGTTGGTTGAGCCTGATACAGATCACTTTGAAGTACTTAGGTGAACTCTCTGAAGTTACATATCAGAACCAGTGATGATTACCTGCATCTGTGGGGACTCATAAAGCTTTAGAAAGCTGTAGAAAATTGGAGAGGGATAATCACGCTAGTCCCTTTCTGGAGAAGGTAGAGAAGTATCTTCTGTGGAGTTGCAGGATGACCTAACAATAATTGCTTGAAAGGAACAAAGCAAATAATCAGATCTGTATTTGAGCACCTTTTCTTAATAAGTCTTAACTGTGCTTTTTGTGATTGCATAGGGAGTTGGAGCTTTGGTTCTTTTAGCTCTTTGGCTCATTGATTCACTTCCATAGTTAGCATTGTCAGGCAGCAGTGCTGTATGTCATTCTCTAAATTGTGTAATTTATGGGACTGAAAGCTTCCCATTGCTGCTCCCATCTCTCCCCCTCCCGGACACTAGCACCTGGTTGCCTGTGTTTGAAAGTGCAGATGCAATGATCTCATCAGCAGTAAAATATATAAAATAAAAATTATGAAATGAATCATTTCTTGGTACTCTGCATTCTGTTTCTTGACCTGTATTTAATGTAAAAAGAGGTAACTGATGAATAATGCACCTTTTTTGATAAACATTAATTTGGTATGGTTATCACAATGATTTACTCTTTTGTTAGTTTTTACTGTGGGAATGCAACTTCTAATCTCTTTATTCAGCTGTTTGACTTATACAATTGTTTATATGACCAAAATACAATAATTTGCATATTCTTATATAGTCTGATAAAGAGGAATTTAGGGAGATGCAAGAGGATGAATCTCGCATATCATCAAAAGTAAAGATTCGTGATTCTGCCAAAACGGCTAAGCAAAAGCCACCAGTAAGTATCAGTTTCTTCATTTCAATGACATTAATTTTGTTTAACTCTGTGTGGTTTCAGGATTATGTTTGATGAAGGAGCCAACAGAATTTAGTCTTAAGCAGCGGAGAGGGTTGTGTTTAACTTAAAAAACTTTGCAAACAGTGTATGCCAAGAATTGAAGTATAAAATGGAAAATCTTACGAATTGCAGGAGTAAAAAGAAGATCAAGTAAATCCATCTGGACACAGTTACTGAAGCTCATAGAAGAAGTTTTTTTGTTTAATCCTGTCTAATTAGTGCCACTGGTTGGCAAACACAACAATATACAGATTTCTATAGTGATATTTTTAGTCACAAAATACTTTTATTCATTCTCATATTAAAAGCATTCCTTTTAGCACTACAAGGCCTTTGTCCTTCAGAGGAAAAATGCCATTAGCAATTTATATTCCTGTGATTCATCTTAACACCTGCAGTGCCAGATCAGTGGTTATTATAAGCAGGGTTTAAACATTGGTGTTTGTGTTTCAGAGATTGTTTATATTTTAAAAAATGAGATGGTGAAATCTGAGCCAGATAACCTTTTTAATAAAGCTTTACAAGAAATATTTCATGAAATAATACTGTAACAATAGAGAAATTCCTTCTGACACTTTAAAACGTTTCAACCAGTTTCACTGTTTACTTTTGTCACTTCTAAAGCAATTAAAATCTTGTTGCAAGTGTTTATGGATGTTGTTATTACTACTGTTAATAGAAAGGTATTTTCACTTGTCCTAAAATTCTTACAAATTTCATACTGAAGTTTTGCCTTATCTTCTTAGGTTCAGAACGATTTTCCTTCTGCTGAAGAAGCATACAAGTTTTTTACTTTTGATTTTGATTCTGAAGCAGAGAGAACAAAGACTGGAATTAAGAAAAGGAATGAGCTAAATCATGAAGAGGAGGAAGCAGAAGATGATGCAGAAATCCATGAAGAAGGACAAGAGGAGGATGAAACAGTAAGAACTGCAGAATACATCTTCATATTTTTATTTAGATTTCTTAATTTAATTTTTAATCCTCTAATACAGCATGATCATTTTCTTTCCTTTAAGATTCTGAAAGCATACTTTCTAAAAATTTCTCTATTAAATGGCAGATAAAATAACAGGTATTTTTGTATCTAAACTACAGGATGAAGATGCGCACCTTGTTAAAGATGACGATTTATTCGTTTTCGAGCAGGAAGCCCAAGACATTCTGGTAGAGAAACCTGCTGAGTATGAAAGCTACTCTGAGCAACTGCAAAAAGAAAAAGAATTTCTCTTCATTCCCAGTATGAAAGCGGGTACATAGTTTGTACTTATCCCATTTGTTTCTGGATTTGGTACAGTGTGGCACACTGGGAGCTACTAAACCATATTGTATCAGGCAGTGTAGGCGCATTTTGTTGCGGTGCTGAGACACTGATTTTCCAGGCAAGTGTGTGTCTGAAAAGGTTTGACAAATAAATTAACTGGGAGTATGTACACCTCGGCACATCACCATCTGATACACTAGCAAAAGAACTTAGGGATCTTTCCTTGCTCTCAACTTTAGATATTACGTTATTTATCCTATCCAAAAATTTACAGTGTGTACACATCCAGGTGTGCAAGAGGAACTGGTGCACAGGATATTGTAACTTGGAGAATTTGTTAACCACACCCTTATTTTTCTCCATGTGGCAAGTTTGCTGTGAGTCACCTAAGTTGCCTTAGTAATTTTGGTCTTTTAAGGGCCTAAAATCTTTTTTTCTGACTTGGAAGTAGTCACCATTTATCCTGTCTATGATTTTGTGGACTTGTCTCCATAGAAAAACTATAAAATCCTAAAAAAAAAAAAATGCTTTCTAGAGTTACTAGCTGCTTTTTAATATTTGAATTGAAAGCAACAGAAATGAATCTCTGGATGATGATTGGCACCAGAATGATGGTTCAACCAGCCTGCTGCAGCAATGTCAAAATATTTGGCTTTGTGTGCTTCTAATTTTTCATGTCTTATAACTAATTTCTGGTTGCTTGACGTGTTCTAATTTCAGGGGGTAGCTTGGTTGTAACCCTTGATATAATCACTTTCTATTCTGATGTTAAAAGGAGAGATTGCTGCTTGAAAAATGCTGAGCCCTTATGCCAGTGTAGTAGCCCTGCAGGTAGTCTTTAAAAAAATCCACCATGGCTTTCTATACATGCCTTACTTCTTGTACAAGAGTAGATCAGATTAATAAATTGGTATTAACTGTTCTATTTAACAATATTTTAAGTTTCATTTTACATTGCAATGGCTCAGGAATTTTCATATAATCATTTCCTGCTGCTAAAGTGACCCTACAGTTTCTGCAAGCAACCACTAAAACTGAACTCTAGTAAATTATTTAAAGAATTTTTTGGGTAGGAAATGTTTAAATTGGTTCTTTGGAAAACTTGTGACAAATTCGTCATATAATTTAAACTGGATCTGTGATTATTTGAAAGGGACTTGCTTTGGTTGTATGCCTGTATTTGTTCTTCCTAATTAGAAAAATATTGCTGTCAGTATGTGATTTTTTTTTTTTTTTTTTTTTTTTTAAAAGATCCTTCTGGACTCTTTCAAAATTGATAAACTAGAACTCTAATTTTAAGATATTTTACATGCTTTACCATTTAATTTCTCATTAGTGCCTACTTCTCAGAAGATGCCTGAAAACATGCAGCCTAGGTTCCTTGAGGATGAGGGTCTTTACACAGGAGAAAGGCCCTTTGTATCTCCATCTAATCTTAATATATTAGAAAACAGAATACTCAGACAGGAGCAGGTAAGTCATCACTCATGTTCTCAGGTGTCTTATCAGACTGCTTATTTATCAGATTTATTCATATTGTGTTCTGTTGCAATATAGGAGTTGCAACTTCAAAATATTTAGCAATGTCAGACATGAGGAATTGTGGCTTTCATCTCAGTACTCTTCAGTGTACTCAATAGCCCGAGCAACAGACTGGGCCTTAGAAATCTGGTGTCTGCTTTCTGTCTGGCCTGCTGGGAAACACATTACTTGACTTACTTGTGTCAGAGTTTAGTTGTCAACAAAATAGGGATAAGAATGCTTCTTTTTTGATTGGTTTTGGTTTTTGGTTTGTTTGTTTTTGGGTTTTTTTTGGTCTATACAACACTTTAAGAGCTAGTGGTATGTTTTAAAGCTTATGTAAGAGCTGGGCAGTCTTGTTAGTATTTACTGGAAGATGAAGAAAAAAATCTTTTTTTGTATCTGCTGAAGATAACATGAAGTAATAGACTTCTTGGAAATTTACTGATCAGACTGTAATGGTAATTAAATATTGAAATAGATTATTAGATTATCTGAAAAAGCTGTACGAACTTTCAATTTTTTGAATAACTTACAGAAACAGCCCAGTTAGTTTCCTGGTTCGTTTTACTGTGTTACCACGTAAATATGTCTGACAGGGACAACTTTAAGCAGTTTTGGGGATGAGAAGGCACGGCAACATCTTTCAGCAGCTGCACTGGGTTAAGCTATTCTTGAACCCAAATTATGAGAGCAAAGGGATGCATTAGGTCAGTGCTTTAACTCTGAGGATCCATGGATAGCAATCTGTTTGCAAGACATTTCTTTCATCTGCTTTCAGAGATGCTGTTCTTAGTTAGTTTATATTATGAAATAGTTGAGAGATGACCTGAAGGATGATCTCTTTGAGTCCCTTGTAGTGCTAAAACTCTTTGCTTTATGATTTTTGTAATCCAATTAAAAGGTGTGGGGAGCAGTCTGATATAAAACAGATTATGACTGTTTTAGTGAACATACTGTTTAAATACTGAATGTTGTAAGTGTTAATGTTATGGATTTGAAAGAAAAAATCAGTAGCATTGAATTCTGGAAAAAAAAAAAAGAAAGTATATTTAAAGTTTAGGCATTCTCTTGGTCCTATGAGTTTAAAGCTTGTTTATAGTATACTTGGAAATTCCATTGTTGTAGGTTAGAAAAATTTTGGTAAATTCAGTCACGAGCAATTTGCAGTTATCTCTCCTTCCTTAATTATTTTTCCTTACAATTATAATTTTGCAAGTTATTTCCATATGAAGTAAGAAACAATCTTATTATCTGCAGGGAAAAGAGTGGTTTGGTGATGATGGCAAAATCTTAGCATTGCCCAACCCAATTAAACAGTCTCTTACCAGGCCTCCAATATTTTCATTGGAAGAAGGAATTGAACCTGAACTTGAAACACTGTATAGAAAGGTAAGTGTATTTCATGAATATTGTTCATGAGACTCTGTATCCCATTCATCCTTCACTAGAAACCCTGGTGATCTGAAGGGCTTTGTGCTAAGATTCCCAAGTACTGCTTTATATTCTACAATTCTATATTCTACTGCTTTCTGTGCTCCACTTTCTCAAGTATAGCCCATCTGTATTTTTCTGTAAAAGTAATGCATGCATTAAGTTTCTGTGAATATAATGCATGCATAAGGACGAAGAGTTTAACCAGTAATACTGGTTAAATTAGTCAAGTGACAGTGCAGGAAGGAGTTCAAGTGTGTGGGTCTCCAAAGTCTCTCTCAGGCACCCTTGGAGTATTTTATCTCTTAAACTGCATAAAATAAAACGGCTGTGCATGTACATACTGGTTATTTTGTGCTCATGAACCTGCTCTAAGATAAGCCTTTATCTGCACTTACAGGAAGCATCTTATTTTGAACTAAGTTGCACCAGTTCAAATCTCTCTTCTTTCTATTTTTTACCTTAAATATAGTATATCTGCCCTGGCAAACATCAGTTGCAGTGTGCAGTCAGCACAGATCAAAATTAGTTTCAGTTAAATCTTTTCAGGTCAGGTACACAAGTGTTAATTACTCTGCTTATTAGTAACTCTTTTGTACCCTTGAAAAACTGTCATTTTTTAGACTTTAAGGTAGATTACTCTCTTGGGATATGGAAATGTTTCTGTAGAGCTGCTATTGACACAGATTTGAATGTGCCTTCAGCTCGTGCTCTTTACAAACATGCAGTTCTCAGGACATACCACAGATATACGCAAGGTGTTCCTGCCTACATGGAAGATTTTTGCCTAGCAGATACAGCAAACTTAGGCTAAAAGGGCATATGTTTTGAAAACACCACGTTTACATGGCAAGTGATGTTTAAGTGCACAAATCACTTTTGAAACAAGAACTTCAAGCGTTAGCTGCCTTTAGGCTGCACAGAGTCAAGATGGACTTCAAATTTTGTCTCTGAAAGTTTTCTCTTTGGGCCTGATAGCTCTGCATGGTGTTAGAATGGGGAAGCAAAGAACCTATTTTCCCTTTCGCTCAACCTAAGTTATCTACAGGGAAGGCTTTTCTGAGAGCTGGATTGTCTGTTTTAAAGCAGCATCCTAACCAAAAATAAACCAATTCCAAACAGCAGGTAAAAATGGGACTGGTGGGCCTTTTGTTTTCCTACTCACTCTTGTCATTGCTCAGACCAAGAAAAATATTAATTACTTCCAATTCCAGATTGGCAGATTACTTCCAATTCCAGATTGTTTTTCCAAAATGAGGATTGAATAATCTTAGAATTCCATCTTTTCTTTTATCCCTGGAAGTCTTACTGCCCCTTTTGCCTCAAGTAAATGGATTCCCCTCAAAGAAGAAAATGAATTATGATGATTTTGCTGTGTAAAATACTCCTGCTAGTGGTATGTCATTCAGTGATTAATGAAACCAAGAAGTTACTGCAGAAGCCCTTATGATTTAAAACTCAGGAGTGCAGTATTGCTAAATGTGTTGTTGCCTGTCACAGGATCTCTTTTTAGGACAGTTTTCTTGGGGCTTCTAAATATGCTTCACTCTTTTCTCATTTCAGGCAATAAAAGTGACTGCTGCCAATCAGTATCTTGTTGGATCTGGAGATTTTCAGGGACCATTTCAATTGGATATTGATATTTCTGGATTAATTTTTACTCATCATCCATGTTTTAGTCGCGAACATGTGTTAGCAGCTAAGCTGGCTCAATTATACGATCAATATCTAGCAAGAAAGCAGAAGAATCTTACAACACTTCTCACAGACAAGGTATTTCCATTGCATTTTCATAGCTTGCTGAAATATGATATGACAGTTGAAGGTAAATATCTAAATTTATGTCTTCAAACTATAGCAATGACATTTCTAATTATATGTGATGAGAGGTATTTTACCAGAAGATAAAAATTTAATTTCACTTCTATTACTCTGTGTTTAGAGCAGGATTGCCTTTTTAAGATTAGAGAATGCTTTGATCTATTTAAAATGAGTTTCACATAGGTTCAGCGGTAAAAGTAAATGTAATTGGCAGAACATGATAAAACTTACTATTCCTCATACAGAATATCCAAAGTGGTTTTTCAGTGAATTATAGATAAAAGACTTTACACAATTGTGTACAGGGGTTCTGGCAGCAAAAGTGAAAGACTGTATTCAAGGATGGAGAAAAGCAAGTGAGATTTAGTTTCAGCTGTAGGTTAAGAATAATAATAATAATAATAATAAAGTTTATTTCCACTAATCTGTAGAAATACTGATAGCCCGTTTCCACATTTGTGGGAGATGCTGTGTTTTACATTGTCTCACCATCAGCAGCCCTTTCCAGTCCTGCCTTTTAGAGAAGATTTCTTTGCAGACTCTCTATTTATGCTTTCTGATTGCTGATCTTTCTGAATAACACATCAGTCCTGACCCCGTGTTCAGATCCATCACAACAAAATGAATCAGTGCTTCCCTCACATACTGGGGCATTCAGATTACCATTTAATCTTAAAAAGAACCAGCAAGACTCACAGACTTGGCAAAACCATAACCCTCTAAATAAAGGACTGAGACAGTTCAGTGTTTTCTGTTACATAATAACTGTTCAGTTCTTGTATAGATGCAGTATACTACATAAATGTGAGTGTCTGTTAATTGCTTGTTCATTTAAGCTTCATGCTCTGAGGAATGCTGTGAAATGTAGTATAGATGGTGGTGATGCTGCTGTTCCTAAGCCTGTAGCACAACAGAGCATACCTGAATACAAAATTGAAATCAGGTAAGTACAGATTCATTAAATCACTACTTTTTAAAAATGTGGATTTTTTTATTTTTTGTTTGTTTTTCCTTTCTGTGAGGTACAGAATATAAATTCATGCTGGGATTTTAAATTTAGTTGTAAATTGTTCTAGTCATAATTAAAAAAACATCCATTTAGGTAGAATTTTGAGGGCTTAAGAATTCTTACTTGTTAGTTGAGTGAAATACTATGAAGGCAATGTAACTTAGAAGTCTTGTTCCAGAAGTTTTTTTAATTTAGTTACTTATATTTTGCACAATTAAAATTAAACTGAAGTTTGAGTGAACATCACTAGGAAGCCTAAAGCTCACACAACAATCCAAATGACATAATTTTTGAAGAGAAAGGGAAGTTAATTTTTCCCTTCTTCCTTTTGCTGATTACACGAGGTGTTGACATCAAAACAGAGGGTTCTTGACTCACTTCTCAGTTCTTGGATATGCTGATCATATTTTTGCTGATGGTTTAATATATGTGAAATGGAAGAATTTTGTTTACGAGAATGCATTTCTTGTTCTTGGACAGTAAGTGGATAGTAAAAATATATTCTTATGTTTTGGCTTGATAGTGAAGCTTAGTATTAATTTGGCGAATGTACAGTGTTGAACTGTAAGTAATACGATAAAAAATTATTTTGGAGTTATATGCTGAACAACCATTTAAATAGTAGATACTTAATAAAATGATTTTGTCAATATCCAAAGGTGTGTAACACTGCATTGCGTTTTAAACAGATTTGAACGGAAGTAAGGCCTTTCATGAATAATCTTTAGAACAGTATAACAATTCCAGTTTCTTTTTATCACAATTCTACTTTAAGCCTTAGAATCTGCATCTTTTTTTTTTTTTCTCCCGTAAAAGGAGTAGATTTCTGCTTTTGAGGCAGAAGGCAGGGATAGTGTATTGTTTTCATAGGTCTGCTGGAGGAAGTAGTAGCAGGAGGTGTGCCGTTACCATCCAGCACCTAAATTACAGGAGCTCTCCCCAGAGGAGTCGTGGGATTTAGGAATGAGAAGTTTCGCTGTGAGAGAGAGGTTCTTAAATTTTGGAACCAGCTCTGGGATTTGCTTTATAGTTTAATTAGATAAAATTAAATCCTGGATATCTAAATATTTTTCTAGGTCTTGAGTGCATTAGTTCAGTGTCACAGCATTATGAATCAGAAGAAACTCAGTTGAAATACATGAGATCAGTGTTGCATAAGTAATGTGATATGCGTTGCTTACCATCAATTTGAGAGAGGAGCGATATTTGAATGCAGAAAACTTGAAGAACTTAGCAGTTTCTGCACTCTTCACTTGCTGAAGAGGAGGCTAGTACATGTCAGATTTCGGGCTCTTCTGGCAGATGTATTTTATCAGAGATGATGTTCTCAAGTTTTCAGGTCTTGACTCCAAACAAAATACACTAGATAAGTTATTGTCAATCTGTACGTCTGTCTACTCTAACTTTCTCTGTTTGACAAAGAAGAAAAGATTGAAAATCTGTACGGGTAAGTAATATTCAAACTACTAGCTAACAAAGTGATGAAGTTATTCATCGTACTTTTCAGGAAGTCTGTATTTAGTCTTTGTTTTTACTAATGTCACTTGTGCTTTTAAGTAGTACAAAAGTATTGCTTCTCAGACCTTTAATTTGTCTTCCCTCTTTCATGTTCTTTGAATATTACAATTATTAATGTTTCAGATTACCTCATCTTTTAATTGTATTTTTACTGGACCTGTTTAGCTGCTAAGATACTACTGAGGAAGCAAATCATTTACATTATTTACAATTGTGTGTTGGCGATTAAAGGTACTAATGAATGTCTCTCTTGCATACAAATTAAAAGGTGAAAATGTTTCCAAATATGAAATAACCATTCTGAAGCCAAAGAAAAGCCCTGTTAATTTTGTTTATGTTTGGAATCTTGTAGGGTTTTGTAATACTTAAATTACCTCATAGCAAAGCTTTAGTTATTGTGGGTACTTTAATCATGTTAGGCCAAGAGAATGTCTACAAGTCTTTTTTGCTAATTTTAAAGCATATTTAGTAATATGAATGTTAATAAGCATAACTTCATAGCAGCAGTGCAGGATTTGCTGGCCTGTCGTTTGCATACATTGGTTCCTAAAATGTTTTTAATGAAGTACAGCTCTAGTAAACATTTCAGAAAATTTGAGACTTCTAGGGAACTAACTATAATTGAAGACAGATTAGTATCTGTACTCTAGTCTCTTGCATTTTCAATAAAGAAAATCAAATCTCATCATTTTCACATTTGAGTTTTATGTTTCTTAGATTTATATCTCTGGTTTTATAGCCATCAGGGAAATTGAAAACCACATAGCTGTCTCAGTAAAATAACATAGTGAAAATCTGAAATACTGAGTTATACAGCTCTGATTTTGTACATGTGTTTATATATTTCTAGGCAAACAAGAAGACTTCGTGATGCTGAACAGGAAAAAGATAGAACGTTGCTTAAGACCATTATAAAAGTTTGGAAAGAAATGAAATCCCTCCGTGACTTTCAGAAGTTTACTAACACACCCATGAAACTTTATTTGAGAAAGTAAGTTTTGATAGCATGTGTCATGTTTCATTTGCCCGGAGTTTTAATAACATCAGTCAATTCTGGGAACTCACAACTCTGATATGAAGTGTGCGAAGATAAAGATTTGACTATTACCTGGCACCAGTTGAGCCTGCCACTGCTCTGGTTAAGATAAGGTTAAGATAACAAGTAATTACTCTAATGGAAAGGAGCTACAAAAAGATACTAAATAAAGAAAAAAATCATTATGTTGATTTTGGATGGCAGCTACCTACCATCAACTCTATTAGTGTGTCTGTGCTGTTAATTTCCTACAGAAGACGCTTTGGGGATGATGAAATTATCTCATAGAGAAGGAGACTTAAGTTATATGTTATGAGCTTAACTGCAAACTTTTTTATGCTGGTTCATGCAACATATTCATATAATTGTTTTGAAGGGAAGAGGTCGATCAGAGATTAGATGAGAAAGCATATGAAGCAGAAATTCAGGATGAGATAAATGAATTATTAGAAGAATATAGGGAAGAATACGAGAAGAAAATGGAAGGATATAAAATTGAGCTGAAAGAGTGGAAATCCTGGAAGAAGGCACAGGTTTGTTTAAATCTTTTAAGTTTAACAAAATCTACCTTATTATTAAAGGTCTTCAAACTTGATTTGCTTGTATAGAAATAACTTAAATATCAGTATGGTCATGCAAATATGCTTTAATTTATTTATATTTCTTTGGATGTATTCTATTTACCTAGGATTTGTTATAAATTAGTTGTTAATTAAAACATGTCAAAGATTTTGAGGAGTAGTTGCCTCCCTGGTGTTGGTTTTCAACACCTTATGAGGTTTTTTTTTTTTTTTTTTTTTCCTTTCAAATAAACAGTTTGCTACAGTTATGTCAAATTTGTGTCCTTGTGACAAGGAAGAAAATATGAATGAAATTTTTTTCTTTTTTGAGCAGTGAAACAAAATACTACAGGATATTTTTAATGAGCAGTCAGTCACTGTTATCTCATGTGAATTCGTGAATGCCTCAAAACTGAAAAAGGCAACTCATATACCAGCCTTTTACCTCTGAAAGACTTTATTAATACTTGTCTATTCTGCATTTAAAGTCTCAATTATGCTTCAAGAGATATTGACAAACAGGAGCTGAACAAAACACTGCAGCAGGAGGATATTTGTTAATCAGACTATTTGAAATGAAGTCTGTGGCAGTGCCAGCAAAACCATGAGGCTGTTGTTTTCACAGTCATTTGGCAGTGTGCTGCACTCCTCAGGGTAGCAGTGATTGTTCTTTCCTCAAGTATGTGCAGGATCCATGGAAGACACTTAACATGTTTGAGGGGAAGTTTGCATGCAGATGCTGGAAATGCCTATTATGAGGACACAGGTGGGCACATGACCCATGAGTAGCCTATCTGTTGATTTGTGGGATGGGATAAATGGAGACTTTAAAATGAGAGCATTCAGTTTTGGGTATTATTGCTAATGAGGCCACTTCTGCCTCTAGCCCATGTGCATTCACAGATGCTGGTTAAAAGAAATTCAGGTAGAATGTTATTATTTTTATGTGCAGAAGTCCAAGAAGAAAAGGAAGAAAAAAGATCTTCAAGAAGAAGAAGAATCAGTAGATGATTATGATCTTGGTGAGGAGCCAGTAAAACCCATCCCACCAAAAATGGTGAATAGCCTGGAAATAGAGCAACAAGTCAGAGAGAAAGCAGACAACTTCAGAAGGAAACCTGGAGAACCTGTTTTAATTCCTGAGTTAGTCCTGTCAGGCAGCATAACACCAAGTGAGCTTTGTCCTCGGTAAGACATATGTTGGCCTGCAAAACAGTTTGCTGTAATACATACTTTCATATTGAATTTCTTCTGAATATGAATTTCATATTATTTTTTCATACAACTTCAGAAGCCTGTGTTAGTCGTTCTGTTTAATCTCCTGACTAGAATATCACTTGTAAAAGTGATGTGTTTTAAATTACATGTAACTTGTTTGTATTGGGCTTAGACTGGGCTGGAGGATGAACAGATTCTCATTAAACCTTTCTATTTTCCAAGCATGTGCATGAAACAGTGGTATATGTAAAGAGATTGTTTTCAGGTTAGACTAGCTCGCTTCTGGCAATAGCAGTTTCAGTAGCTAGTCCTTTACGCTGGTATAATCAACAAAGAAAGGAAAAACAGAGAAATCATGTAGTTATTAACCAGAGATTTCACTGTACATAAGAAATGTATTTGTTTGTGTTACTTTTTGCTTTCACATTTACATACACTTTAACAAATATATCAAAGGTTTCATTCATTTAAAAAGTGCTCTATGTCCTACTGGTTCAACAAATAGCCTCGTCAAGGAATATTAGTTCTACTAGACCTGACTGAAAATTCTAGAATCTTAACTGAATTTTGTGTTGGTTGTTGTGCTTTTGGGAAAGGTAATAGGAAGAATTTTTTTTACTTAAGTAACTCCTTTAAGTGGAGGTGTGTCTGGTGAAGCTGAAATTTGACATGTTCATTTTAAAATCACTTTACATTCATGAAATGAACAACTTGAATAATATTTTTTATGCCTCTGCTATGTAATGACAATTTTGAAAGAATACATCTCTCTGTATATTTGCTTGACTTCTCTTTGAGTTACCAGATTCTCATTAAAAATACCTAAAGAACAAATGTGTTATTAAAAATGATATAACAATTTGTTTGACATATTTACAGGGCTGAGGTTTTGCGACGAGAAGATGTGAAGAAACGCTCATCCTTTATAAAAGTCCTTTTCAATTCCAAAGAAGTGTCAAGGACTGTTACCCGACCAATAAGTTCAGACTTCAGAGTTCATTTTGGACAGATTTTCAATTTACAAATATTCAATTGGCCAGAGAGTTTGAAACTACAGGTAGATAATGATTTATCATAGTAAGTTTTAGTATGAAATGTAATGCCTGTTTTATTGGTTGCTTTTCCTTTGTGATACTGTTCAGAATTAATAAACTATGATTAAGTATGGGAAAATATTAAATATTCAAAGCATGTCATTGAATATGTTTGTGGATTGGCCACTTAATTTTAGAAAACCTATGATTAATATTGCAGATAAATTTGCTACAACACTGTGTTCTAGAACTTTCATGTCCACACTGCAGTGAAATAATTGTGCCATTTGTAGTAATCTCAATTATTGAAATGTTGATCAAGTTATATGCAGTTAAGCTGAAAACAAGAAAGCACTGTAAATGTGAATTAGGGACTGAGTGACATGAATTGATTACAGAGCCAGCAGAATATAGTTTTAAGAGCAATGGCTGGTCCTGTTAGATAATTCAACACTAGTAGTTCAGAGGAAGGTGTGCTACCCTCTGTTGTGTGTTACCCAAATGGCAAGAGATGCACAGTAGTGCTGCCTGCAGGCTATAGTGTTCACTGACACTTGTTACTTGAATTAAAAACATCTCAGTGGGGAATAGGAAGAAAAAGGGCCTTTTTGCTGACCTTTACCTTTACTTAAATTAATCGGTGCCCAAACCTGGCCAAGGAGGAGGAAAGCAGCCTGTTGTACTGTGTTCCTCACCCTTTTACTGTGTGGGTGATTACTGAGGCAGTGTCCTCACCTAGTGCCAGTGCCTCCCTCACAGACATGTTAGTGAGGAGTTGCATATTTTATGATGATACTCATTAAACTCTAGGGGCTTTTTATACACATGTTCCTATGTGCATTAGACAGATGAGCATATACTTTTAAAAGTATTCAGATTGAGATAGCTGTTGGCAACTGAAATGTCTGCTAATTGTATATTTTGAAAGGTAAATAGATACAATTGTTTTAATTTCAAAACAGTCATAATAAAACCTTCTGTCTGAATATCCTAATATATGCTTTCAGGGTTTTTATTGTGGAAAAATTTAAGGTTTTACTATTTTGTGACTGTTTTTTTTCTAGATATATGAAACAACGGGCATTAGCAGCACGACCCTGTTGGCTGAAGTGTTCGTACCTATTCCTGAGACTACTGTTCTGACAGGCAGTGCTCCTATCGAAGAAATAGAATTTAGCAGCAATCAACGTGTCATGTTGGACCATGAAGGAGTTGGGAGCGGTAGGATCTCTTGAATGTTTCTCAGTTCGATGCTTCAGTGTTTCTCATTTTCTTTGAAACCATGTGAAAGTAATAGACTGGTCTGAGTTTTAGAGTAAATTCCATTAAGAGCATTTACAAATTCTATAACTGAATCATAAAAGTTATTGTTCTTATTATCATTCTTAAAATTTGCTTTGGATCTTTACTAATTTAATCTGTATGAAATAATAATGTGTGCGCTTATTTCTTGGCTTATAGCATTAGCAAGCCTCTACTGGCTATAGAAGCTTTGTTATTATTTAAGTAGTCAAACTTATGGCACAGAAATTCTAGCAGATGGTATTAGTCAGCATAGCTCCATTGATTTAATGTTTTTAAACCAGCTGTAGAAGTGTGTATGCAGATGAATTCTTGGTCTTCCTGTTTGCTTTGGCTTCTTGGTAAAATGCTTTATCTCTGGGGCAGAAGGATGAGATAAGGAAGAAGTCAAAAACATTGGAGCAAGAACGAAGTGTGTTAGCATACAGCTTAAATAGTACATTTTTATAATAAGCTCAAACTGCATCGAGAGATGACTGACTTGCATACATTTGCAGTACATGAAATATATAGATCAAGATAGAGCAAAAGAACAGGGAAAAAAATGGGGGAAAAAATAGCTTTGACAAAGTGTTAGGACAGATTTGTGTGTAAAAGTCATTGACCATCATGGGTATATATGGGAAAGTGTGTCATAGATATTTGGAACTGATTTGTCAATCATGACTCTTTTTTTGTGACTTTCTCTTTCATTAATAACAACATCAGGCTGGATCTGAAAATTACAGAAAAGCTTATCAGATGTGTTAACCAAAAAAAGGTGCATCTGTTTATTTAAAAAAAAAAAAAAAAGCCTTTGATTCCTCATTAGAGAGAAATACAGTTAGAAGAAAAGATGTTTAGGAAGCATAGCCTTTTCTCCCGATCCAAACTGGAAGTGTTTATCCAGGTGGAATGGAATCTTTCAGTCCTTTTCCAGAGGAGAGTCTTAACCTGAGCCCCTAGGTAAGCAAAGGAAACAGCTTGATTTTGCTGTATGTTACAGGTGATCTCACTCATCATTTTCAAGAATTAATATTTTTAAAGAGGTTCAGATGCTGTGTGTTTAAATGCATCAATATACTACCTTGCTTTTTTTCTTGTGGTAGGTGTGTCATTTTCCTTTGAAGCGGATGGAAGCAACAAAATGACTTTAATGACCTCTGGGAAAGTATCCAATAGTGTGTCTTGGGCAGTTGGAGAAAAAGGAGTCCCCTTAATTCCTCCAGTTTCTCAGCAAAACATGGGAGTTGCAAGGTAATGTGATATACATCTCCAGGAATTCCAGGGAAAACTGATTATTTAAAAGTATTTAAAGAATAGGTGACCTTCCTAATCTAGAATCATCATACTTCTTTATCCCCCTAGGTTTAGAAACTTTTTCCTTTGCACTGTAACCCTATGCAGATATCATACAGTATGCATTTTTTGGTAGATGTTTGTCAGCAATTTCATCATTTATTATGAGATTCATAGAAAGTATTAAAAGTTGAAGAAAACACAGGCTAGTTAATTAGTTTTTATGATATTCCAATGAAAGATGTAGGTACAGTCCACTTTTTTTTTTTTTTTTTTTTTCCTCTGTTTTCCTAAGAACAGAAGTTCCAGAGTCTAAGCTGCACCTGGCGAGGCTGTTGGAGAGGCTTTAAATACCATTCCTACAATTTTATGACTGCAGTGGATACAGTAGATGTTACTATATGGGGCATCATATTGTTGATATTTGTGAGTTAATCAGTGGAAAACACATCTATCCTTAAATTCTGAGATAACTCTTTCATGATTTTCTTTCATCAGAAACCTGTTAAACAGCAGAAGTTAATCTATTATTCCCTTCAGGACAATATAATTTACACTCTGCCTGCAATTTAGGCATTGTAGATAATTTGCCCATTTTATTACTGTTGTATAGTTCTAGCAAAGTCAAGGAAGTAACACATAAATTGGATTTTGCAGTAACCTCAGTTAACTTCATTGTAATGCCCTAAAGGCTTCCTGTGCTTCCTGATACTGAGCAAGTACTTCTCCCAACTGATGGCTACTGTCAGATTTCTTAAATTTTTTTTTAGAGACTAGATACTGGCTTTCAAATAATTCTGTTACTATTTTGACCCCAGCCGCATCCATTAGTTACTCTTATGCCTAATTAGAATATGAGTAACTTGCTGATTTCATTGAGACTAGAATAGCATGAGATTAAAAAAAATTATTTACATAAATGTATTCACTAAAGGTAACTTTAAACTCATGAAACTAATGTCACACTAGAGTCTCACTGTAGTCAGTGGACAAAAGGGCAACTCCAGAAGAACTCTTCCTAGAATTGCTTCCTAGAGAGGAACTCCTAGCTGTGACTTTACATTATTTACTCTGTGAAGTAGGAGATAAGATTTTTTTCATACCCAACCTAGTCTTTTCTGCCTGTGATTCTGATTCAGTGCATGTTTGTTTCTATGTTGTCACCTTGTCTGTTACCCCCAAAATTGCTGGATGTATTGGGTAACTCTTAACGAAGCTGAGGAAGATTCATAAGCTTTTAAAACTTACTTGATTTTTTTCAGATAAGTGGATGACAACAACAACACAAATTAGCATCCCAACTAAAAAAGCAACATTTAAAGTATAGCAGAGCCCTCAGGGCTCTGACAAATAGATTGGAGATGGGATGTAGGATTTAGGGGATTAAAGACACTCCTCCACAAGCTTCTAGTGTATCTGTCTCAACTTTTTTTCACCCAGGCATTTGAAGCTTAGCCTAGAGAGACTATCTTTAAAAAGCAATAGGATATATTTTAATGATATACCCAATCAGTGGCTACCTTTTGATGAGACTTGCAAAAACGGATGCCAACTGTAGATCTGGGAAGTTCCTTTTAATTATGGTTTATTGAAACGTTTATGTTAAGTTGCCTCACAACATGAAAGTTATCATCTTACTTTCTAGTAGCTAGCAACCTGGAATTGTGCAGGTATATTATGAATCTTCATATCAAACACTTTGTTATGGAAAAATTGCAAGAACATATTTTCTGATTGTAAGAAAATGGTCAAATTCTATGGTTTTGCTATGAGTGCAACTGCAAAAAGCCATGGAAGCAATGGTGCCAAGTTCCCTTTCACTCAGGTCCTTGTATTTCCACCCATTTCCTTTACAGTTCATCATTCCTTCAGCTACACAGCTGCAAATTTGGGGAGATAATGTTATAAAGAAAATCACAGAAATTACACAGGCATAAAGAAGCTAACTTCTCTATTACAGCTTTTATTTGGAGGATTTTTTAAAATCATTTCAATGGCTGTTTTACCGTGTTTTCACAGAAAGAATGGCATTGTTTCAACTGAAAGGGCAAAAATGATAGAGAGGTGGGAATAAGTAGGAGAGAAGCTCTCTGCAGTGTTCCCTAGAGAAAAAAAAGATGCATAGTGGAATTTGCTAGTCAAGCTGTGGTGTTTTTTTTTTTTTTTTTTTTTGGAGGGGGAAGGGAGTCCTAAGATTGTTTTAAGTATTTATTTTTCCTATTGCAAAATTGTCCCCACTTTAAATAAAATCATCAGATATCAATTCTGGGATTGTAGTGCTTTAAAAAATATTGATGCAATTGCATCCATTGGCACATCAGGCTTAACCGACATGAAGAAACTAGCTAAGTGGGCAGCAGAAACAAAACTTGATCCAAATGACCCAAATAATGCAGCTCTGATGCAGCTGATTACGGTAAGTGGCTTTTACAGAGCTGTAGGGCTAGAAATAAAGTCTTATTAATCCAGTAATATTCCTGTGATGAAAAACTTTCACTTATCACTTAAACTGTGGTAAGTGGCACAGTTATTAAAATGGATTAATTTATAAAATGAAAAATTTGAGTTTCATGTTTCCTTACGTTGCATAGAATCATAGAATGCTTAAGGTTGGAAGGGGCCTCTAGAGGTCATCTAGTCCAACCCCCCCGCACACACAGGGACACCCAGAGCACGTGGCACAGGGCTGCATCCAAGCAGGTTTGGAAGATCTCCAGAGAAGGAGACTCCACAACCTCTCTGGGCGGCCTGTGACTGGACTTGTGTACTTGAATGCCATTAAAAAGGTAATTGTTCATTAACAGGAGTTGCATGAAGAGATCTGGTGTATTGTGGAAGTTATTAACTTCCTAAACATTAATTAGCAGGAGGAGCTATTTATCCATCTGAAGTTGTGTAAATGAATCACTTTTGCAGGACAACTTCCTAGATTAGTCTGTTATAATTTTCCCACTCTGTAATATTTTATTTAAATAAAGGGGAAGTAGAATTTCAGTATGACCTTAAGCATTTGTGTATATGTGTGTGTACATATATATGCACTCTGCTCAACAAAACATGCTTTTACATATACAATGTTTCAGTCTCAGTTTGATCCATCTCAAATGTTTTTTGCTTAAAATGAACACCCTTGCAGTGTGTATTTGACTTTCCTTATTTTCGGTATCAAACTGCTCATAGTTATTTGTCTAACTTAGGTTGCCACTAGTGGAGAGGCACGTGTTCCTGATTTCTTCAGACTGGAACAGTTGCAGCAAGAATTTAATTTTGTTACTGATGAGGAACTTAATAGATCAAAGAGATTCCGACTCTTGCAGCTTAGAAATGCGGAGGTGGCTGAGTTCCGAAACTATAAGCAAGTGCCTTTGCATGAACGGGAAATCAGTGAGAAAATCTTCCAGGTAAAATGTTCTCTGAAATTACTTGAAGTATGTTCTCCAGTGAAGTGTCTTTTTTTTTTTTTCCTTTTTTTTTCTTTTTTTTTTCTGCTTTAATGACAGTAATATTTAACTTGCAGTATAGGTATTTGATCCCTTAAACAGTGTATAGCTATGCTGACGTGGAAAAGAAAACGAGAATCTTATTCTTTCTGTCTTGTGCTATTATCTTAATCTAAGTCAACTTTAACCTTTCCTTAATTAGAAGCATTTGAGTCTTTGAATAAAAGTTGCAGTTGTCAGTACAGCTTTCAATATAGTTCTGAGGTCATCCAGAAGATTGACCTCAACACTGAAAACTACTTCTTCACCAAAATTTTCTGCATGAACTAAGTGCATCTTATAAATAATTGTTACCTCCACAAGAAAAATATTTAGATCAGACCTGTACTAAGATACACCATTTCCAGTTCAAATGGGATTTCAGTTTATGGCAACAAGTCAGCCTTTGAAAAAAAGGAAAACAAGAAGGGGGAGGCAGGGGGGAAGAGAAATTTTTGAAAGTTATTTTTAGTAATTTAAGCCATCACATAATCGAATTCTTGTCTTCACTCATAGAAGTTGGGCAGTGCCATTGCTATATACATTAGCATTAAGAACAGCCTTCAAAACTTCTGACATCTGTTTTGGTTTACTCTGATGTTAATGAAATATGTGCTATTTTTCTTGTACATTATAAACACTATATATCAAATCACAAACTTTTGTAAATATCTTTAGGACTATGAGAAGAGACTACGTGAAAGGGATGTGGTTGACAGCAAACATTACCTAGATGCACGCAGAGCAATTGTTGCCAACTATCTACAGAAGGTAAACTGCAAAAAATGTGGATCCATATATCTTTTAAGACATGCTCTGCTTGAATGCTTTATTTACATACATAGTAAGAACTGATTCATCTCTAAGCATGACCTGAAGATGTCTTCATAAATGCAAGTTAGTCTTGAAATGGATCTAATTAAAGAAGTAGAGGTTTGAGTGTGATTGATGTAATATTCTTGAAAAAGGTGTAATACACCAAATGAGCAAACATTCAGGTATTTGTTCGTTTTTCTCTTTCTCTTCGTTTTCCTCTTCGTTTTCTTCTTCCCTTTATCTTTTTTTTCCTCTAATCTCATTCTGTTATGGTGACTTTTTTTTATCCTTATGGAAATAAATTTGAGGAAATATTGGTCATATATCCAGGTGAGATTTGCAATTTCAGAGTATTTTGGCAAAGTAGGAAGTGATAAAAGGATGGCTGGGGATTTACCAGTATTGGAAAAACTGGAAGGTGAAACAAATCCTAACCAGCTGGCAAAACTCTTAATATTAATAAGAGGATAAAATTGATTTGATATGAGGTGGAACACATTGTGTATTAGAAATATTGATTTTTTAAGAGAATGGAGAGTGATTAAATCATCCAGACAAGTCTAGAAAAAACAGAAGGCTAAGATTTAATACGGTAATATTAAAAGTTGTTTTTAACAAAGCTTTCAAGTCTGTTAGACTCTTATGCTTTGCATGGTATTAAAGTGTGTACTTAAAAATGCTGTTTATGCTGTTTGAGGAATACCAGAACAGTATTACAGAGTAACACACATGGTATCTATATTCATGAGTCTTTCAGCTGAAACAGAAGTAGTCTTTTAAAATAACGTGGATATTTTATATGTTAATAAATGGTCAAGTATGCTTAAATATTAGATAGCTCACATCAGATCTGAAATTCAGACCACTGAAATACAATCTTTTTAGGCTTATTTCACTCAAAGGAATATTTTGTATGTTATTAAAGATTATGAAAATAATTAAAGGAGAAGATATATTACAGAAAATTGTTATTGATGTTATGAAACGGATCTAACTTGGGAGTATTATATAAAGGCATTATTAGATTTATTTGTTGGGGGAGGAGGGGCACTTAAGGCATCACTCTTTCAGTCGTCTTGGACATAGTTTTTGGAGGAAGGGCAAAGATTTTCACTTGTGTGCTTTAGTCTGTCACTCCAGCATAGAAATGAAAGGAATTGAGCATTTAAAATATATATTTACTGGAAATCACAGTATTTGTGAATATGCCTTACTGACTGTCATGAGGTCCAAGCAGCTTTATTCCTCATAATGAATACCACATAGATTTCCTCACAGCCTTTTCCATAGCTTCGTTTAAGTGCCCCAAAAGGATGTTTTCAGTATCGACAATTATTTTGATTGTGATGATGAGCTCTATTTTATTTTTTTTCTGCAACCGGTTAAACTTCATTTTCTGATTGTATGATTTTTGTTATATTCCTACATTTGGGTATCTTGTATATCTCTAGGGAAATCACTGTACTTGCAGAATAAGTATATATTATGCTCTGAAAAAGTGTCATAAAAAATTTCCTTACTATGAATCTTTTAAAGGAAGAGAATTAATTTAATTTAAATTTTAATTAATTAAAGTAAATTTTAATTCTTTTAAAAGAAGAGAATTAATGTATACTTGGGCTTTCTTGTTGTTGTTCATTTTTGATAGACAGAATGCAAGTATTTACAGTGATTCTTGGATTAAAAGTGTAATTTTCATCTCTCTCCCCATCATCCACAGGTCCGAGAATCAGTAATAAACCGTTTCCTAGTAGCAAAACACCATTTCCTTCTCTCTGACCTGGTCAATGAAGAGGAGTTCCCCAGTCTGGGGTAAGGAAGCTGTCTGTATTAATTCTAAATCAAAGTAATTAATTTAAAACCATCTTTTTTTTTTTTTAATTCTATATGTAGTATAGTCTACAGTTTTCCAAGCACTGTGTACACCTCTGACAGTACAGTGTTTAAATAAAAATATTTATCAAGACTTTTTTTGAAAGATACCTCTTTGGCAGAATTAATGTGATGGTATATAAATATGGTTTAGCATGATACAGTGCATTAGGATGTGGTCTGATAAGCTGAGCAGAACCTGAGATGCTGCTAAATTGAATGATTTCCAGATATCACACAGGTGCCACAGGTAGTGACACTGGTGGTTCTACAGGTGATGTTTTCTTTGAGTCACTGCATAAGCCCTGCAAATAATGTGGAATACATTTTTATCAAGGATTTTTTTTTTTTTTTTTTTTTTTTTTTTTTTTTTTTTTTTTTTTCCCTTTTTTTTGGCTCCGTGCATCACTTTTTTTTTTTCT
>VWPW01026693.1:714467-762527 GCA_013389825.1 Crypturellus undulatus
TTTTTTTTAATGTTTTTTTTTTTTTTTTTTTTTTTTTTTTACTTTGATATATTTTCATCCCGTATTGTGGGACAGCGTCATACACTGTTGCTTTCAGAAATGTTACTGCTTTGGAAATAATGTATTTTTTCTCATCATATTATTGCTTGGATTTCTCAGTTATGCATCATCTTTGCATTTTTATTCTAAATTCCATACTTGTTGATTCTGACATTTCTGAGTTACCACAACATAGATGGTTCTTTCTTAACATTGTTTACTTAAAAACTGTATAAATAAATATGTTGCTTTCTTGTAGAAGTTGCTTGTGATTACTGTAAGTGTTATGCCCTAAAATGTGTCCTAGGCTTTGAGAATCAACAGAGTAAATCTAAATAGTCCCATCTGCTGGAGAAAAATAAACTCACTCTCTTTCTGTGTTTTTTTTGTTGTTGTTGTTGTTTTTTTGTTTTTTAGTTCATATTTTCACATTACAGGATAAAAAAAGCCAAACGAGACTATAATAAGCTTTTGAAGTTCTTTAAAACCAAATGTGTTGTTGATATTTTATCATGAATGCTAGTTTATATTGGTACTATTTCCCAGTCATCTTACATAGTAGTTTTAAATTGTGGGTAATATCTGTTTTGTTTAAAGTAGTTAAAATTTCAGTAGCTCAGTTCTTTATTAATTTAAAAACAACTAATTTAATTTCCTCATAGTATATGATGAAATACTGTCATTGGCTATGAGTTTTTATTTAGATCTTGGAATGTCTTTTATCATTTTTAAAGTTAACATCAATGGTGTGCAAGAAATACCTATTTTATATTCTTCTCATCTCTTTTTCTTTGGTTATGCTTTGCCTTGGGTATAAGTTCTGAGGGGCCTGGGTATGTTGTGGCACATTTGTTCTGCTTCCTTTCTGTAGCCTATTGTTTGTTGTAGCTGTGAAATTAGATTTTTTTGGTATATTTCTTACTGGTCATCATCTGCAAGGTACCCCATTTAAAGCGTGTTAGTTTAGATCTTTCTGGAATTTGTCTAATTGTCTCATTTATGTTTTACCTAGTTTTGGGGGAAAAATCCTTTTTGCACATTTCAGTTAGAATCTATGAAATGTAAGACACAACTGGGTTGTGTGCTACTAAACAGTTAAAACAATGAGACATTTCATAGAGTTTTGTATAGCATTAACAAGCGTATGTATTTCTCTTTTTTGTTAGTGCATAATTTGCATCTCTGGATACTGTGCAAAAATGGCTAAATCCCTGTTTGTTTTCTACAATTATTAGAATTTTGGGACTCAGCATTTTCAAACTGGCAGAGCCAAAACGACCACTAAAACCAAGAAGAAAAGAAAGGAAGAAGGTGACAGCACAGAATTTAGCAGATGGAGATATAAAACTATTAGTAAACATCATTAGAGCTTATGATATTCCAGTGAGAAAAGCAGTGAGGTATGTTTAAATACCTATTTTCAGTAAGCATTAGTCTGTTTTTCAGTTTTATGTTCCGGTTTCAACTGTTTTGGAAGCACCTGAAATAATATTGAAATTCAATGTCATGTATTGTTTTAATCCCTATGATGAAAGCATATATACATTTATGTTGTTGTTTAATAATAAAGTACTGTTATTTTGTAAACTTCCATCGATCATTTATCAATACCTGTTAAATTCAGAAAATATATTACAAAAAAATTATATTCATCTGCCTAAGGAAAAAAATGATTGGAAGATAGTTTACTGCTTTGATAGCTTTATAAGGCAGATGATAATGGATGAATTGTACTTGAACAATCTGTTAGCATTCTCCTTCATGAGCCGTTTATTTAAATCAGTGGATTAAGATGATTAGACTTTGATTAATTTTAAAGGTGATCATTACCTTCAGGCATATTAAGGAAGTGCCTGCACTGCATCATGCTGTGTCAGGGAGAGATGTTATGTTTGTTCTGAACAAACTGGTTCAGTTTCACAAGCAATGTATAAGTACAGCATTCTTCCTTTCCCTGAAAACCAATATACATTGTTTTTAATACTGTTATTTTCAGGCCACCTGATTTTTTTGTGCATAGAGAATTGAACCCCTTCTACTCTTTTATCTATTTACTGTAACAAAGATTCCATTTGATTTTTGTAAATAAGTTCACACTGAGAAATAAGCAATTCATGATAGAAACATCTTGATGGTAAGGAAAGGAAGACAAAAGCTTCAATTCACTGTCAGTATTACAAAAATAATTCAAAACTCTGCCCATCTTCTTGCATTATATCATGTCTTATTTTGATCTGCTTTCTCAGCTCGAAAATAATATTCTTTCATAATCTCTACTTTGTTATTATTACCAAAAGTGTTGTGTGGTAACTCTATAAAAGTAAATACAGTTTCTTTCCCCCCCCATTCATGGACTGCCGACTGTATAGTTAATAGATGATGTGAGGGATTCATACTTAGTTATGTATTTTCTGCCTTTTCTCATTGCTGTCTGTTTTCTCTCCTAGCAAACTTCAGCAACCATCTAGACATTCAAGGTCCTTCAACGAAATGTTTGCAGCCTCTCCTTCAACTCAGAGCCCAGGCGAGAACATGGATTGGGTGTTCAACCAGGTATATTATAAAGCTGACAAAATCACAGCAGTCATTTGTTTGTAAGAAGTTGTGAATATTCCTCTTTTCCAAAGCAGTAAGTTACCATCACAAAGGTATCTAGTAAGGTTGGTGTGCCCATTTCTGGAGCTTCAAAAAGCTAGAGTGAAGCTGGAAGAAGTTCAGAGAGGGACAGAAAAGATGTCAAAAATAGGGAATAGCTACTGGGCAATGAATAGTGGTAGGATGTTTCAGCCAGAACAGCAATTACTGGGAGCAGGGGAAAAGGAGGAAAGTGCTAGAGATACACAATTTTAGTAATCTGGAGAGGCTGGATAGAGACTGACTGTTTAGTAGTTTGTACTCAGAACGAGAGCTAGGGATCTTTAAATAAAGCTCAGAGGAGCTAGGTTAAAAGCAAACAAAAGCAGGTGGTTCTTCATGCAACAGCCAGTAGGTTCCCAGGGAAGACGCTTACATGTGTTGTGGACAGAAGAGCTTTGCTTGCATTGAAGTGGTCACTTTGTGGGTATTTGGAAGAGGAATCCATGTGGAGTTAACAAATGCAAAAATCATTAAAGGCGAAGGAAAAGCCTTCCTGTGAAAATGTTTGAAGCCTGGAAGAGTCACAAGGGAAACCATCATATGTCTGCACTCTTCTTGCTCTTCTGGATACACATGCTTATAGCTGTTCTTTTTAGCCTGAGTTCTGGGCACATCCTTGTAACTGATACTTAAGCTACTTATTTTTGCTATGGAGAATGAAACTCTTCATGCTTCTGAAGGAAGATGGATTTTGTTTCTACTTTCTTATGATTTTACTTCAAAACTATAGCATTTTGAAATCTAGAAAAGGTTCTGCCATATGCATTTGACTGTTAAATACTTTTTAGGTATTTTTAATCACATTAGGGGGTTATTGTGTCTAATTTAGAAGTTGCTTATTGGTAATAGGTAGCATTAAGGGGTAGTTTCAAATGTGTCTGGGATTCTAGCGGTAGCTGTCTTGGATTATGGGGATGCAAATACTCTTTTTCTCCACTGGTGACTGGATCGTGTGTTCTGTTTTGATTCCCTTTTTTGATTAATTAGCCAGTAGCTTTCGCAGTCTTTGGGGGGAGGGGGACAGATACGAGTATATACTTGTATTTAGAATGCACATTACTTTTGGAAATGCTAACATATAAAAATAAATTTTAAAACTCATAAATGCTTAAAAGCCTTATGAATGCAAGTTTTTTTTAAGGTACATTAAGGTGTATTTGTTTGAGCTGGACCAGCTTGATCTCCACAAAATAAAGTGTTTTTTTTTTTTTTTTTCTTCCAAATACATTGCAGATGGAAAATGTAGTATGTTCTAACAGATCGTTAGGAATGCATTTTATTTGTTTTGATGGCATTTGACAGGTTTTAGTCCATCCTTTTGTGGAAGTTTCTTTTCAGCGAACTGTCTGCCGGACAACAACAGCAGAGGGTCCAAACCCTAACTGGAATGAGGAACTTGAGCTTCCATTTCGGTATGTCAGATTGAAACCAAATCTTTTCTGAGTGATAAGAATTCATTTGGGCATATATACTCAAGTTTTCCTATTTTATTCAAATAATTTTTGTTTATTTAACCTTACCAGAGCCCCTAATGGTGATTACAGCACCCACAGTTTGCAGTCAGTGAAAGATGAAGTGTTCATTAATCTTTTTGATGAAGTGGTTTATGATGTTGGAGAGGTAAGTTCATACTAGAAGAGCAGACTTCAGTGCACGTCTTTTTCCTCTCTTTCGTCATTCCTTAAAATATCTAGTCAATACGGTAAGACAGTGCTTCCAATCAAAAGACATCAATTAGATTTTAGTTTCAAATGGTCCTTTTACGTACTAGCAAAATATTTCATTGGAGCATTAGAGCTTATCACACTTTAGGAAGACTCTAGTGGCCTCTGTGTCAGATTTTTGAATTCTTCATCAGAAGTTATAGAGGAGCTGAATCCTGAAATGTAAGCAGATTGTAGAACATGCCACTTCTCTGTGTTTGCTCGGCATATGGAAAGCTTGAAAAGCATGCAGAATAATCATTGCCTTATTAGTAATTAATCTTACAATAAATTAAAGATTAAAGCAATAAGAATTAAATATTAATATCACAATTAAACCATTGATTGATATAAAGAAAACTAAGTTTTCTTACAAAGTTTTATATCAGGCTACTTCTTAATAGGACAATCATGAAAGAGGAAGTGGAATCCACACTCGAGTTGAAAGACACTGGCTGGGATGTGTTAAGATTCCGTTTACTACTATATATTTTCAAGCAAGGGTAAGTGTCATAATACTTTATACACAATAAGAGGCATTACAGAACATAATTGTCATAGGATTCAAGAAAGTGCAGGATTTGTTCCATTGCTGACAAATTTTGAAGACTATATGTCTGAGCAGTGCTAGTCCACTTGCTTCTGCTAGGTCACTAATACTAGATGCTACCTTCAACTCAGGAGGTCAGTCAGTGAAACTGGGTGTTGGAAAGCTGTGGTCTTCCACTGAATGAAGTTTGTGTTGACTTAAATAAGAGGCAAGTAGTAAGAAGACCTTGTTCTCTTTTTATAAATCCTTGGCCATTCTTTGCAGCCACCATCACTATGATAGGTCAACAGACAAGGAAGAACACACACTCTTTTACTCTGCACAGAAGTGCTCTGACCTTAGAATTAATGCTTTGGGCATAAAGTTCACCTGAGTGTAGTGTGTCTACTCACAGCCCTTTGCAACTTAAATGACAAAGTTGAACACTTTAATAGATTTCTTACTAATAGATGGTGAAGGACGAAGTTTGCAAAGCATATTCGAGGACCAAGATTGACCCTATTCTTACTTTTTTTTGGTATATGACTCTTTCTATTGTGAAAACAGACCAGTTGGAAGATTCCTTTCAAATTAATTCCTGATTCCTCCTTTGAGGGGTTGTTGCAGATTGTCTTTGCTGTTTGAGAGTGCATTGGTGAAGTGTGAGTGCCTGCACTGTTCTCCCCAGCATTAGAGATCAGTTGCATAGGAACAGGATTTCTTACTGAAATGGAAAAAAATCTGCCCAGTGCAGCAGTTACATCAAGGTGCATCATGTAATTACATTTCAGCTGCAAATGAAGCATTTCTTCAATCTGTTAGACTAACACCGTAGCAGAATTTCTGAGTAGTTTGCTTACAGTCTTCTCATCTTTGTTCTTTTATGTTCTTGACTTTGTTCTTATATGTTTGATGAGAGAGACCATCAACAAGAGACCATTGGTCACCTGTTCATCTTGCACTGTAGATGTCTTTCCTGATAGCAGCCATCTCAACCAGAATAGAGGACTAGCATTTGTGGTTGATGCTTTGCACACTGCATAAAATTTTGCCAAACTGATGTCTGAATTCCATTCAAATCAGGAGGTTAATCCATTTCTTTTTCTGTGTATACTTCTAGTGCTGACACTTGTCCAAGCAAGTGGGGGAAACCCTCTTTTCTGAAAAGTGCTTTCAGAAAAATCTTGTCTCCTGCTGGTGATAGGAGAGGGAGGCACGAAGGGCTGGTGAGTTGTCATAGCCCTTTGCCATGGGGAAGTCAGCTGAATGGATTCAAATCCAAACGCACTCAAGCAGTATAAGCAGCCTTTGTGTGCCAGGTGACTCTCTGCGAGGAGCCTGAGCAGTCACAGGAGCATTAGGTTACTGCTGAGGGCTCTGGGTGTGGTGCTCCCTTCAGGACGGTAGTCCTGTAGCCTGTGTTTTGCCAGCTTCTCTGAGTCATTGTACCAGGTAAATAGGAGCCTATGGAGACTGCTACTTTCCCACATTATGAAACTACACCCAGAAAAGCTCTTGGATGCAGAGTGATTGCTCATCTGTAAATACTCCTTGAGAATTTTTTGTATATATGTACATTCAGAGCTCGGGGTCATCTTGTCTTCTGCTGTAGCAGCTCTGAAGTGGTTTCAGAATTTAGAGAAGGGAGAATAGAGTAGATCTGACATTGACCCCTCAACTTAAATATACATATATATATATAAATGTGTATGTATATGTACGTACATATATAAAAATCTGTTGGTGGATAAGTGCTTTTTATGACTAGAGCATTGGAGTGATAGTTACACATTGTCCTTCCTGCATGATGTTAGTCTTCAAACATTTGTGTTTTGCTTCTTTCAAAGTACTTAGCCTAGATGAATCTACAGTGTACGTATGTATGAAAAAAATGCATATTTCAGTAAAAAGTGGTAAAAAGCTTGTATTCGTTCCTCTTCCAAGAACTAGTGCGTATGATTTTCATGATGTTAAATTTTAGCTCTCTTAAACAAAAGAGTCTGAAATCCTGTTGCAAATTGTTTGAACAGGGAAATTTCTCACATTTTCCCCACAGTCAATTAGTATGTACTGTATCTGATATTATTATTTTGTACTTCAGAGTAAGATAATAACAAAATAAAATAACAATAAAAGCAAAAAAGCAAAATTTCCTTCTCATATACATTTATTACATATATTCAAATTTCATTTTATTGCTTTGATTTGTGTTATTCGTGGTTATGGATAGTTGATATGTATAGATTAGTATTTCTTTGTTTATATAACAGATCGATGGTACATTCAAGGTGGATATTCCTCCAGTCCTTCTTGGCTATAGCAAAGAAAAGAACCTGGGAAACGACCGAGGATATGACTCTGTGCGAAACCTGAGTGAGGGGTCATATATAACGCTGTTTATTACCATTGAACCACAGCTCATTCCTGGAGAGTCAGTCAGAGAAAAGGTAATTAAACAGTAACTGAGCTTCCTGATTTTTGCTTCCAGTGGTGCAGCTTATGAGATGCATATAAATATGTCTAGAGTCCTGAAGGACATGACTCCAAGTACTGAATGTTCCAATTCAAGAGTTTTTAGCTCAGTTCAATATAACTAGACTTGTTTTACTAATATCTTAACCAGTCACAAGTAAATGTTGAAATGCAAGGTTATCTTTTTTGTACCTTTTGTGCTTTTTTGTACTTGCCCTTCCCAGTTCCCTGTCCTCAGCAGAAGTGCTGAGCAGGCACTGTGTTCCTTCATGCAGGTCACAGGATGAGTAGGTTGAATGATACTGGTCCCAGTATTGACCTCTGGGGTCCATGGCAGCTGCCACTAGACTTGGTGCCACTGACCCCTCTGAGCTGTGCCCCTTGGGCCAGTTCTCAATCTACCTCATTGTTCGCTTGACATTGCCCATTGGACCTAAGGTGTGAGTCTTTCAGCTTCAGGAGGTGAAATCAAGAATTAGTGCTTGTTGATGACTTTATATGAAGCGAATGGAATTAATTTCCCAATGGATTAACAGCATCACATGTCACAAACCCGAGGGTTACTAGACTGGGATGGATTCAGTCTCAGCAGAGAAGAGCCTGAGGTTCTGCCCCCACCATTGCTACAGTTCAGTAATTCTGTGTGTGCCCATGTGCTTGGGGGAGGGCAAGGAAAGGGAGAAGAGGCACAGGAGTTTGCCCTGGTAGCATCTGTGTAGTAAGAGAGGTCATTTTCTGGAATGACTTGCTGCCAGCACCATCCTAGTAGTGTTGAATTACTGAACTGTCTTGTGGACAGAGCTCATACACTGCTTCAGAAAGAAGCCTACCATGTTGCAGTTGTGGATCACATTTTTTTTTTTTTTTGTGTAGATGTGTGCTTAACTATTCTTTTTGTCTTCTTTCATAAATCTGTCATAGATACATTAAATCCTGTATCTTTGCTACCTATAGCCTTGAGTTTTGCCTTGTTTAGATAACTTATCATGGAAAGAGTTCAGAGTAAAATAACCAAAAAAAACTAAATATGTGTGTGTGTGGGGGTTGTTTGTTTATTTTTTTATTTTTTTTTNGACCAAAAAAAACTAAATATGTGTGTGGGGGGGGGTTGTTTGTTTGTTTATTTTTTTATTTTTTTTCCTTTATTACTCTGCCTACTGCTCCTGTCATTTGAAGTACATGTATACTGTTTTGGCATGCTAAGCGTATTTTTAATTTAATTTTACAGCATCTTTTTTTTAATCTTCCTTTACTATTTTTTCCTCTTTCTTGCTGTCCTGCCTGAATTTCTATATAGATGAATGAAATGCTTAAGAAGGTACAATATTTATATTTTAACTCAAATTATTCTTGCTGTTCACTGTTAAAGATTAATTTGATTGAGCCAGGCAGCAGTCTTCTTGCATTTTGAATGTAACATTTGACTCTGATATAGTAGTTGCTTATTTATCAGTAATATTTGCGATGAGTTAAATTAAATTTAAAAAATGCCGAAGGTTGCATATTTCAGCCATTATTTATGGCTAGGAAGACTCAGCCCGTTTGCCTTCTCTGTGGTAAATGTCTTGCTACAGGCCCTGCAGTTTCACCATTGGTTGATTTGAGAAAAGGGCTAACAGAAGATGAACTGGTTTGTTTTGTATCAAAATATTATGAAGGATAAACTTTAATTCTCAGCAGCACTAGAAATGTACAGTGGAGTCTAAGTAGATATAAAACTACTTTGATTTTAAGATCTTTAAAAGATGATAAGATGACAAAGAGCAAGTAATTGTCATGGTTATATAATTAGATGTGTACTTTTGAATCCTGTATTTTGCTTCTGGAAAACCTCATATAAAATCATTCCATGTATGTGAGACAAGTCTGACATACAGGAATTCACCTAAAGGTGTCTTTGGTTTTCTCTGCAAGTATCTTTTGGTATTGTCCAGGGTTGTTCCGGTATGATTTGTATAAAAACTACTGGGATTTAGTGCTTGACTCCAATTGTAGCTTTAATAGAGTGACTGTAATGTGAATATCATGTTAAGGTTATTCTTCTAGAGTAACAAGTAGATTGTAGCTGTTCACTTTTAAATTAATATGTGATGTTATCCCTGCAGTTTTACTTTGGCTTCCCTTTCCCAGTGCTTTAATAAAGCCAGCTATTGGTACTGGTCATTATGAGTGTTGATAAGTAAACACAGATCACCTGATTCTTCATTAGCAGGACTTTTCATATCTGTCTTTGAGTGAAAGTACATACTCGAAAGATATTTCAGAATGCTATTAGGAAGTAATTTCATACTAATTTTATATATAAATGGTAAAATAAGGCAAAGCATAGTGAAGTTATACCCGAATAATTATAAGTAAGACTATTTTCATATTTCCACTGTCTTTTGAAGTTTGATACCCAAGAAGATGAGAAATTGCTCCAAGCAGCAGAGAAGTATGAAGCTGAGTGTACATCAAAGTTTCCAAGCCGACAGTGCCTGACAACTGTAATTGACCTTAGTGGGAAATCAGTTTTTATTACCAGATATATAAAACCTCTGAATCCACCACAGGAGCTTCTTGATGCCCACCCAAATAGTTCTCAAATAACAGCAGTAAGTACTTAAAAATAACAGCAAAGTTATCTTAATGATATCATGGAATACAGATTTCAGAATGGTGCGCGTGCGCACACGCAGAGGGCCTATGCATCATGTTGTATACATAAATTTTTCCTGAATGTGTGAATTTGAGGATCAACTTGCCTGGTTTTGTTTTCTTGCAGGAGTTGGTGGCTCGATATGTTGCTTTGATTCCTTTTTTGCCAGATAGTGTGTCGTTTGCTGGAATTTGTGATTTATGGAGTACATCAGATGTAAGTAATGTAGCAGAAGTTCCCTATCCTCTTGCTTGTGGAGTAGCGTCCAAGCAGCTCTGCTTTTGGGAGTGGGCAGTTTAGACTGTGAGCTCTTGAGGTCCCTTCTGACCTAAATTATTCTGAGATTCTCTGATGATGAGGACTGTTTTTATTTCTAAACAATTTGTTTCAAAAAATGCATTACTTCATTATCTGAGTACCAGTGCTTGAGAAAAGCTGCTTATCCTGACGTAGGTGTGCCAGTATTTTAATCTTGGATAAGCTGCAATTGAGCAATTGCTAAGAGTACCTAAGATTTTAAACTGTTTCTAGTTTTTTTTTCACTTAAAAAAAAAATCAAAATGTTTTGTCAAGCTCAGGTAATAGGATGGTGACTTATGATTTAAAGATAGACCTAAAGTAGGTCATTGTAGTTCCAAAGAACTATGGAAAAAAACATTGCATTTAATATCAGCAATGATGTGAGGTTTGACATTCTACATCACATACAGTTAATTCCTGACATCTGTAGATTGGCAGCAGGTTAATCATAGGTGATGTTTTTACCTTGTCAATACTTCTCTGCAAAATTTAGAATAAGCCAGAAGACAAAGACATGTTTTGCTTCAGAAGTGTTGGGAAAGAGTATTAAATACAAGTAGAAGACAGAGCTAATAACTGAGAACTACATGGCAAGACTTTTGTTTGTATCTCAATTAGCAATTTCTTGATCTTCTATCGGGAGATGAGGAAGAACATGCTGTGCTCCTGTGTAATTATTTTCTTGGTATGGGAAAAAAGGCTTGGCTTATAATTGGAAATGCTATTCCTGAGGTAAGAGGATATTTTCATTTGGTCTGAATATTAATTTTTATTCTCTGAAGTCTTTGGTTCCCACCAAGGGATAGAATTGTCCCATGTTGGTATATTCTTCCAGGAAGTAATCTAAACATTGGAGCCCTGTTCTGTCAGAGAATGAAAAACAGATTGCAAGTGTAAGTATAGTCTGGTTTACATATTTGTTCCTGGACCTTTGCTTCCAGTCTGAATGCAGTAGCAGCTATGGTCCTCACAGTACAGCAGCAGGTATCTGCAAAGCTACTTTGTGCTTTGTCTACTATAAATGATCTGTCAGGGACAAGGGCTGTGGAGAGGGTCTGTTCCAAGGCATCCCAGCTGTGAAGACACAATCTGAGAAAGAATAGGGGTGGGACTGGCTAAAGGGAAGGTGGCAGGGGAGGATTTAAGTTCTTGCCAAAGATTCTGACTGGACATACACGTGTCTATCCAACTAATCAGAACGCTGCAGCAAAAGTAAAGAACTGTTCAGCTACGAGGAAGTAGTAGCTTTTTTCAGGCTCAAATGGTTGATCTTTGTCTTGTGTAACTTAGTCGGGTTAGGCAGTCTCCTGTGCACCTTGTTTATGCTGGGGCCACAGACTGACTAACACTGACTGAGAACTAAAACATTGAGGTTCTTTGCCCAGGAGGAGATGCATTTATCTCTGTGAAACACTCAAATGGTCAAGTAGCCAATATGCTTCTTTGAAAGATATGGAAGATAATTTCTATCGCTAGGATCTCAAATTGCTAAACATTTGTGAAGGTTTTGATCAATAGAGGTGAGGGAAGTCTTTGTTAGATGCGTTTCTTTAGCACGTTCTCAGGTTCTGCAGCAGCAGGGACGGGTACTCAGTTATGTTCCATCTTGTCCAAAAACCATGTTGATGGTAGAAGTTGGAGTCCTTAGGGAAGCATTCAGTGCATGTATACTGTAAGGGATGGGGGATATCACAGGTATTTCAAGGGGAGCAAAAAAGGCATGCTCAGCATTACTGACCGAACCTTCAAGCTGCTATGGGATCCACCAAATTCCAGGATGGGAGAGGGAAGGACGGATAAATATGGATGGATGGCATGCAGCTGACCTGAGAGCTGCTATACTAAGGTGCTAGGTACTGAGCACTTTTACATACAGACAAAAGTTTTTAATCTATCATAGTTTTGTATAGGTATGAGAAATACCTAAATTTACCTCTACAAAATATGCAACATGATCTTACTTCATTAAAAGATTTATTTTTAACTAAATTTTTCATAACAAAACTTTCTCTGCTGAGGGAATGAAGGAGTCTTCTGGAAGTGATTGTTTCATATCAGTTCTTAGTTGAATTAAAATGACTTGTAGAATTTCTATTTGAAGAATGGCTTGGGGCTGTGTACTTCAAACATACCTCTGCCACTTAAAGGAGACAAAAAGCACGTAATGTTCTGTGTTAGTTGATTGAATTGTAATAATCTGTAAATTCTTCCAACTAGTTTGCCAAAAGAAAATACTATTAATCTCAATAGTAAAAATTGAATATTCTAAACAATGCATGCTATCTTTGGAGACGATTTTTAAACATCTCGATCATTTTCTTTTTTCCTAGGGAGCAACGGCATATGTGTTAACTTTGGAGCAGAATCATTATGCAATTTGGAATCCCAGTACTGGAAGTTTTTATGGGCAGTTTGATACTTTCTGTCCATTAAAAAATGTGTACTGTCTGATCAGCTGTGATAATGTAAGAGGTTCCAGGCTTTCCATATTTCTGTATTCTACTCTCTCTATATATATTCCCTACAACAGTTGAAACTATTCTTTTTTCATCGTCTGTATCATGAGTTTGCGCATTATTTTAACTACATCACTGCTAAGTAAGTCATGGCATTAATGATTTTATCTGATGTTAATTAGGATTTTTAGCCATCTGAAGCTAGCTACGCAGTTAAAAAATGAACTTTTTTTATCACTATTTAGGCAGATCCATAATGTCATTCTATATAATTTTCATTACAGGGTTTTACTTAACCTAAAGTCTGTTGAAAGTAGCATGTTTTTAATTTTGCAACTTGTACGGCCTTAGAAGGATGTTCAGCTTACTACCTCTTACCAGCAACTCGGCAGAGCTGGTGTTTGCAGGAGGCACGTAGCTGGAAAAGGCCAAGCCCATTGGGAAGAGCTGTTGAGCAACACGCACAGCGGTGGGCACAGGCTGCAAGGGTACAGAGCAGGCAAACCACAAGTCAACAAGAACAACTGCCTTGATTTTTCTGTCTGGCATCAAGATCTCCTGTTTATTTGCTATAAAACGAGTAACATTAATGCCTGTTCACAGTATATTGCTATTTCTAGTGTGGCTGGCTCCCCTAAGAACTGTGAAAGAAGGCAGGGGCTGAGAAGAAGTCCTTAGCAGTAAGAGCTGCTGAGCTCAGAGCAGGATGTGGTCCAGAGGGTCACTGCACGATCCCTCCAGGAATGAGGCAGAGCTGAGCCTGTCTGGAAGGCACCTATGCTGTTTGGCTGTCGCCAGTGTAAATGTCCTGCGTGGGCTGGAGGTGAAAATTCACAGCTGGCAAGGGCACGAGAGTCAGGAAGAGAGATGTGCCAAAGTCTGCAATGAGGGAAGCAGAATGGGAGGTTTTTTAAAAAAGCCCTATGTTTTATTTGGGGGGAAAAGAAAATTAGATGGGGACTTTAAAACCTTCACAGTCAGTTTTCTGGGGACCCTCCTGTAAAGAGGCAGTAGGGGCCACTTGGGCTGAGCTGCAGCACAGCTGCCCTGGGCTGCGCTGCCACGAGAGCCTCGGCAGAGCTTGGCCGCTGTGGAGCGGTGCAAGGAGGAGAAGCAGCTTGGCCCCGCGGAGGCTGCAGCCAGCGCCGCAGAGTGACTGTCAAGGCAACAGCTACTGAAAGAAGGAAAACGGGGATGTCGCCCTGTAGCTCAAGTATCGAAATGTAGTACTGACAAAAACAGCTACTGGAGGGAAGGGGCACCAACTGCAGCCAGCAATTCCTGCTCATAGACTCCTCTTCCCTTGAAAGATGCCCAAGATGAGATAGACCAGCCCTGTCCCCGTGCTGAAGCTGCAGGTCCGCTGTGACAATGCAGTGTTGTCTTGTTACACATGAATTCACCCTGCTGATTCCTACAGCAGATCAGGAGTATATAGTATTTGATTTCTGTGTGTGCAGAATGAGTTCCATTATGTGCTTAAAGTTTCTTTTACATACTTTTAACTTTCTTTTAGATCTGGTTTAATATTCAAGAGTATGATTCGCCAGTGAGGATAAGTTTTGACATCAGCAAAGCAAAGCTATGGAAGTCCTTCTTTTCGAGAAACTCACCCTACCCTGGCCTCACCAGTGTTCAGGTATTTATGTACCCTTTACCCACTAAATTTGAGGGGATGGGAGATCACAGAGACTATGTTGAGAAACAGACCAAGTTCTTTGGACTACTGTGATTTTACAATATTTTAATATACTTAGTACATTTTACAAAATGTTTTTAAACTACAAAGCAGAAATACTGTGAAATTGATGTGCAGCTGTTGTCCTCAAAATGCCCCTATAAGACATGAGGACAACAGCACAGAGGGACAAATTTTTAACAAATCCAAAGCCCAAAAGTAGCTTGATACTGTAACTTTTGTCTATCAAGCAGCCATGAATTTCAGTCTGTACTAATGTCCTTAGAAAGCAGGGATGAATTTCTCTACTGTTAATCTAATGAATAAAAAATGAGTGAAGATTACTGAAAATAAATAAATGGAGAGTTGCACACATTAGCTTCTTATGTTTTTATTTTGTTTTATTTTACTAAGTAATGGATTATTCTGACATAATTGCGAGCTTCTTTATGCACTATGACTGCAGTAACTCCTAAAGCTACATTGTTGTACAGCTAGGAGAAACTGTAGTTTTCTAATGTTTTAAAAACATAAAAATTGTTAACTTTATGTTATCTAATTTTCATGTTTTATATGTTACTAGCCTGAAGAATTAATATATCAGCCTTCGGACAAGGCAGCTGTGGTAGAACTACAGGGCAGGTAATTCTACCTCTAAACCAAATCCTGCCAAAACTTCAAATGTTTCCTCATTGAAGGAGGAGCAGTGTGCAGCACTGAAGAAGCTGCTTTGAGGGCTGGGAATTTACTATGGTCTAAACCAGAAACTCTCCTCCACAGTCTTTTTTTCATTCCCTTTAATGCAGAGTCACAGAAGAGGGGAGAAAATAAAGTACAACTGAGCAATTCTACTATTGCAGAATTTCTTGATAAGCTAAAATAAATGAGGGGCAGAAAGGAAGGAGGGGAATAGACCAGAAAGTGGTGTACGCCCCTGGGTTCCTCTGCTGGTGCTGAACGTGTGGATGTAATACGGCATATGGCTGGCTATTCCTGCACGTTTAGGTATTGTGAGTGTGGTATCCTGCACTTGTATTCACCATAATGTGTATGCAGCAAGTGGGTCATAGGAGAGCATTTCAGCTGTCCCATAAATACTAGCATGTGCATAATGTGAATTTCACTGCAGGATTGAAAAAATATTAAAGGAGAAGATTATGGAATGGAGACCAAGGCATCTCACACGCTGGAACAGATACTGCACCTCTGCCCTGCGCCACTTTCTGCCTCTGCTGGAGCAGAACCACGGCAAAGATGTAGAAGATGATCATCAGGCAGAGCTGCAAAAGCAGCTAGGAGATTACAGGGTACAGTTGTGAATGTGTGGCCTGTGCGGCAAAACTAATGCATGAGAACAGCAGACCCTACGGGGGCTGTATTTATTTTCAATATCATTAGATGGTGTAGAACCATGTTAAAACAAGCTCACTGCTCACCCGAAGTCTTGAGTGCCTGTATACAAAAGGATCACAAAAGGCAGTGCTGATGGTCAGTTCTGTTCTGTTTGAAGAAAGTTAGAGAGGTGCTGCTGAATGTAAGGGAGAAGGGGCATCCCTGTTCTTCTGGTACTGTTGTATCACAACTGCAACAACCTCTACTACATAAAACACAAGTGCAGCTTTTAAATGCAGGCACGTGGCTGTGCTTGGTGCAGATGCTCTCAAGTCCCCTCTCTAAACACATTGCACTAGTGCCACAGGCAAGTGCTCTACTTCAGCAAGGCACTTTGTTCCACCCTTCACTTGAACAGCTATTTTTTTCCCCCGTTAAAAAAAAGAAAATTTAACCATTTACTAGATCTACACCTGTAGCATGTGTGTTTTGCAGATGGAACAACTGGTGTCAATACTGGACACCACTATAGTAAATTCAAGTGTCTGTTCCTGTTGGACAGGGTAAGTAGTACGGACAAACACCTGCCACCTCAGAGAGTGCAGATACAGGAACACAAACTGCTACCAGTGACAGGGCAGAAAAGAACAAAACAGAATTTAGAGTTATTTATTTATTCTGGTACTTTACCTTTTGTTATTGACTTACATGTGGATTTTTTTCTTTCATTCTTCTTTCCCAGGTCTCTGGATTTCCTATTCACATGCCCTTTTCTGAAGTCAGACCTTTAATAGAAGCTGTACACAGCACTGGAGTTCATACCATTGATGTTTCTAACGTTGAATTTGCTCTAGCTGTGTATGTTCATGCTTATCCTCAAAATGTTCTCTCAGTCTGGATTTATGTTGCTTCACTCGTACGAAACCGGTAGCAGGGACAGGGCCAAGCACCTCAGAAACTGGTTTAGGGAGGGGTAAACAGAACAAGCTACCCCTCTACTTCAAAAGCTAGTGAGAATCTGATTTTCAATAGTGTTTAAAATTTCTATTTTAATAAAATGTTTATAATAAAAATTATGGGAATGTGGGGTTTTTAAGTGTAATGTGAAATATATATCTTATCATAATAAAAGATGATTGTAAACACAGTCTATTAAAAAAATTGTTACCTTAATATGGATCACTACAGATTAGTAGCGGTGTTAACTGTTAATAATGCTGTAAACACTTGCCCTGCTACTTCAGTTCTTTCAAGACAGGGTGATGGTGGGTTGAATTTAGGGGAGATATTCATCAGACTGCAGCAAGCACTGAGAAATTAGGAGTTTTGAGTTGAACTCCAGCCTAGGTTCCTTCCACTTAAGGCTTTATGTGCCTACTCCTTCTTTAGAGCCTTGGTTCGGAACAAGTTCCCTGTATACTCCAGAGAAGCACCTCCCGCTTTTAAGTGCGCATCCCTGCTGCGAAGGCAGAGGGTGCTGGCACCGTGTCCTGCTGCTGAGTCAGGCCTCGGCCCTCAGGGCTGCTCACCACAGTGAGGAGGAGTGGGACACACTGCTGGACTGAACCAAGAACTTAGGAACCAGGACACACACAAAAGGCAGAGAACAGGGCCATTACTCACTAGCTGGCTGCAGTCAAGCAGCCAGGGAATGGCTCTAACAGCTGGTAAATTTGCACAAGCAAATTGAGTGCAGCCCACTTAGAAACAAAAGCTGCCAGAACAGCACCACTCCTACCTCTCCTGTAGGCTTTAAGCAGAGTGCTGTACATTCTTCCTTCCAGCAGCTCCATGCATCAAGCCCAAATTGGGTCATCAGTGTCAGTCCCCTACCTTTGGTTTACACCTATGACTGAGAACTGACTTCTATAGAAATATTTCCAAACACATCTCAAGAGAGCCATGGAAAGAACTTGTGTTTTGAGAACTGTGTTTGCAAAGAGCATGTGCCTCCCCCAAAACAAGCTCTGGAATCTACTGCCATTATACAGACAGATATTATGATTTTTAAAAGCACATATATTCAATATATTTGACATAAAACTTTTTATTGATGGGAATGTTTTATTTGAATAGGTTTTCCAAGCCCAAATACAAAACCAAATGCCAAAGGAAGGTGAGAATTTCCCTATTTTGCAGTATAAAGAAGAACTTGAGGATGAGAGGAAAGGGGGAGAAACAAGGCTTCTAAAGATGTGTAATTGTTACCCAAATGCAAATAATACATTTCAAATGATCTGCAGAGCTCTATATTGTGGATTAAAAAAAAATCCCATTTACTTAACACAAAATAATCCAGTAGACTTAAGTGCCAAATTTGGAGAAAAGTGGCATTAAAAAAAAGGCTTTCCCATCTTCCCCAAATTAAGTAAAATAAAGCCCAACACCCTTCAAATCAAATGAGATTTTGTGAGATTGTTACAACACTGTACAGTACACTCAAATAATGAAGATTTTGAAGTTGTGGGGAGGGCCAGGCTAGTAGAACCAATCTCACTCCAAGGCTTGTTAACACAAGATGCGAACTGCAAGTAAAGTGCACGACAGGGAGCCTGCTCAGCTAGGGGAAGGAGCCCGAGCGCGGAGGTCAGCGGTCACTCGCCAGAGCGGCAGCAGGCCCGAAAACCACACTGCAAGTTCTGGCATCCACTGGCGGTTTCAGCATGGGGACCTGCACAAAAACAGAAGGAATGTGAAAAGAAGAAAACAGGCCTTTCTTCATTCCTGTCCCCTGCTTATTCATAAAAAATATATATAATAAAAAAACAGTATTCTTCATTCAGCACTGTGCAAATCTGAAGCACTGGTGACATCATTACAGCAGGAAAACTTCATGTTCTGTTCCTAGGCTTTCCTCTCTGATACTTTAGTCCCATGGCAATAATGAAGTCAAATTAACACAGATGTATGATGTTGAGAAACACAAAATCACTAAGTGTAAAAGTCTCTCAGAACTATCTTTCAGAACTGAGGTTAATTTGCATAATGCATATTTAATTTTCAGCTTTCAAATTCAGATTATGACAATAGCATTACAAAAAAAACTCTCCAAAAAATTCCTGCTCGCATAGAGTTTTTAAACTGGGAAAAAAAAGGTTTTCTCCATTAAATGCTTCATTGTTGGCTAGACTTTGTATATTGTCACTAGAAATTCAAAGACTGCAAAGAAAAACATCTTTATTATCACTGCAATTATCAAAAACCCTAAATCTAGAAATCAAAAGAGTTGCAAGCACCGACAGGGTAAACCAATACTGTAATTCTACCCACCTCCACTTACCTTTGCCTACTGTTAACTCTTTAATTTGAAAAACTAAAACAATAAGACAGGAAACTTAGATTTATTAGTACAGGCTTTTATTTCCTGCAGCCTTATGTCTGATTTAGAGATATACATTTATATTCTGGTTGACTGAACTCTGGCACCCAACCTAATTCAAAAACACAATTTCAATTCTACTAAAGCAACAGGCTAAAGGACTAACCAAGACAATGCCTCTTTTTCTTCTTCAGCACCAAAACACAAGAACAAAGAGTATTTGTGAAGCTTTTAATATATTTAGAAAGGAATAGTGAGGTAAGGTAGTAAACCAGGTCAGCACGGTTGTCACGCAGGACAGGTTGTTTTTTCCACAAACTTCAACTTAAAATCATAATAGAATTAATTCCCAGGAGCCTGGTGTCTGGAAATCAGCTTTTTGCTTCATATCATACCTCAGTGGAACAATATTCTATAAGATAATGAAGTTAACCATTTTACTTATGCATGAGACTGAATAAAACAAACCTGAAACTATAATGTAGGGCAGTATCCAGAATGTACTAAGACTTTCATTTCAATAAATTCATTTTTTTGACAGAGCAAAATTGTCTCTTAAGCAGAGTTCAGCAGAGAACTCCAGGGGATGTTCTCCCAGCTTCCTGCCCATCTGGAAAAAAATCATCATTCGGCCCTACCTCTTCCTCTATTCTCTAGTCCCCTTTTTTCAACCTTAATCCAGTCCTATGGTGACTGAGGATCTTCTTTGCGAGCAACCTTATGAAAGGCTTCCTGAAAAATCCACATTTATGGTGTCCACTGGATCTCGTTTTCCTCCTGGTGCTTGTCAATCTCCTTGCACAACTCCAGGAGCTTAAGCAAGGCACTACTGTCTCTTACAGAAGCCTCTTTCCCAACAAACCAGTTTTACTTGTACGCTCAGTGACCTTATTCTTTGGTACAAACTGTAAGATGTTACCAGGGACGGACGTCAGACCCCCAAGTCTGCAGCGTCCTCCGTGGTCCCCAGGCTCCCCCCGCACCCATTTTTGCAGCAGGAGGTGGCACAAGGAACCCCTCGGGCCCTGCACCTTCCACCGAACCGTCCTGCACGCCCACACAGAGCCCCTGCAGAGCCCGCGGGCACCCGCAGCAGGGGCAGGCAGGGCTGCTGCCAACACAGCACCTGTCCCGTCTGCCAGGTTCAGCTCAGACTGAGTCAGCTCAGTCAGACTGACATGTTAAAATGTAAGAAGAAACTAACTCCACCATCACTGAGTATGAGGAAGGTCATTTATCTCTTCTGTACGATTCTAGCCCTTCTTCAGCTTTCCTTTTTACACCTATCTGCTATATACTGCAGAATTCACTTGCCTTTTGATACTCTTAAATTCAGACTCTTTTTATTTCCATAGCTTTAACACACCTGACTTTTTACTACACCCTATTTTTACCTGTTTGTATAATTCTACTCCTGACTTGATCCGGACTAGACATTATTTTCAAATTCTTTTTAAGCTCTTTGATCCTTCCCAAAATATACTCTTCTGATTTCTTTTGACTCCACATACACTGGCTCCAATTCATTTGTCTCACTGAGCCACTGTTTCTGCTAAGGAATATAGCAGCAATATAGACTTCCATCTCTATCGTTGAGGGAGCATGATGGTCATTTCCACAGGATAACTTGGATCTTACAGTAAATCAGCAGAGTTCCTCCCTTTCCACTGACTCTTGTGGTGACACTGCTGCTGGTACCAATACATCAATCAAGCGCCTAAATTACAAAGCAATGAGTTTGGCGTCCATTTACCTGGTGAATCAGCATTCATCTTTATTCTCAGACCTGCCACAGTATAGATTTATTGCTGCTTACTTCCAAACTAGATTACTGCAATGCTCTTTATACTGATGTACATCCGATTACTCAGATGCCTCAAGTGACCCAAAACACATGTCTACTTATTTCCCCAATGACTTCATTTTGCTACATGTACTAGCAAAACAAAAAAATTGGTCAGAATTTTCTAGAGAGAGGTTAAGCATTTCACCAGTAACGTGTTAACCGCCCGGACTAAGAACATGGTGAAACGCCACTTGGCCGGCACAACGGGCTGCTGCTTCCACATGCCCTTGGTAACACCAGTTTTGATCACGGGCCTGCAGCAGGCTCTGCCAAGGGGCCAGGCAGCCCCTGGTGCTGCAGGAGGAAGGCAGCACAGGCGAGCGAGCAGCACTGCAACGCCAGCACCGTCCCCTGGGCTGCCCTCCCGTCAGACCCAGCGCTTATACAAGGGATCGGAAAGGAGGCTGTAGGTCAAAGCAAAGCCCTTATGTGTCGGTAGATGACAAGTGGCATCTTAATCATTCCGAGATGACTAAATTCCATGCAGTTGGTTCCAACTTTTTGTTCTGCAAGACTGATGTCTTTTCCGACATGATCCCAGAACATAGCTCCTTCCCCGCAAACAATCCCCGATAAGCTGGTGGGCAAAGAAAATTTTGAAATTATTCTATGCAATGCTTATAGATCAGCAATCTTTGAACAGCACAATGCAACCTATACATACTTAAAGAAACAAACTGCTTCAGATACGGAATTATTTTAACAAAACAGCCATTACTTTCCCTACAGTTACTCTAAAAATACCAAATGATACAGATGAGTAAGGTGTCAGAGAAATCCTGCTGCCTACAGGGTGGAATAAGGCACTAGTTTAACACTATAACGATACCACAATGAAAATTACTTTTTTTGCTTCCCACTTAGATAAAGCCGCAGATAATTCAATACCTTCCCATTTCAGAATTTTACTTTGATGTCTTTTTATTGGCTTCCAACTTCAAAAAGAAAAGGCAAATAAGAACATCTGAGATGCTATAATTTCTCAATAGTAGTCAAGTCAGAGCACTTTTTTACATTCTCTCTTGCCCATTTATCAGCAGAAACTGTTCATCCAAAGGCATCTGCTTTACAGAACAGAGCAGAGCTTATAGCCTTACAGCTTAAAGCAGGCAATGAACAGAAAGAAAGAAACATCAAGTGAATTAGGACAACTTGACAGAATTATACAAAAAATACTCTGGGTAAATACAAATAGCAAGTAATTTTTTGAGGAGATTATGATACAACAAGCCTGAAAGTTGGGAAAAATTCCAAGTGATACCAGCTTTGTAAACTAATACAAAGAAGATTACATTTTAGTGACAAGAATAGAGGAGAAATACAGAAATAGATAAAGAAAAATCAGATCACCAACTCTGCTGTTGCTGACAAGTGAAAACAGAGGAGAAATAGCAAGGAAACAGATGTAAAAGGAGAAGGTTTTAAAATTTATCTTTGAAGACTTCTTTAAATTCAGCATAATGCAGAAAGGAGAGTCAACAAAAGATTTTTACAAGCAACCTTGAACTGTCAAATGGAAATGCAAGGAGATTGAGAGTTGTAGTCTGGGTAAAACAGAAGGAATTAACAAAGATGGAATATGTCTCAAAAGAGAGACACAACAGTGTCAAAAAACTGCAAAAAGTTATGCAAGAATTATGGAGGCAAAATACAATTTCATTTTTGAACACTTTCATTTCTACTATCAGGATCCAATTCACCATCTTTTATCTACTGCAGTGGATTCAATAAGTGCAGCCTTATTTGTAGAACTAAAGCTCTGCCTTCCTACACCTCGAAGAGGCTGCCTCAAAACAGACGTTCAGCAAATTAAGCTGAACTAATGGGGAACATAATTTTAAGTTTCATTAATTCAGAACTCCAGCAATTAAGTGGTACATCCCTGTGAACTCACATCTTCCTTTTTTCCCCCCTCAGCCTGTTGCACTTACCTGTTTCCAATCCACACGTGGAACACAAGCTACAGCATCATTTGCATTTCTGATCCTACAAATTCTTCCCCATCAGGCATAATAAACTCAACTCCAGTGCTGCAAACTCTGAAAGACTTCCACTCTATTTTATGCATTTATCTATACATCTGAATGTGTCAACTTTAGACCCATCCCTAAGTCAAGCAACAACAGAAGAGAAAAAAAGGTACAAGGACACATGACAGTAGGAAAAAAAAAATCCTACAATATGATTGATGGCATCCTCTCTATACCAAGCTACAGTACTCCCCCTGCTTCCTCCCCGTCCATCGCCAAAATANAAAAATCACTTCGGTACCAATGTAATGGGAGCCTCTCTGCTTGAAGTTGTCACCCAAAAAAAAATTACAGGGAATAGACATAAAGAGGTAGAAATTTATAATTTAGGTTAGTACAAGCACTAAAAAACAGATACGTGGATGAAAAGTGCTTCTCTAGGTAACATTCATCTGTCCACAGACCTGTACTGAAAAGACTTAAGTACAGAAGTCTAAGAAAAAGCGAGAAGATTTTGTGATTAGGCCACAAACCTCAGCACTGCACGACCCAAAAAAAAAAAAAAAAAAGGTTTGTTTGTTAAAGTAGTCTTAAACCAAACGTGACCCCCGTCCCTGGCCCCGCATCCCTACAAAAAGGCGTTACCGTTAATGTTGTCACAGTAGTAGAAGTGTTCGTCGTTGAGCGCGGGGCAGGCAGCAACCAGGTCCTGCAGGCCCGCGGCGGTCACAGCGAGGCACCCCGAGAGGTTGAGGTGCTCCAGGTGCGGCAGTCCTCCCCCCAGGGTCAGCGCCCTGCGAACAGAGACGGGCAGACGAGCTCAGAGCCTGCACGTGCGCTAGTCGGTGTCCCGCGACGCCACCCAGCTCGCTTACCCAAGTCATTAGGCATCTTTTAGCAAAACTGGAATGCTTAGCCAAAGTGTTTTAGCTTGAAGCCTGGCAGCGTGCTGCCCCGTGGGGTAGGCAGCTCAAAATGGCGCCTGACAGACCTGATGAGACCAGCTGGTTTCTGCTGAAGCCAACTCCTCCCTCTGACACGGGGTGGACTTAAATGGGAAATCACTTTGCTTACGGGTGAATCCAGAGACCACCAAGCATTTCAAGGAACAAGCATGACATTCCCCCCCCACAGACCAGTCACTCTGGTGAACCTGCCAAGGTGAGGAGAGCTGTTCAGCCCACCCTGAGAACAAAACTAGGGTGACCTTTCCAAAGTCTGGTGCACTCAGAAGTTGTCGTGTATTTCTTCCAGTCAAGCTCTTTGGAATCCATATCCACGTTTTCCTAAATCTGACAAATCTCTACTAGTGCTGCCTCTCTTGGCCAAAATACCACCATAATATTCAAATGGAAAGCCCTTCTTTTTCCTCAAAACACAAGACAGTTCAGCTATCGATGAAAACACCTCATGGATACATCAAATTTGATCGATCACCCCCAGTTACACTGCTGAGTCCTCAGTGAGAACGCAGGACAGCTAACCAGACTTCAGCCGCAAACATGCTCATCTCGTGATACTGAGTGACACACTTGTGCATCGAGCCAGGACATAAAACTGGAAATGTCCTGAGAGCATCAAAGGGCAACTTTCTATTGCGAGCAGACGAAAACAGAACTCCTAACCACCAAGCCAGCTATCAGCGGTTTAGAAGAAATCAACCGAAAAATGTTTCCATTAGGAGGTTTCCAGTTCTTCCATTGGGACACATATTATTCAGGTAAATGCAAGCCTACCACTTTTGTTGCAGCACACACTTGCCACTCTTCAGTATCTTCCCTATCCAACAAGTATTGATGGAAACCTTGGAAAGCTGTGCTACTAAACCCATCCTATTAGGGTACTTTACCCCTCAAATGAGGGTGAAATATTGGAAGAGCAGAATACCCAGCACCAGTGCTCTCTCTCATTTGACTCCAACGTACAATATATGCAGACACAAAATCTTCTGCAGTTCGCAGTACATCTCAGTAGGTGAATGCAAGTATTCCAGTTTTGTCCTGTTTTTATTATGAAACATTAACTATTTTTTCAGTACAATCAAAAATATCAATGGCAAATAATGTCACACAGGAACAACTCTTCCAAAGCTCAGTCTCAATGCTCATACCAACTATCTCTTCCTCCTTATGTATAAGCTCACATTATTTATACATGGATAACATAATTATGTAATTACCTGCACAAGTTAAATGAAAAATGTTACTCCAGTAAGTTTCAAGAGCATTCCTAAGTTTGACAGGCACCATGAAAAAATAATTAATAAATCAGTGAGCCATCACTGAATTTCCTGCTAACATCCTGGGAGACCAAATCTAAAAGCCTAAGTGCTGCTTAGAACTGTAACTGCACAAAAGTACTTCAGAGGATGCTTCTCAGTAAGATTATTTCAAAGAAAAACACATCAGATACACACCAAAACAAGTCAACTGTTACTATTAGAAAAGACAAACTCTACTGCAGCCAAGCGTCTCAAAGCGTCTTCTCACCTGAGAGCACGATCTGTGACCTGGTAACATCCAGATAGACTGAGAAACTGAAGAACTCGTGCAGTCTCTTCACCTGATTTTTCACTCCCAGAGTATGCCAAGTCTTTTTTCTCTGACTGTTTAGTCCTTGTTTTTTTACACAGTGCAGAGGACTCGGGAAGTGCTCGAATAGTTCTTAGTGCTGTTCCAGCACAGCAAAACGAGTGACCGCAGTAAATCAAGTCAGTAGAAGCACAGTGCTGCTGCCACCCTCTAGTCCTTAATCCATAAATACCCCTAGCGTAGCAAGATGCAGAACAACTAATATTGGGTGTCGGTTCCACAAGACAAAATCCTTCAACATTTCTGTGTCTCCACTCCGCAGCATCTTCGATGTCTGCCAAGTCATCTGCATCTAGCATCCATACGTAAGCAGCGCTGAAGCTCTCTGAGCTGTCAGGTTTAGTCCAATGATGCTCACTACCTCCTCCCTCAATGAGATTCTCATTGCTGATGTCGTGGAAACAATTATACTTCCTGTTGGACTGAAGAGCAACATCTTTATTTTTCCATAAAGTCTTGGCATTCCTGTTTCTGCAGCTTTTCAGAATGCCTTTGTTATGGTGGGTTGATATGATACCCAAAGCTCTGGAAATCCTCTCTACTGCCACATCTGTGATTTTTTCACAGCCAGACAGATCAAGGTGGCGAAGATTTTGACAATAACCAAGTGAAGACCAACTGAAATGAGAAGAAAATGTCACTTTTAAAATTTTGTGTTCAGAAACAGCTGCTAAGGCTAAACATAAAAAAAAACATTTCCTAAGGAAAATACATACTTAAATTAAACCACAAAAGCCCCCTGGACTTACACATGAAATCTGATACTGCAAAGTACTATATATAAACCTAGAAAAACTGTCCACAGAAATGAGTACTGAACTACCAATTCAATAACATCCTGCATTTTTTCCTTCTACGTAAGACTTGAAAGTCCAAATTTACCACCTACTTCAGACCGAAAACATTAAAACTTACAATAGTTGAAAAAAATAGTTCCTGCTGTGTATAATGTCATTCCCTGAAGCCTTTATTTCAATTAGAATTTCTTGTTCAAACAAGATGAAAAATGTTGATACAAACTCAACACACAAAAATTACTGACAAAAAGGTTGTGCCCTGAAATAGCCATTAAAGTTCCAATATCCCATTAAGACTCAGTAGTACAAGCTCTGCATCCAGATATCATCTCATTAATATTAAGAAGATTTCTGAAGACCTCCATAAAACTCAGAAAGTCACATTAACACACAGCTCCAAAGCCTTGGAGCTTTCCCTGCCATTTGAATGCAGTGTCTTAAATAACAGTACTATAAGTACTATCAGCTGTATCTGGACAAGAGCTACATGATACCTCTGAATAACTTTCCAAAGCTATAGGCAATTTTAAGGTTTTAAAACCACAGCAAAATACAATTATTATGGATAGTTACAAGTTGAAAGGCGATATGCATGCAATAGTGAAGTCAGGGTGTTTTGGTGCATGAATAAAGTTAGATACTTCACTTGGGATTTTACAGATTTGTTATTCTGTTTTTGTTGCTGGTTATGCATGAATTCTCGTTTATCCTAGGGTAAAAAATAGGGCTGCAGACATGTTTTAATGAACTTCCTCTCAAAAAGCTCCAAGTTCTGCTTTGAATACTGCTAAAAATAAATAAATAAAAATAAAAAATGGCAGTTAGCTAACCTTTCAAACGCAGAGTCTGATATATCAGTTTGAGTGAGATCTAGATATTCCAAGTTGGGACAAAGCTCCAAGATCTGTCTAACCTGGAAAAGGAAGAATAAAAAGAAGACATAATAAAGCAAGGAAGTTGCAGACAGTGTCAGAAACAAAACACACATTCATATTCAATTGCAACTCATTTTCTCTAACAATAGGGTGCTTTAAATTCAGCAACACGTCAGTTATTAATTACAGACTGCATAGCCACAATTACTAATACTAGTTTCAAATTACATACCATTTTGCTAGATGCTGCAGAACTGTAGGCCAGTACTAATGTCTTCACTGAAGGGCCTACATGTGGGAGGACATTATGAATTAAGCCATGAAGTAAACGCTTTTCCATTTGTGCTATATTAATGGCAAGTGAATCTTCAGCTGCTTCTTCTGCAAAAAAATCCAAAGAGAAAGATTTAAAACATGCTTTGAATCATTTAGAACTTCTCATCAGCTTGCATCAAACAAGTTATCTAGAAACTAATGAAAGCTTAACAAGGCATAAGTTTCATAACATACCGCAAATTTCTGTGGAATTCTAGCTCAAGTTACTAAAGCCTCATCTTTGAAATCTGTATACCTGCCTGACAGTTAAAGAGTTTAATTCCAAGAGCAAGCAAAGGAGTCTCAAATGCAGGTGACCATAAAGTGATTTAAAGAAATATTTACTTCAGATTATGTACTGCTCAGAGTAACGTTAGGACGTTACTCCACTTACTTGCTTTAAGCAGAAACTGCAGTAATTAATTAAAAGCTGTAATCTCACAAGCTATTGCCTGTGATATAACAAGTTATATCAGATAACAGTTTAAGACAATTTTTACATTAAGTCTACAGTGCATGGCAATGAATTTTCAGAAGATGACTTAACCAAACTTCCAGATCTTCTGCAAGGCTAGGTCTACCTTTCATCTCCTTCCCAATTCCCGGCACATCCTTTTAACTCTTCCCTTCTACCTGCAGCAGTCAGTATCCGCTTTCTCCTACGTATGCGAGTTTAGCCCAATGTAACCCACTAAGTGTGGGAGGGGTGTTGCTGTTTTTTTCATCCAGGTAGGAGTTGGGATGAGATGAATATAGTGTTTCTAGAAGCAGTGCTTTTTTTCCAAGGAGTAACTTAATAAAAAACTTCTGAAGTTCTTTTTCCTTACTGTTTGGTTTGGGAAACATTTCATCCCAATGGAACACAAGCACTAGTGCATTTTTCATTATTTAAGTATCCTAAAATCAATTCTGAAAATTGATATTTTAAATTATTTTTAAATAAAATGACTATTTTATGCCATAAATTAAGCTGTGCATCCTCAGGGGAGAAAGAAAAAAAAAATGCACAGAACCTCCCACTGAAACCAGAATTTACCTACCAGATTCATCTATGTCAGCATCTTCATCCCATTCCTGGAAAGCACGACTTTCATCTTTTCTATTTTTCACCCATTCCTCATCAGGTTCTAACTCAAGATCTGCTGCAGGACCACTATACCAGTCACCTATCCAGACAAGGGGAAAAAAACACCGATTAGAAACCTTTCTCATCATAACAGAAAACTGAAATGATTATTAGTACGTTATGACCTAATCTGGTGATAGAAATTTTACATTCATTTCAAAAAAAGCACCCTGATATAACTCCTGACTCATTTATTTAATTTCAAGTATATTACAGTGTTGGGCTCAGTGTAAACATATATACTGCCTCACTTACTATGGACAATGCTGGACATAAAGATCTTACTCTTTTATTGAAGAGCCACACATGATGAATACTCTCTCTACAGGAACAAGGTTTATTATTTGAGTAAACAGAAGTGATAAGAATTCCTATTTATCTGATTGCCAACCAGGTTTCAAGGAAAAGATCTTGGTGATGCTATGATGCTGTTTATATTCTCTATCCCATCTTCTTAATGCATAAAAAGCGTTAAAAGCCCTTTCTCTGTATTAGAAAACTTAAAAACTGAACTAAGCCTGCAATTTTTTGCATTCTTACTCTGTCAGTAAGTCCTATTCGAGAAGCTTCTGCCCAGTTTTGAGCACTTCCCCATAAAACATGGCATTAGCACAGACAGTATGTCAAGGGAATGGCATCTTGTCAGTTAAGAGAAGGAAGTAAAAAAAGGCTTAGGAATATATTGTTCGAAGTATTTTTTGGGTGCTATATTTTAATGTTAAGGTCATTAGGTTTTGTATGAAAACCAAAGTTACAAGTTATTTAAACACTGCAACCCCTTCTTTAAACAGACTGCTGCAGTTCAGGGACAAATCTCTCATATTTGAAGTTAGATTATTCAAAAAAAAAAAAAAAATCTAACAATCACTTTTAATTTCTCTTTAACTTACACAGATTTTAGAAGTCAAAGATACAAATGGAACAGGTTTTTAGTTTCTGAGATAAATAAAAAAATAAGCTAACTATTTTTAGGGTTTTTTTTTCCTCCCCTAAAACCTTACAAAGGCACAAAGATAGCCTGTCAGAATATTTCTCATTTACTCAAAACCATGGAAATGGCAGTATTTGCGTAGCTTGCAATACCATACTCCAGCGATTTTTTAATATTCACATAGATTAAGTATATGGAAAGTACTATTGTAAATGCAATAAAAAATTAGGCTTTAAATTAAATAATAGTTATTATGTAAGACATTTAAGGGATTGGTAATAGAGCTAATAAACCTTTTACACTCAGCTTCAAAGACGGCAATTAAAAATAGGTTATGAGAAAGTTTTAAAATTCTGTTGTTTTAAACTTCAATTCTATTGTTCAGTATGAATTACAAGACAGACCTCTAAGGAAAACATACTGATCAGCACTTTAACAAAATTACATTTTATCTCTACTTAAGAACACTGTCACAGGAACATTTTTAATCCAAAATCCTTTATATTCATAAATCATAATTAACATGTAGTAGTAGTAGTAGTAGTGAATTCACTTGTTATCATTCATATAAGAAAACAAATCTAAGTAAACCTAACAAACACTTTTTAAAAAACCCTAACAAACACTGACTATAACAGCTACTCATTAAGGGTTGTAGTAATTCAACTTTTATCCCGTAATTCTACAAGATGTAGGTATTTTGAATACATTTTTTTTAAACATTTAATTAAATTTCAGAGCTCTTTCCTAGGACATGTGCACCCTCCTCTGTTCAGTGCATATGACTGCTGATACTAAGCAAATCCTGATGACCAAAAAGCTTTCAAAAGAAAACTGAAGTTTAACTTACCTCTAGCCCAGCGAACAGGATAAAGGTGTTTCCAGAGGGATCCAGTTTTAGCCAGCTGAGACCATTCCATGCTTACTTGACTACACTGACATAACTCTTGGGGGTTAAGGTAACTGAAAATGGTCAGCATCACTTCCGGAGGAAGATTAGTAATATTTGTACTGTACCCTGTCACTTCAGCTTCTAAAATACAATAAAAGTGGTGTGTTAAATGAGGCTCATCCCCACAGCTTTAAACTCATGTTTTGAGCAGTACAGTAGAAAACCACAGTGTATTGAAAAATACTTTAAACAATTTTTTCACTTAAGTGTTAGCATTTTTAGAAAAATCAGAAAGCAGTAAGTACTGCTCTGACTTTTAAAAGCTTTCATTATAATACCACCTTAAAATAATATTTGAATTCAATTCTGTTTGCTATTTTCTTCAACTTTTTTTTTCTAAGCCTGATCCTCAAAGCCTCTAACATAAACTGGACAAAAGTAAACTGCTATTCAATCACAGCAGGATGAAAGCAGAACTCTCTAGTAAACCTCTTTAAAATGTATCTTATGTCACAGTTCATGTATACACATCTGCTTCCCGCTTTTGCCATATTCCCTGGAAACCGTACCAGTATACAGAATATTAACAGCAGGGACCACTCATTTAAGCACTAAGCTTCTTGACTGGGCGCTAGCAAGAAGTCTACATTTAACTCTTCGGAGCTGTCTCCTATTTTTATTTCTAACTTCAGCAGCAAGTATAGGCAATTAATTTTCAACTTCTGAGCTGTGACGAGCCTTTGAGATCAGAAGGTAACAGCCAATATTGGTCAGAGGCTAAGATGTAATCATTGCGGTCTATACTTCCGCGGACAGCAGTACCCACCTCCAATAACTCTTCCTTAGTACCATAATACTAAAAGCTGCAAATTACATAATGTATTCAGTACTTTAGTTAATGCTTCTGTTTTAGAGAGGCTTTATTAGTTTGAATCATATGCATGGCATCCCAGAAAGCTTTTCAACTGATAATCAGCACATAAGAGCTTACATCGCCAGCAATCAGGTCTCTGTCTCCCTTTGCAGAGGAGCTTCAAAGGTGAGTATAGCAAAATAAATTATCCTATAATAACCTGTTGCTACTTCAAAAACAAAATGCAATTAGGGACAGTTTCGCTTGACAAATCAATATATTTATTTAGAGACCTGGCAAGTTATATCAGCCTACATAAAATTTTGCATTAACATGAGGCTAGTGCTTCACAAGACTGAGGCAATTTTTTTTTTTTTAATGGAAGAAAACTGTGAAGAACACACCCTTTTCATTCCCCAAAGTTCAGAACACAACTGTTAAGAAATTCTACTGTCTCAAAACTCCTTTTCCAGTTTAGACAACAGCAAGCAATCCCTTAAAGACGTGTACCACATTTCTCCAAGACTTGACCCGGGGGGTGGAAAACGAACAGCGTACTTTAGAAAGGTTGCAGGTTTCATCAAAAAAAAAAATCTCATTACAGAATATAGATTTTAAAGCTTTTTGATGATAGTAGCACATCTTATATCATGTACTCACATAGTCAGTTCACAAGAGTTCGCCCTTTTTGCCAGTCTCTCACAGTATTACACTGTTGGTACATTTATTCTCTTTCTTGGTATATTAATTCTTAGGTAGTTAAGACTGATGGTTTTAAACATGAAAGATGTGGGATGTTTCAAGTCATAATAATCTAAAGATCACCTCAGAAATTATCCATCTTATTCTAAATTTAATCAAGAAAGGTAGAGTTACAGATGAATGTAAATTAAATACCCACTCTCAGAAGACATTTCACATGACCTACTCTCACATTTTATGGATTCAGGCCCTTCCATCACACCAGTGTCTTCTTTTCTGGTTCATGAGAGGCCTAGGAAATTCCTTGGTGCAAGTAAGGGAGGCAAGCTGCTTTTAATCTGAAACACTCCAAGCTGACTAACTACTCTGTATTACTAAGCCGCCAACACAAAAACGTACAGAGACTGCCTGAAACCCAAGAATTAAAGGCAAGGTGTGAACCATTCCCAATTTTTCCCTTTAAAAAAAATATATATACACACACACACACACACATATACCCTCATATATATATTTATATATAAACTATGGAAAGGAAGAGGAAAAGAAACTTAAAAAGAACGGTAAATAGTCAAGTAGCACCTATATTACAACCTGCCAAGAAGGTTGTACTATACAGTAAAATTCTTCTAAATTCGAAACTACTTTGGAGAAATTACCATTTTACAAAAGCTATTAACTGCCTATACATACATTTAGTTATCTCACTGACATGGTGTTTAGGCATTATTTGCACATTTAGAATTGCTTTCACTTTAATGAGATGCTTCACCTTGATCTGCCTTCTCATCCACAGAATACTTAAAGACCTTCTGAAGCTCTTCAGCCTGATTCCACTTGCTAAGACCTCTGAATTCTGCACCTTCCTTCTGTGAGCAGTGCTGTGCAATTACTTTCTTCTTAATATCTTTCAGTTCTTCGTAAGTAAAGTATTCCATTAACATTGGCTGGAAAACCTGAAGCAGGAGATTCCAGTTATTTGAAACACAGCAAGTGTCATGCTGCCATAGATAACAGACATTGTTATCCAGAACCATTAAGACAGAATTGCCAAGACAGATTTCCGATTTCAGATTCTCAAGGAGTAAAACACAACATATATAAGTGAATATAAAGACAGGACCATGGAATCTTTGCATTCAGCTCCTCCACTTACCAGTGGATCACTGCATCATCTCAGGCAAACTGTTTCCCTACTTTCTCAACAGAAAAAGGGAAGTGAATAAACTTGCTTAAATTAAATAACTTATTGAGATACTCACACAGAAGACAAAAGAGCAAGGAAGAGAAACATGAGGTAAGCCTTCTCTCAGACTGACTTGAGATCTACTACCTCCTGAAGATGCTTCCCAGTTTTTGGATACCCATAAATCATCAGACTGGCAGTACGAGTCTTTATGTTCCAAATATAGGTCAGAGGCTGTTTGGGAGTGTCACTGAGTCATGAAACACTGGTTTATAGGACTTCTCTTTTTCCTTAATTTTTGGCAGACTTTTGGCCAGTTGCACTTTTGCTCATCTAAAACTTTTTATAATCAAAAGTTATAGAACGCATACTTCAAAATATTGTTTACTGTAATTTTAAGGTATTTGGTAAGTTGATCTTTTTCAGTTGTGCAGGTCTAATGAGTCACAGTGATAGCACAAATGTTTACAATCAAAGTAAAATATTCCATCTATATTACTATATTACTTGTTCCCAAATTTTTAGAGTTTCAGGCACCTTAAAAAGTATCTTTTCTTTCATGTACAGACTAAGTTTTGCAAGCTTAAACAGCCCATACAACAACTCATTCATGCAATAAATTAACTGTAATGTCTGACTTAATAGCAACATTGTTTATTCCTTTTGATTAAAATTCACTACGACATTCTGCAAAATTCACATAACCCTTAACGGGTTCAGTAAAGGCCAGTCCTGGCAAAAGAGAAGCCTGTGTGTATATATACACACACATGTATGTAAGACCTTGACTGTCATTGCAATTGTATGTTAATAATATCAACTTTTTAGTCCAAGTTTTCATCAAAATAGTAAGTTTTTAAAAGGGCCATTTTTCCTCTCCCATACTTTCCATGTATTCACTTTCCTATTCACTTTTCCATTTTGAGAACAGAACACCACAACAGTCAGCCCTAAAAGCAAATTCGAATAGTGGTAAGAACAGATGATCACAAAAATACTAACTCTCCAAACCCTTCATCTCTATTCAGTCATTCCAAAGCCCCTGCCCCCTCTACCCCCCCCCCAAATTAGCATAATCTATGGCAAAAAAAATATTACCTACCTCTTCTTCCTCTTTCATATGAGGAAGGAAATCCCTGGTAAAGGCTTCCAACCTCTCCTTCAGCTGTTTCGCATAGTTCAGCTGTTCATATTCATTCTATAAAAAAAGCAAAGGTTTTACCTGTTAAATCCAGTCCATCCACTCAAGGGTCAAATTTCTCAGTACATCTGGGTTTCACAATAAAGCTCATTACATTTGCCCACAGTTTATTCTGGGAAGCAGATTTATTTCATAGTAAGAATATATTAAAATAAAAATCTGAAGATGAGCTGACATTCTACACTGGCCTACCATGAGCTAGAACAAAGTATTCTAGGTGATTCTAATGTATGTTATCATTGGATATGAAATAGCTTATCTAATCAAATTTTTACCTGGTAATAAAAAGAGCAAGGCTTGCCAATCTACAGTCTCACCCAAAGTTCAAAGTAGTCAAACAGTATTTGCATATTTTGCATAAGAATTAATCTAAGATATACCTGTTGAACTTCATACTTTAACTGAATGCAATTCTAGTTTCATAATTGGAAATGCAATTTATAATTATATTTTCCTATATAAATTTACTTTGAAACAGTCAGAATTTTGAAATAAAGATGCAACTGACCTCTGAATGCCAGATAACAATCAAGTTAGACCAACCTCACCTATCAATAAGTTAAGCCTGCTCTTTGTTCTAGCACTAAGTTGGTTCTGAAGTCTGTGCAGTAGGTTCTGAAGTCTGTGCAGTAATTACAACATATGGAAGTTCCTGGTAGTTCTTACAGTAAATGTTGCAAGTTTACTTCTTTTCAGACTGCTACATCAAAACCCCTGACAACTTGGTGTTCTCCGGAAATGAAGAGTCACTGAGGACAAGTTTATGTCTTTTATTCTTAAGGCAAACCATCCAGTACCTCATTCAAAGAAGTGTTATTAATACTTATTATATACAGTGCCTATACTCTATTAATAGTTCATTAAAAAAAAAGATGGGAAAGGAAGCAATGTTAAAAACCTTTAAGCCAAAATTAAGACTATTTAAAAAAAAAGCTTAATTCATTAAGTCAAGTTAATTACACTAAAAAAGTTATATTTCTTTTTTTTTTCTCTCCAATATTTTTCTAAATTCCCTTAGATGTTTTATTCCTCTGTAAGGAGTCAATGTAAATGACAATTAGACTGGCATCCCATTAGAATGGGTATGACTGAAAGCATACGGTTAACTTTTCTCCTATTTAATCTCCATTTTCTGATTATCTGAAACAACTTAAGACAATACATTTTCAGGTTTCCTGGTTCAAAAAACACTTTAGATAGTAGAATGTATCCAGTCAACAACTCTACATTAAACATTTTCATTACTGAAAATATGGTTTAACTGCACTAGTAGTGTAATCTGAGGTAACAAATTTTTATAAGGGCTACAGTCCCAAGAGCGAAGAATGGGAGACCTGGCTAACCCAGGGGAAAGACATAGTAAAATTCAAATAGGGTGCAACTGGAGAAAAATTCAATCTCAAGTAACAAAAAAGCCAACTGAAGAAATAATATTTATAATTACTTGAGGATTGGAACATTAGCAGCACTGTTGAGCTGGGTCATGGTAAGGAGTCGCTAACAGAAGAGCACCTTTTTTCAGGTACATAATCGTGCCCACTCATAACAATATGATGCTATGGCACAAAGCAAAAATACTAAGCTTCCTAACAAATTAATGAGTCAAAATTGCTATAGTCAGAAACTGTTCTCACCAACTAGTTGAACTGATTTCATATTTGAAACTTCCATATTGCCTCCTCAAAATATCCTAAATTAAATGCTGATAGACTTCTCCGCTTCACAATACATACTCTTGGAAAGAACTTTACTGGAAGTTTAGCAACTAAAATGATTGGCAGAAGATTTTGTGTTTTAGACTAGAAATTTTCATTATGATATCAAGAAATCACAAATATTTTAGTGTCTTCTATAATATACTTGTGGAGGATATTAAAGAAAGGTGAGGCAAACTAATCACAATATGTTTTTCTTAGGCCACACAAGTCCTTCTTGTAATCTACTTCTGGTACCTTACCTTTACATTCTTTAACCCTTTCTCAAAGAGGCTAAGCATCTCTGAGAGTTTGTTGTCCGAGTGCACATTGTACACTGTCCGGCTACGCTGCTGAAGTAAACCAATGATACATTCATTTTCAATCTGTTCATGCATTTTAAATTCCTTGAATGTGGCATAGAGAGATTGCAGGAGAGCCCGAAAATCATTGTTGTTGGAGAAGTTGGTCTTGGAAAGCTAGAAGAAAGAAAAGCTCATAAAAAATCAACAGTGAAAATCATTTCAAAGTCAAGTCAGATTCATAACCTTATATTAAGCTGCAAAACTTCAGTTTTATACAGAAAATTCCACCTAAAAAAAGGGATGGGGAAAAAAAAGGGGGGGGGGGGGAATAAATTTTCCATTCAAGCACCTCACTTCAAAGGCATCAAAATTCAGGTAACAAATGCCTTTGAAACACTCAGCCATCAAGCAAAATAGATAACCATGATTGATTCAAGTACATACACAGGAATACATGAATCAATTTGCTATTTTTACAAAAACTTTCCCTAATTTACCTAATTGCTGTATCTAAATTTAAGGTAATTTCTTCCAGAAGAACGAATGAGCATTTGTTAATCTAGATTATGTAAATACCAATGTTTATATTACTTGAGGAGAACAGTTAGGTGCAGTAACTCCAAACAAAAATAGCCTTTAGAGAACAGAGCAACTTTGGCATTAGTTTTAATAGTCAGTAAAATTAAGAGCTATATTTAAGGAACATAAAAAAAACTTGTGAAACCTTGAAATAAACTGATGTAGAAAGATAGATTTCCGGCTGGAAATCCATGTAATCTCTCCAGCCCACTAACAAAAGACTTAGACACTTTCCCAGGTCTACATGTTGGTCCCTACCAATGACCCACTTTCACTGCTCCTTGAGTTCACCTTCAGGAGCACACCAGCAATAAGGAATGCGGAATGGCACCAAGTAAGCAGGCACTAAAATAGTAAGAATAAAAGAATTTACTCATTCTGGCATTGCACTATCACTTCCTGGTGGCAAACCCTAGCAATACAAATACAACACGCTGGACCTCAGCCAAGAGCTTATGCAACTCCAAGGCAGCTGCAGCTACAGTATGTTACGTGCTGTACTTGCACACGAGCAAAATGACTGCCATTTACTGGAGGCGGGAGGGGGAAAAGGAGTAAACTTTGCCCTATCATCTATCTGAACTGAGGCTTACTAAAAGCTAAGGGATTTTTTTTTCCTCTAGTATATTTTTTAAAAATGGTGACAGGCCAGAATAAATTTGAAGTTGTTTGCGACATATTGTGTTTGCATTAGAGGCATGCTGTTCCATACATACCAAAAACAGAAAATGATCTTGGTCCCTAATTTCCTTTCTATACTAGCTCAGAGAATGCAATATACAGAGTACCTATACTAGATGAAACTAAATGCTACATTTCTACCTTAGAATATAGAAGATGTCCAGCTTGGAACATAAGCACGGGAAAACAGTTGGAGAAGTATTTTTCCAGAACACTCCCTTAATCTTTAGGCTTCAGTGATGGCGAAGTTTGTTTTCTAGTGTAGCATTTCTCTTGATCAAGGATCATCTCAAAATTGTTCACTCCACCCATAAAGCAGATGCATAATACCTGAAGTCAGTCCCAAATACACTTTTTGCTCCCAAACAGCTGATCATATTTGGTTGATATAAAAAAAAGAAATGAATTTGTCGACATGTTTAACAGGAAGGTTAGAAAGAAGTATCTTAACTTATTGTTGGGTAAAGTCGCAGAAATTTGGTTCTGAAGCAAAATAACACCTTCTCATGCTCCTGACTCAAACTCTTTCTGGGATTCAAAATCTTCTTCAGTATCTCCTTACTGTTGTCATTAAACTTGCAATAAGCAAACGGTCCATTTGTGTGTCCAGTTTAATAATTTCTACTGTGAGGGCAATATTATAGAAGATATTGTAACCTGAAATGATATGGTGGCAAGGGGTTTATGGTTGGACTTGATGATCTTCAAGGTCTTTTCCAACCATAATGATTCTATGATATGCTGGTATATCCATTGCCTTCTTGAGGCTTCCGGCAGACCTAAGGAAGTATGGAAGTGATACTAAAGCTGAATGACTGTACTTTAATCAGAAGCTTGTATATTAAAAAGGTCAGCTGAAGCTGACGAAAACTGGCTTATCAGAGGACAGGTAACCTAGCAACACAGTCAATCGGTCAGGTCTGTAATTACATTACTGGAACTGATGAAGTCTTATAATGGGAGACTAGGGCTATTAACTGACAGCAGCTGCTCTACCCTTAAGCTCCATTTTTCAGCAGCTCTACACAAGGAAATCAAGCACATAAGTTCAACAGGGCAGAAAAGCAAACCTTGCTGAAGGGAGACGTGGAATGCTAAGGGAATACTGAGCTCAGAGGAAGTGGCTTAAATATATCTGTCAATCAGTTAAAAATACAAAGCATAGTACAAGAGCATGACCCCTTAGCAGACTTAGAACGTGCAGCACTGTAAACTGATTATTACAGCTACAGGTATTAGAGATGTCCGGGGACTTTCTGAAGATGCTACCAGTATGCAGCTCTGTGTTTCATAGGCTGCACACGGACCCAATAGTGCTACCAGTTGTGTTTGGCATTCAGACCAGCTTAGGAAACACACCACAGGTTCCCAAAGAGAAAAAGTCCAAACATCAGAAGGTGAATCACATTGCAAGTTCTGTCCTATCCACTTTGGAAGCCTCTGTTGGATGCAAACATACCCTAGAAGTAGCCACCAGCTACTAAACTCGGTATTTATTTTTTAAAGATCTAGCAAGTTAACTTTGTTTCATGTAATCTGGGGGGAGAGAGAGAGTTTGCTAATTCTAGGTGCCAGTAGCACTGTAAAGAACCAGTCACTACATTTACCAAGGCTATTCTGGACAGCAAAAATGACAAAAAAAATTAAAACCCGTCATACCAAACTAGTCATGTTTGGAGGTTTACAGTACACTTAAAACTGAGTCTGAAATTAACAAAATGGAAATGCTGTTTTCAGCAATGCGAAGTAGAACCTGTAAACTAGTGTTAAGAGGTAAGTCTTAGAAGTTTACTATCACAGATTCACGATCACAGAATTCATCTTTCCTTTGCAGGGAAGGATGGTAAATCTGAATTAAGAAATCACTTGACAGGCATCACTTTAAATCTCAAGTTATTCAATTAATGAAAATTACACTTGAGAAAGTACATATATATGTAAAAGTCTTTGTACCTCAGGCAATTATATACCTGTTTTAGATAGAATGGCTTAACTCCACTGGAGTGCAAGTCATTAATGTAGGCAAGAGGAAGGTCTATGCCCAGACAAGGCACACTGCGTTCCTTACTGTAAGTTATTATTTCATTTTTTTGCTTCAAGAATAAGTGAGAAACAATACTGGGAAGATTAGCAATATTTGGGAAGATTTGTTTTTAAACAGTGCTTCACATTCATGACACTCAGCTGAAGGTAATTCTGCCTCCAACTCCTACATCTGCTTTGTGGTTTTAGGCCTTGCTTTCATTAAAAAACATTTCTGCCTGATGAGGGCATTCCTAGGCACAATAGATGGACGCTGTGAATAATTAAGAAAGCTTAAGAGTGCTCTGATTCCATGGCAATTGAGTCACTGAATACAAAACAATATTTGGTTTGTTTTTGAAAGCACTTGACATATGTTTTAATAGGGGAAAATATGCCTTCCTATAAAAAATACTTAACATTTGCATGAGATTAATTTTACAGTGAGTAAATACAAATAATTATTTCCTAATATCTATTCCAAAAACATGTTTAATGAGTGGAGGGGATTTAATTCTTTCTTTAAATTATCCAAGCACACTATTAACTGGCAGGGGGAAGAAGCAAACAGGAAGAAATGAAAGAAAGGGTAAACAAGCTCCTCTTATCAGATTAGCACCTCCGGAAGCAAAGCCTGGGCTGCATGCTAACTCTCCCAGTTACAAGTATCTCTCACTGCAAGCCGGGAAAATAAACAAAAATATCAGGGGAGAGAGATGGGAAGGGCAAATTGCTTTCCCACTCTGTCCAAAGATTTTACAAATTTCAAAGCAAGTGAAAACTGAACAGAATTTCATAAAATGCTTTATTTCACATGAAGGGTCTCCCAACTAAAGCTACTAAACAGCCATTATCATGAAAATTCATCCTGGAATCAAATAACAACAATATTAAAGGTAGAGTTTCCTTCCCCGCCTCCCCTTTTTCATATATTGCCATTTTAGCATTTTAAACAGGCCATTCCAGTATAGTCTTATTTCCACATATAACCGCCGTGCTTAAGAACTATATGGGCAGCTGATTGCTAATAGAGGTGAAATATAGTAAGCAATACCTGTTTAGTCGCTTTTAAAACTCCTTAAAAATACTTATAAAAACAAATCTTGTCATTTTTCATCTGGAAATCCATTCCAGTTTCAAAGTATATTTTTTAAAACAAAAAGTGACTAGAAAAAAAACAGAGGGGAACTGACACTGGCATTACTGGTGAAGCAGAAATTTTCACTCTTCATTGTATCTTAGGTGCTATCACTTCTCACATGCAACAGCACTAAAACTCAAACTACAGGAATTTAGACTCTGTGGAGATATTAAGGACCATTTATCACAACTTTATGAGCTGGAAAATGAAGGGACAAAGATCATGAGGTGTCCCAATGTCAATATCACAAGGAGGGCCAGTTTCCCGTTGTACTTAACCCCCTGTGCACTGGCAGGCAGGGGGTGGGGGGACAGAAGCAGCAGGACCTGCCCCTGCTCCCAGCTCTGCTGCCCTGTCACTTTCCTTTGTTATGTTCTAACAAACACGCAGATGGAAGAGGAACCCACTCAGTTTACTGATCCCTTAATAACTCAGGCTTTTGGGGCATTTGTTTTTCATCTGGTCAGCAAGGCAAGCACAGAAGTCGCCCTTCACTCACCACCCACAGCTGCACTCAGTCACATGCATGGTCTTACTCAGGAATCTGCAATGACAAGTTCAGTTTGCAGAGTCCCCAAGGAAAAACTTCAGTAGGGAGATAGCCTAGCAAGAATTACTCCCAGTGCCACTCCTTCCCCAACTTATTTTTTTATACAGAGCTACATGAGCTCAGTACTCATGCTAAACCACTCCATACTGCAGCTGTACAGACATCTGAAGCCAATAGATCAGAAAAGTTATACAGGTTCTCCACACCAGTGCTTTTCTTGGCTACAGCTCAACCCAAAATAATAGTGTGAAAAGCAAGACATGATTTAGTATATAACTCTTAAGAAAATTCAAAGCTTTCAAATGCTGTGGTCTATCTTACTCCCTGTGTCCCCTTTTCCTCTATCTAATCCTGTCAGTTGTTTTGCAGGTTAAATAAGATTTTGAAATAACCTTTTGGGGAAAGAAAAAAGCAAAAACAAAACATCATTGTAACAGTACAAATATGGCAGACAAAATTATTTTGTTTTCAAATAGCACAAGCAATAAAGCAAGTAAAGTCTTGCACTCTTTATTTTTTGAAAGGCTGAGGTCAAACAGATAAATGCCAAGCACAAGAGAAGAGCATAGACAAAAACAAGCTGCATTTTCATTTTCAGCAATTTATTTCACATCCCTCTCTTGTACTACATAACTAAAACAATTTCTCCTAATGAATACCAGTAGATCAGTCTCTGAAAATAAAATAAAATAAAATAAAATAAAATAAAATAAAATAAAATAAAATAAAAGCCTAAATAACAGAGCTGCAGGCTATCTGCACCAGGATTTTCAATGACGTAATCCTTAGGAGTGTCAGATCTACTCAGGCTTTCTAGCAAAATATGCAGCTCAGGAAACATTGGTAAAAATGCCCAGTGCTTTTTCCACCAGCAGATGCCACCAGGGAAGAAGGGACAAACGCAGTTCTCAGGCCTGCAGAGACGAAATATTAAAAAAAAATCTAGTGAAGAAATACAAGGGCCTCAAATGAAAGCGTGATGAATGCTTGTAACGCTGCTTTTGGTATCTGAGTAATAGCATTTCTCATAGCTACTTAATATGCTTTCTTTCCTACCTTATATTCTTAGTTAACTTCCAACTAAAACAGCCTTCTGTCCTTACATTAAGACTAAGTCCCAAGAATGAAATAAAAGCAGCCCTGAGGCTTCTCTTCATTTTGCCTCTGCAGTGACGAGCCACAGAGCCTGCAAAAACGCACTCGCTGCTCCCCGCCAGTCTCAAAGCCCTCTCCTAGCACTGCCAGGAGCAGACATCAGGAAAACTCTGCTCCTGCTTAACCCATTTTAGGTAGCACTAACTACAAATATAAATGGAAAGCAAGAAGTCCCTCCATAAATAGAGCCTAAAATCTATTTAATTGGTTACTTCTGAGATTACAGAGCATATTCTTAGGATAATTGCGCAATATCTGTATAAACACTCATACACATTACTTATGGTCTCCATGTTTTTAGAAACATTGGTTTCTATTCTGTTTGCACAGAAGAACAGAAAAAGTGTCTGTTGCTTGAAAGAGAGAAGGGCAAAGGTGTTCACTGAGTTATTATTGCTCTGCAGAGTAGGCTGAAAAAGAGGACAAAAATGCCAACAACCAAAAAGTTTTTTTTTTTTTTTTTTTTTTAAAAAAGGCATAATTTGGTGCTGGGCAATTACTTGAAAAAAAAAAGTTATACTACTGTATCTGGTATAAGGAAAACCTAAGATATTTTCTTACAAGGGTACACAATAGGCAAAAAAAAATCCCACAAAGATTAAAGCCGTTATTTTCCTGTAGGCATGGCAAAAAGTTACTAAACTATCCAGCATTTAGAAGTTCAAATGAAAAAGGACTCATAGAGTCTCTAATGAAAGAGTCAGAGGCACAGATAGCAGATGGATTCACCTGCCTCTGGATCCTACCAGGGATAATGACTAGAATGGTGAATTATGAGGAGGTTTAATTCCTTCCATCTAGAAGACAGGCCAAAAGCCAAGGCACCTGAGCAGGCAGCTCTTCATTTGCAGACTTGTTAGCACGGAACAGCCTAGGTTGCCATTTTCTCACTCTAAACATAGGGAAGTGTGAAAGTGTGTGCTCGACGCTACCAATCAAATACTATGAACTTCTAAACCAACACACAAAAATATATATTTGAAGCAGAGGAAAACGAAAGGCAGTGTACCAAATTATGGAAAACAGACTTCTAAAGTTAAATAAAAGTTTTACCAAAATGTAATTAAAACCAGAAACAGGTTTATCATGGTTTAACAGTCATTTTCTGCCCTTAAGGATGTCAAGAAAAAGAGATTTTGGTTTTTTTTTTGGAGTGGAAAAACAGAATGTTTATCATTGTGCGCTTTTTCAGACTTTGGTCTCCTTTGGTCCATTAAAAAAAAAGAAAGTAATTATAATGGGATTACCTAACTCCCTTAACACAGGTTTCCAGTAGCAGATCCCTAAACCTGCTAATCTGTAATACTGTTATTGTAATATCACAAATTTAGCATATAAAAACATGAAAAGAAGACCATAAATACTCAAATAACTGAAAAAAGTGACACTAACTCCACTCCAGCAGGAGAGATGGAAGCTACTGACAACAGCAAAACTAAACATCTTACTTGCTTTAGTGTTCATAATAAAGGCCTTTAGGACAAACTATTTATGGCAATTAATTTTAACATGATTCAGAATTATAGGCAAGAATAGAAAAGTACTAAATATTTACACAAGTTAACTGTATTCAAGTCAGCAGCACATGTTGAAATTGATCCAAACTACTGGAAGAACCAGCCAGAGTAATTACCAAACCATTAGAAGCAAGTGCTCGAGATCTTTTGGAGAAAAGCAAGATCTAGGAAGACTGAAGTCAGGCAAACACACCTAAGATGCTTTTAATCAAACACCTAAGAATGAGGTTCTACAGTAAAGCTAACCTATTAAAGCAGCTTTTTACTACTGAAATCATTAGTTCTGTTCCCCCCTCCCACACCATCACCCTATTTTGGAGCTTGTTTGACCTCTCAGTGAGCCAGTTTTACTAAATTTTCTTTTGCTTCAGTGAACAGGATGAACTGCTTGTGAAGGGGCCAGACAAGCACAGATGGTTTCATCAACAATTAACCCTTCCAGAAGCCGCTAGCAGATCCATTCAGTCATAGTATGAAGGCTCACATGAACTTTGAGGGACAAAAGGACATGGGAATAATTTATCAACTACTGAGACTGCCTTCCAGCATTTAGGGCCTGATTTAGTTCAGATTAGGAAAGGCCCTCTCCAGTTGCAATAACTGCACAAGGCAGTAAAAAGTCATAGGATGTTTGATATCACGCACAGTAACACTAGGGGCGGTTCAAATCCGGTCAAGATTCCAGGTTTTCATGAAGGTGTGTATCTGATCAGAACAGATTATTGCAGCAGCCCTGATTTTGAAGCTAAGGAAGAAACCATCAGCCAGCATGCATTTATTCAGAATAAAAGAATCGCAGTTCCTCTTGATAAGATAACCAAACCACTGAAGAGGAAGATGCACATTATCCATCTTGATTTCTGTAAGGTTTTAGGTCATGCTTTGCTTTACATTCTTTCAGCAAGCTAATACAGTCTACAAGAAACCATACAACAGCTCAAACTCTTGCAAACATGGTCTCAAGGAGTAGCTGTGTCTCCAGCAAAATCAGAAGAGGTTTTTTGTTGTTGTTTTAAGTAGTTGATCAATGGGAATCTGATCTGCTTCAGGGTATATGCAATACTTTCAACCATCGTTTAGAAAGAGGGATCGTTAGCAATGTAACTTGTGAATGGCATTCTCTAGCGTTGCTAACACAAGACCATCATACGACAACAAGAGTGCTCTCTACTGAACACTGATGTTTGATTTTGGACAAGTGCAGAGTACTACATCAGGACAGAAGTAGTTGAATGCACAAATATGAAAGGAAAAAAAATTGAGCACTGACAGAAACAGTGCACAGATAAGTGTGGTGTTACAGTGAAGGAAGCATAAAGTGGTGCTGTTACACATAAGTAAAGACTGCAGAATAAAAAATCCAAAACACATCATCTGTACTCAACATCAACAGCATCAAGTTTTGCACAACATATTTCAAGAAAATGTAGCCAAAATAAGGCTGAGGTTTCACTGCAGCTTACGCCAACCTACTTGCTAGGCTGTTACAGTCCCACCCTCTGGCTCCCATTGGCTTCAGTGCTCATCCGACTACTGCCTGCTGGCAACACTAAACCAGCAGAAAAAATGCCCCCACTTCAAGAGAAAAAAAAAATCTCTGCCAATTAGAGCCTCTGTGAGTCACTTCACTTGCTATGGGAGCAAGAAAGAGCCAACTGTACTGACAGCGGCAGTTAGATGCCTCAAACTGCCACAAAACAGGAGTCCTGACAAAAGCGAGGAGGACCTGGAGACGCAGGGGAAGCATGACCCACTTGGTAAAGTTAAATGGAGCCATCTTCTTCGTTTGAGAACAGATAACTAAGATGGAGGACACAGCTACAAGACTTTTCTGAAAACAAACAATGATTCACTGACGGTAGGAAAAAAGAATCAATTTCAAGCAAAGACGATGTTAGACATTAAAAAAAAAATAAAGACCATCTGATCTAGAGCTCTGCTACCTAGAGAGGTGCATCCCCAGAGGATTAAGAACCTACTTATCATCAGACTAGGCACTAGATAAATAACTTTGTGGGGTTACTTACAAAATTAAACTTTAGTTATTCTTATTATGGAAGTGCAAGGCACTGTGTCCAAGCAGGAACTTGACGCAAACACCTTAAAAGTCTGATTTATTATTCTGTCTTCTATGAGGTCTTGAGAAAAAAATAATATATACCATATCTCTAAGTGCTAAAGCATCATTAGAGCACATGCACATTTTACTCATTTTAACTTTATGGTCAATTCCCTGAAAAGCACAGGTGACCACTTCCATCCCCACTAAGAACTGGTGGAGTTTAGTAACATTTAACACTAAGCTCTAACAGATAGCAACTATATTACAGTGTAGAGGGGACATGAGCAATAGCAGGTAACATATAGTTAAAAATTAAACACTCCTCAAGGATTCACTAGTATACAGAGCACAGCGGATTATAATTGTCATGTAAGCAGAAAAACAGCATTAATTAACTACAGCATCTTAATCACAAAAGGAGGAGAGATCAGATCATTTTTTTCCAATAAAAAGCTGTCATACAGACTCAAACACAAAGGTCACAGGCCAGGCACAAACCCCAAACTCCAAAGCAGGGCTAAAGGATATGGGATTAAGTACTACAAATCCTCCTTACTTACATAAATAAATCCTCAAGCATTCATTCATGGCTGTGCTTGTTTAAAAGGGGAGGAGAGGAAGGGGGAACGTTAAGCACGCTCTCATATGTAATTGCAAAAGACAAGAGGGTGTGCTCATACCAGATTGGCAAAATTTGATTAAAACCATCCAATCTGATAAGTTTAGTCAAAACTTCGTGGGAGGTTCAATAAGAGCCACAGAAATGCATTGCATGAACAAGAGAAAAATAAAAAACAGCAGCAGCAAATAACTAGCAGATCTGGAGGATCACACAAAACTTGTTCAACTACTGTCAACAATACATTAGCACTGCTGCTGGTGGGGGAGGAAGCAAGGTGTTTGCCTCTGTTGCTGCAATATCATACTATCATAAAGGCACCACAAATGTCCACGCAGCCACAGCTTAAAGAGTAACTTGACTGCAAACACACTTGCAAAAAAAGGGGTCACAGTGAAACAGCAGAAGAGCAATAGCTCTGGCCAGACACTGCTGAATGGCAACATCACCTTTTCCTTCCCCTCATCTTCTTCACCCAACTCAAGCTCACGAGAAGTCGCTAGAGGCCACCAGGCCTCGGGAAGCAAGGGCTCCCCGTGCTGCTGGCAGCGTTTCACCGTCTCTTAGGAAACTTCACACTCTTCTGAAGTGCCTTAAATCTCCTCGGGAGCCCCAGGGTGACTCAAGGCGGCAGAGGAGCCGGGCACCGGCTCCAGTGCTCGCCCAAACTGCTTTGCTCCGCACTGGAACTGCCCTTCCAGGTGACACCGCGGGCCGGATCACTAGCGCCCTGATGCAAGAACGGAAGTTATTTCCGACGAAACACAGCATTATTGAAAGAGAAAAAAATAATGAAAAAAAAGGAAAAGAACTTTCTTGGCGTACCCGCCCGGCACTCACACGCCTCTTAACCACCGCTAAAGCGGACCGTTATCAAGCACAACGCGGCCCGAGGCGCCCGGCAGAGGGGGCAGCCACCGCCTTCCCCCCATCTGCGCCCGCCGCGGCTCCGCGCAGTGTCCGGGGGGAGAGAGGGCTCAGGGGACGGCCCCCCTCCATGCGGAGGCAGCGGGCGGTCCCGGCCGCGCACGCAGCCCGCCGGGGCGAGGAGGCTGCCGGGGAGGCCGGGCCGGTGGCCCGCGGCGGGGGCGCCGCTGACAGCTGCGCACTCGGGCAGCCTCCCCCGGGCCAGGGCGGCGCGACCCGCAGCGCTACCTTGTCGCAGTAAAGCCCAACGAGCTGCTTCATCCGCCAGTGCGGCGCCGAGAAGACGTCCACCTCCTCCGGGAAGGGAGCCATGTTCTCCCCATAGAGCCGCGACGCGGCCCGCACTGGCAGCGCCAACGGCGGCGGCAACATCCGCGCTGCGCATGCGCGCGGCCGCGCGGGCCGGCCCGCCAGCCAGGG
>VWPW01026693.1:762767-910253 GCA_013389825.1 Crypturellus undulatus
CGCGGCCTCGAAGGCCGCCGTGGGGGTGGAGGGGTGCGGCTGGTCGGGGGCTTCTGCGCGTCCCCGTGTCCGTGTCGGGGCGGCCCCAGCGGGAGCGGGCGGCTGCGAGCGGTGTTCGAGCCGCCGCGTTCGGCGCCCAGAGGGTAGCGGAGCGCTGCCCCTGGCCGCTCAAACGTGTGGGCAGGAAGGCGGGGCAGTCTGAGCTGCCTTGAGGTGGCACCGTGGCGCCGCAAAATGGAGCGCGGTGCCAGCCGACATGGCGGCGTGCAGGGAAGCGTGTTCCCCCTTCCCCGCCCCCCCCACCGAGGTGGTCAGGGACAAAATAAGCAGCAGGAGTTTCTGACTGAAAACTACTACCGCATAAAGTTTGAGCTGCCGGTATTAAGTAGGTTAAAGCCTGGTAAGCTTGCAGAAGTCAAAAAGAGAAAATAGAAGTGTGTTGAGCAAAGGGTCCTAGGACTTATTTTTAGCAGAGCATTCCTCAACATAGTAATGCTTAGGAATAAAATTATCCCTCATATTGCTAGGAGATAGTGAATTGAGAGGCTCACATCACATGGTGGAAGTCACTCGCATCATGCAGCATGCAGGAATCCTTATCTCTTTATCTAAGGAAATGAGGCAGGAGCCATCTGGGTGTTTCCCCTTTCTGCCTCCCTGAGTCTTCTGAACCTCTTGGCCTGCTTAATCATATTTGACAGGTTTACAAATCTTAAAGATAATTATGTTTGTGCAAGTTTGGGGAAACTGGCAGCTGTGCATGGCAGAGGGATGGGAGGGCGAAGCACAGGTATGACACAGCGGTCCCGGCCTGCGCCACCACTTCTGGCTCCGGGACTTCTTGCACAGTGAGTTCATCACGGGTTGAGCTGTTGTTGTAGGTAGGATTTATGGAACAGAAATGCAACCCCCCAAGGAACAATATTTGGTTAAGTCTCTTGCTTGCAGGAGAGCTTGTTAGTGCAGGCAAATTGAAGGTTGAGTTTCCCAGCATAAAGTGTTAAGTCACACAGGACTGGCGTTCTGCCAGCAGTCCATGCCTGAATAATATAGGAGAATAATTCTCTCCCCTTCTGCTGGAAGTTATCACTCCCATCTTGTAGAAATAGCAAGAGAGAACATGTCTGTTCCTCATCTGCCAAGGCTTCAAAATATAAACGTGCTGCATTTGGTGCTGGTTCTAATTAACGTGCAGTCTGTGAACTGGAGTATCTCCCGAGCAGATACTATCACTCCTGGCTTCGCTGACTGCTACATGGGCAGCAGCCCGTGTAAAGGACAGTGATCTACGTCCAGCATGAACTGCCAAGGTTGGGAGGCAAGATGTACAGCCATGGTACTGAGTATGGTACTGTAAGAGTAAGTGCCAAATAATGAGATTAAAGACCTGAATTTTTCATAGGCAAGTTTAAGAGGAGATGTGGTCACGTTCTACAAGAATTTACATGAAGAGACTCTGAGGCTAGATGCTTCTTTACATAACAGGGAAAGGCATCATGAGATCTAATGACTGGAAGATAAAGGTGGACAAGTTCAGACCAGATGCTGTAACCATATGGCTGCCCAACTGTTGGGACACTTTCCCTGGCAGTGTGTTGGATTAGCCATCACGCAAAGTATTTAAATCAAAATTGAGTACAAACGTATATTAAAAATGGCTGTGTTGAATTATGTCGGAGAATCATATAGTCTGATGCTGTGTTTTTAAAAGTGGCCAGTGAGGAAAGGAAGCTCAATAGAGCTTGAGTTGGATACATTTCTATTTCCTCCAAAATGGCATGACACGTCATGTCTTCTTGCAGAACACCACCGTGCAACATCTTTCCAGGGCTGATGAATCCAAATCTGGTGTGTCCTTGTAGAGAAGCCATTCCAAAATTTTCCCGTTTTTGTGTTGCCTAGCACAAACTGTATACTTTAGGCAGGCACTTTAGTCTTGATGCAAAAATCAGTGAAAAGCTCTGACCTTTTGTATACAGAATACCACATCAGCGATGCCTGTGGTTTCTCTTAGTCTTGAAGCTACTGGGCAAAACTTGACTGCAGTGAAGTTGATAACAGAAAACATATATTGAGTTCCGTGGATGGTTGTAGGTCTCTAAGCCTGAACCTGAAGCAGGAAGCTTGAAACCATTTGGCTAGTTTGCTGCTCCCCTACCAGCATGGCCATGTTTCAGAGATGTCACAAAAGAAATGTGGAGAAAAAGCATCACAAAAGCAGCCAAAAGAAGTACCACATTTGATGTGTCTCAAGTGTATTAAACACAACATTACACGTCTATTTCAGGGTAGTTCTGGTTCTCTTAAAAGTATAGTTCAGACAATAAATCAATTGGTTACCCTTGTATCACAATTCTAGAAGACATCTGTCAACAACAATTTACTCAGCAATTAGCAAGATTATGCACACAGAAAAAAACACTATATAAATAAAAACATAAATAATAAAGATGTATATATTCCATTAAGGCATACGGGCTAAAAAGAGGACCAGCACATTTCTGAGGAATGTGAAACCATGGACAAGTTTTGCTGAAGTTGAAAAGAGAAGTTTTAAAAAAGGAAGAGGGGGCAAAAATAGTTTAGTCTAATTTCCAGCATTATAGACAACAGAAAATTTAAAATGAAGGCTAGATTAATCTATCCCATTTGAGGATCTAAAAAAGTACGTAGCAAAAAGAAGTTGGAGAGAGAATAATAAACTTATGCGGAAGTTGAAGATATTTCTTCAACTCAGTTTTGATTCTCTTGTATGATTTATTTCTGTTCACAAGGCAGTTTTGCTCACTAAAAATAGTTTAAAACACTTATCATCACACCAAAATTTTTACTGTCATTATCCAGGGGAAAATAGAAGAGTATGTTACCCATATCTGTGATGCGAGGTAACTTGAAAATCTGGCTTTTTATGAATAACCATTTTACTTCTATGTGTCATTTTCCTTTTGGTACATATTTCAGCATTTTTTCAACCACTAGAGAAATTGTAAAAAAAAAAGTGTAGCCCTTAAAAAAATTGCTCTAAAGTATGTTGCCTGCAAGCACTTGCAATGTTTTGGCCTGTAACTTGCAATGAGTGTTCAGCAATCCTAAGGCATTTTAAGTAATACTAAAATGGCTTTTTTTTCTATACAAAATTGTGTTGTAATTTTGCCTGGTTAGCACCAGAGGGCAACATCTTGATCTTTAAACTGTTTTTCTGAAGCTGCAATCGTTCAGATTTAAGGAAGTGATGTATCCTTGTGCTGTAATCATTTCAGGAAACAGTTAGATTACATTCTCCTGCAAAGTTTAGGTTTCTGTGTAACTTTGTCATTTGTGTACAGGACTTCTGCCTGTATTGGAAATATTATGTGTTAAGTCTTCTGTTTTTCAACTTTACAATTTAACTCTCCTTTTTACTTTTTTTTTTAGATTTTGGTTTGTCAGTAATTCATAATGAACAGCTTTTTTTTGTCCCTCTTGTTTCTCCCTCTTCCGTTTATGACAAGCCTTTCTGAAGGGCAAGGAAAGAAATGGAAGGGTGAAGGTACAACACCAAACTTGGAAAGCATTGTCATTGGAAGGTGTTATGAGTACACTAGAATTGTGAATCCTTCTGTTGGGTAAGTTCTTGCTTGTTTCTGAATTAGTTTTTATGTTACTTAGAAGTGTAATTCTAAATTAAGCCAATTCTAGGATATTTCACTGCTGGCCATGAGAGCTGTTCTGCTGAAACCAACATGCTTGTCTAGGAAAAATAACAACAAAAAGATAAATGTAATAATGCTAACAGTAGTATAAATAAGGCAAAGCTTTTAATGCTTTTACTTTTACACTTCATATTTTTTCCCCTATTATTACAGCATTCTACAAGGAAAACAGTACTCAAAAATTGTGAGGATGGTGTTTTTAATGTACCAAATTAACTATGCACATACAGTAAGTTCAGTACTCTTGGGAAGACCAATTTTACTTTGTTGAGTCACTTAAGAAGACCATGTTTTATAGCTGTCCTGTGGTCCTGAAAGATTCTGTTTAGCTCGTCCCCTTCACAAAGCAGGCATTGCTGAAGTAGTGGCTGCAGGTTTTTGCTGTCTGTTGATTAGTACTGTGGAACAAGTCATGCACTTTGGTAAAGTGACCTTGTTTTTTCACCTTTCTTGCATTGTTTGGTCTTTGGTAAAAAAGGGAGCATCAAGAAAAAAATCTTGAATTTCAGCCCTTTATCCTGGCATCAAAAACTTTTCATGATAGCTTTCAGTAGTATTTGCAGAGGGAACCCAGCCTGGTTTTTGCAGTACAGGATGGCAGCCTTAAACAACGTCAGTCTTTTACATAATACAATAACAGCTACCACCTTGCCCCAACCTCCCAGTTTCAGTTCCTGCTGCAAAGCAGGAAGGATACAGAAGAAAAAAAAAAAAGAAAAAAAAATCATCCTCAGAAAAACACATTACACATGTTATTGAAATTTTAGCTAAACCCTTCAAACTTGGCAAATTAAAAACATCACAGTGGAAGAAGACTTTAGCTACAGATTACCACAGACCTACAATATAAACTATTAAAACTTAAGTAATTTCAGTTTACCTGATCTTGCAGTGTGATACAGATAGATAGAATTATCATTGCAGTGAATGGATGTAATTTTATTCATAATTGAAGCAGAACATAACTAATCCAAAATACTCTAAACTGTACAACAAAAAGGATGGCTATTGCAGAAACTTTATCATTTACTGATTTGGACTTCTTAAAACGTAAGCATAATATCATTGAAAGTGTCTTATATGTCATGTTTACAAAAGCCCTGTCATCTAATTTCTGTGACTTAACAGCATAATTTTAAAATTGAAAAATCTGAAGACATTCATCAAAACCTCAGAATAGTGTGAAGCAAAGATGAACGTTAACACTGCTTTCCTGAATTAAAGGGCCAGAATGGTGTTACGAAAGAACTGCTGCACAAAGCATTTCATGTTACGTGTTTTTTTCTTTCGCTTATGTCTATCAGCAAGTACCGTAATCTAAACAGAATGGAATTTCATATTGCACTGGTGCAAAACAGATACTCTGATTCTGTGTAAACCTTTCTGTTGTCTGTTTCTTAGTTGCCCGCAAGCTAAACATCAGAGACACAGCCGCCTGGATAGGATTTGCTTGTGAGTTTATGTACAAAAAGAATATATTTTATTAACAGAAAAGAAGGTAGAAGAGCCTTTTGGCATAGTTAAAAATATTTATAAAAATAATAATATAAAAATATCCATAGAAACATTAGAACATCTAGAACATTAGAAACACCCTTTACACTTAAACCAAACATCAGAAATAGCAATAAAAAATTTTAGAAAACATTATGGTGGTATAAAAGTGAAAGATTTGAATGAAAAATGTGTCTATAATTTTATAATACAAGTGTGCTATATTACACAAACATAAACATTGCTATAATGCTGTCCCCCCTTATTTCTTTGTTGGTGAATTATAAGTTTTCAAAATGTATTTTTTAAAACTGAGCACTGTGAAATAAATCTGATGTGACTTACTGATACCTATTAACATGAGAAGAAATTGTCCTAAACTACAGTCCTTCCCCACCCTGTAGTTTCAAAAGTATTTTTGCCAGCTAAGATATTTTGAGTTACAGAGCAGAATAATCCTTTTGGTTTGCAAGCTGTTCAAACATGAGATGAAAAGACATGAAGGAAAAAAGGCAGTCAATTAACCAGACAATTACCACTGGATTCAGCTGTCAAGGAAGATGTTAAGAGTTCACTTGATCATAACTCACAAGTATAAACATGAAAAGTGAGTGTTCGCGGTAGACATTTCATTAGCAGAAAGAGACATAAATATATCCAGTGCTCAAAAGTTGTAGTTTTATGGTCAAATTAGAAATCAGGTGCAAATCCTCATAGCAAATCAGAATATTTGAACATTGGAACTACTGATCAAGGGTCTTACTGCATCACTGAGAATTTCAAGATTAAAGTTTGGGGTTTTTTTCCCCCTTTTTTTTTTTAACTGTGTTGTTAAGTACCTATCAAAAACTTGATCAGAGATTACTGTGAGAAATTCTGTGGTCTCTTTCATGCATGAGTGTTGCTTAACTCATCCTAAAGGGTCCTTTACAGAATCTTTGTCACTCAGCACCTCAAAGGAGCTCTTTAAGGAAGGGAAGCACCCACAGAAAACCTGCTGAATACAAATGACATTATAGGAGCAGAGCACTCAAATGGCAAAGCTGGTTTACTTAGAGGAACAACTGTTGCTCAAGGTGCAGCTCTGCAATTACAATTGTTCACATTAGCAATGTTTCATACACATAAAATACCTTATTCTGTCCTGCAGAGTGCTCCAAGCACAGACACTTTCACAGCCTTTCTGGGAAAGTTGCTGTGGGAAAGTGGTGAAAGCAGCAATTCACTTCTTAATTACTCCAGGCAGGCTCAGAGCTTTGACAGATGAGCTCCTGCAAATCCAGACGTTTAAGACACTTCCGACCCTAAATGGCCTGTCCTGAGTTTCTACAGGACATTATTTTCCCCAAGGCAGAGCCAGCACAAGGGAACTAATTGATCCTCCCTAGTACACAACCTTCCTTCTTATTTCAAGCCCTTTGTTCATGAGTTTAAGTATTGAGACCTAAAAGCTCCTGCCCTGCAAGAGCACATTTCCCACAGTATCACGGTGCTAGGGCTTGCTTATGCTGGAGATGCTTCTTTACCATTATTTTACTGTATTTTTTTAATTACTCCTCTTGCTCTTGAATCTGAGATTTTAATAATAAAATTATTATTTTGCATTCCAAAACCTTTGACTATTTAGTCACATTTTATTTGAAATGGCTTTTTAGATCCCAGAAATTTATAAGAAAGCTGGATATTTTTTAGTATTTCTAGAATGCTGGGCAACAGATCTTGCTACAAGTACTGTACCTTCTGAGACTTCTGATGGATTACTGTATATTTCTAATTCCACAGTGTAAATCCTAATAGTTTCATTTCTAGTTCTTGCTATGGTATTTGGATAGGTACTGCTGTAAGGACTAAGGAAAAGTAAAATCATATGCTGTTCATGAGTTGTGAAGTTTCTGCCAGCCTGGCTTCAATTTTCTGCCTTAATCTTATGGGGATTTTAATTTGGGGTTTGAAGGACACTGGAAACAAATCACTTTCTTGCTCTGCTTTTGTAAACCTGTTTGTTTGTTTCAATGATTACAGGGAGAAGAATTGTTCAGAGTTATGGGAAGCCTTTAAAAATGCTTTTATTAAGAAGGATCCTTGCAGCATTCTACCTACAGACTATGAATTATTTATTAACCTGTCACTGCACACAATTCCACCTAATAAGGTACTGATTATTTGTGTTATGCTAATGTCCCTGTGGCGTTCCCTGGCTTTTCTAAGACATAGTAGTTCAAAATTGACAAAAAGTCACTCTTTGGCTCACTGATGATTTATTATTTTTGGCCTATCTCAGGTTTACAAACTAAGCTTAAGCTGGAGGGCATTTTTCTTTTTTTTTTTTCCTTCAGAAAAATGAGTAAGCTGCAAGGGAAAGCAGTGAGTGATTCATAGTCTTTGCAGACCTTGCATAGCAACTGGCCAGGCTCCTGTTTCCCTCTGTGCTACCTTTGCACTCCTCCTTCCACGCAGGAGTCCTGTTGCCCATAGCTTTTCTGTCCCCAGGGGCTCTGCCGGCCCTTTGCTCCTTCATTCTTCCTCTCTGCGCGCGCAGGAAAAGCTCCTTGGATAGACGCTTGCTCTGTGCTGGGGTCTGTGTGCCTTCCTTATCTCTGTGCCTTCCTTTCCATGTTACGAAGGCCTGCATGTTTTCCTTCCATGTTGGAGCTCTGTTCAAGTCCCTGAACTTCCACTGTTGTTTTTCCCAAAGTTTTCTGCTTTGCAAAAACTGCCTCCGTCTTTTCCTTCCACTCCTCACGTGCCAAGTCAACATGTTACACTCTATTACAAGCATAAGCAGAAATGAAGCATGGTGTTGTTCTATGCTAGGAAATAGGAGTATTTGATACCAGTCTCTAACAGTTGCAGAGCAATGAAACTACAAAAAAAAAGTTGTTTTTTTGTGTCATAGTATGCATTGTACATCAGTGTATGCTTTAGCCTTGTCTGAAAGTTTATTCTTAAAAGGTATGCAATTACCTAAATGCTACAAGCTAAATCAACAAATTCTCCTGTCAACAGAGCTTCATTCGTGGAAGGCTTCTGTAAACATAAGAGTAAAAGGCAGAAAACATGATCCTTTTTTCACACCATGAGCCACCATAACGGTGTGACAAAATTTTGCAAGATACATCTGGCTTATAAATATGTGGGGAGTTTTTCTCCTTTTTTCTAAATCTGAGTATTCAACAAGATAAAGCCCAGCCGAATTATATTTCATATAGGTCTACATCCATTCCAACCATAGTGTGAATGCTCCTCAAACCGCTACTGATCACAATTTACCCTACTGTAAGAACAAACTTTATTCTTACAAAGAGATACATAACATTTCTGCTTATTTATATGGATTGTTTTTAAATAACAAAGCATGTTTTAAAATATTTTCAGCACCCCATAATCTCATTGTGTTCGCACCCAAGTGATGGTTTGTTTCTTCTCTATTTTGTTTTTCTTTATTTAGTCTCTTTTCTGGGAAAATAATCAGCTGCTAGTCAATAGCTTTTCTGGTAGAACTCGTCGCTACACAGCCCTGGGTGATACTCTGTTTGGCTTCTTTGCAGATCTACTGAACTGGTGTGGGGAGGCAACCAGCCCTGGTAAGACAATGCCTGATACATTAAATATCTGTGTGTGGAAACAACAGATGCTGACTGCTGTATTCTGGAGGAGCTAATTCTGTTTTTAGAATCATAGAATGCTTAAGGTTGGAAGGGACCTCTAGAGGTCATCTAGTCTGACCCCCCTGCAAATGCAGGGTCACCTAGGACTGAAGCAGAAGGGTCATGGCTTCCTCCCCGCCACCAAAAAAAAAGACCCTATCATACCCCTCCTATGGCAATAAGCTGCTCTCAAAGTCTCTAGCACAGGTGACTATACCTTCAGATTCAACTTGCCCCATAAGAAATCAGAGAGAGCCTCACTGTCTAATTTACTCCTATTCTGTGTGAATATTTAACGTTGCAGTGAGAAGGCACAGAGCAAACTAAACAGTGCTGCCCAGAGATAAGCCTCCTTCTTGGTGCTCTGAAACTGTGTCTGTGTCCCAGATACAGATAGCACAATTTCAGCCAAATTATTCAATCCACATCATGTCACTATATAAACTGCAACAGTTGGTAAATGATAGAAAAGATACAACTGTCACATTTCTGTGTTATGTCAGACCATTTTGCATGTTCAGTGAGTAATGCTGGAATATAAATAATTGCTTTCTAAGGTCACATTTTACAACTCTTATCATATCTTTAACTGTACCTATCACATGTCTTCCTGCAGGACTGGACTATGATTCCTGCCCTACCACAGAAGAATGTGAAAACAATGCAGTGGATTCTTTCTGGCGGATGGCTTCAATCACAGTAAATAGCGCATTAGTGTACATCTTGCACATTAATGTACATTAATTCCTTGGTGCTTAAAAAAAAAAAACTTTAAAAAGTTGTATCAAAAGAAATTTAAGGCTATAAGTATCTTAGATTATATCCTGTAGTGCAGACATGTTTTTCTAGACAAAGCTCCCCTTTTAAAAGGGAAACCTAGCTTTCGCTTTATCTAGTTAATGCATTTGAATTCTGTGTTTGATGACATATATTATGCTTATATTAAGATGCTAAGCTCCATAATTTTCTAAGATAGATTCTAAGTGATCTGAGTACTTAAAACATTTGACAGCCATGGTAAAAACCCTCTATTCACAGAGCAAGTCCAAGATGACGTTGAATTAAAAAAAGGCCATTTACTTTTTGTCCCATCTACTGCAAGCATCTAGGGTGTGTTTTTTTTACTAGTTTCACAGTTCTGACATCCTCATTGCTAAAATTCTCTCCCTGGCCATTGTTTTATGCAGTGCAATACAAACCATATGTACAATCTGCAAGATTAGTTCTGAAAAAAAAAATGATTATGTTTTGCAGTATGCACAGCACAGTTCTGGAGTGATACATGTCCTATTGAATGGTTCTGCAGAAGGAGGAGCTTATCCAGTCAAAGGGTAAGAAAACTTAACTTAATAATGTGTTCAGAGTCTGATGCCTGAAAAAGAAAGGTCTTTTGCGGCACCACGCAGCAGAAGTCTATAAGTGAAAGTGCCTTTTGCATCAGGGTCTATCAAGATCTGTGGAGAATATCTTCATCTGTAGGAATTAGCTTGAAATGGATGAAAACAGTGCTCTGACTCCTGTAGGTGTTTTAGAAACTGCTGTGCTAAGTAAGATAAATGACCTTTGAAAGCCTTCTTCATAGAATCATAGAATGCCTAAGGTTAGAAGGGATCTCTAGAGGTCATCTAGTCCACCCCCCCTGCACACGCAGCGCCACCTAGAGCACGTGGCACAGGACTGCATCCACGCGGGTCTTGAAGATCTCCAGAGAAGGAGACTCCACAACCTCTCTGGGCAACCTGTGCCAGTGCTCTGTCACCCTCACTGTCAAGAAGTTCTTCCTTAAGTTCCCGTGGAACTTTTTATGCTTCAGTTTGTGGCCATTTCCTCTGGTTCTGTCAGTGGCCACCAGTGAAAAGAGGCCAGCCCCATCCTCCTCACTCCTTCCCTTAAGTCCCTTAAGGTATTTATATACGCTGATCAGGTCCCCTCTCAGCCTCCTCTTCTCCAGACTGAACAGGCCCAGCTCCCGCAGCCTCTCCTCATAGGGCAGATGTTCCAGGCCCCTGATCATCCTCGTGGCCCTGCGCTGGACTCTCTCCAGCAGCTCCACATCCCTCTTGTACTGGGGGGCCCAGAACTGGACACAATACTCCAGATGTGGCCTCACCAGGGTTGAGTAGAGGGGTAAGATCACCTCCCTCGACCTGCTGGAGATGCTCCTCTTAATGCACCCCAGGATGCCATTGGCCTTCTTGGCCACGAGGGCGTCCTGCTGCCTCATGGTCAACCTGTCGTCCACCATGACGCCCAGGTCCTTCTCTGCAGAGCTGCTCTCCAGCAGGTCGGTCCCCAGCCTGTACTGGCGACTGGGGTTATTTCTCCCCAGGTGCAGGACCGTGCACTTGGCCTTGTTGAATTTCATGAAGTTTTTGACCGCCCAGTTGTCTAGTCTTTCCAGGTCCCCCTGGATGGCAGCACAGCCCTCTGGAGTATCCGCTACTCCTCCCAGCAAGCTCCCTCAAGTCAGCTCTAATACTATGGCAAAATATTTGTGACCGTCTTCAAGATGATGATTTTTACCAAATTTTTACTTAGGGTTCTTCTGTAGGAGAGGACGTTTTTACTGGAGTTATAGTCGCTGTTAGGTCTAGCAGCTACAATATTTTCTACAGGAAAAGGTTTGGGTCATGTTGTTTCTTAATGCCCAAGAAGTATTTTGAAATCTCTTCTGCTTTGAGAGAGCAAAAAAAAAAAACCTCAGTAAGAAAGATAAGAGCAGGGATTAGCTCCCTTTTTTCCTTATTCTCTCCTTAAATTAATAACTAATGTATTTTCTATGATTTATAAGTGTATTGCTATGCATCAGTTCATCTAAATTAATATTAAAGATTTTTTTGAAAGTTACTCCTTGCCTTTAAGAGTTGTTACAGAGTATGTGGCCATTGTGACTACCTACCTTTGATGAGAATATTCGCATCTTTCCTTACTTCAGCTATTGTCTTAATCAAGAAAATCCAAATAAAATAAAATAGTTCCTGCTCCAGTTTGCTCACCAATGACTGAAAATACTCACTGAAAATCACTGGTCATTTTAGCACCAGATGGGAGGGAAAAGAAAAGTTTGTAAGAAAAGTTCCAAAACGTATACTATACTATCTACTTTACTCCTTTCCCTGAAGGGTCCCTCTCTGTGCAAAGAGAATCTTATGCACGGAGATTTCAGTCCCTGTGAATCAGATTTTTTTTCTGCTCTGTTAAATCTGAGTGTGATCAGAAGGTACATAGTAAAAATAAACAAACCCTTATCTCATAGCAGGACCAAAGTCTTTATTACGGAAAAGAGTTTTTTATAGTTATAACTATTTGTTTTTTGAATCAGTTTTTTTGCAGATTATGAAATACCCAATCTCCAGAAAGACAAAATCTCAAAAATTGTCATCTGGGTTGTAGATGATATTGAAGGACCTGATAGGTAAGTTTTATCTTAAAGCTTGTCTTTAAAATTTTATCTTACTTTTGATTATTAATAGATAGTAATAAATCTAAAAATATTTGCATTCTTTCATAACTCACACGGCACAACAATTCTGCTATTCCCAAAGAATATGTAAATACTAGAATTAGACAAAATAAAAATACGTTCTGTATTAGGCTCGGAATCTACTTTGAGATATATGTGTGTGGAATTCAGACCTTAAATGAGGAAGGAGCATGTCCAGTTTCACTACAAAGTCACTAAGGGACAATGTGAATTTTGGAATAAATCCTGACATAAGACATATTTATTTTGCATTGCCAAACACATTCTTTTCATTTTTTACCTATTAATAGTTGTGGAAATAGCTGGCATGAAATGCCACAAGAGGGCTCTTCTCTCCGTGCTTAAAAACAATCCAACAACAAAGAAAAGGCTTAACAGGTCTAATCTTGCTGTTAATTTAATTGTTGAAAATAGGTTGAAAAGCCATAACATTTACACAGAGCAAAGGGAAAAATAAACAAACAAAAACAAGATTAGTCCAAGGGGAAGAGTTCACCAATGAATAAACAAAGACCAAGTGAAAGTTTTAGCCCAAAACATGGTGGAAAATGGACTCCGAAATTAACCTAAAAAAAATTAATTCAGACATTAAGTATGATTTAGGACTGAATAAAAGAAGAATTAAATAGTCTATTTACTACAACTTTTGTGGGAGCTGTTCAAATATATGGTAGAAGAGAAGAGGAAGTAAGTTTTACCCCGATCAGCTCTGGATTTCCTGTGTATCATACTGTGGCTCTTCATTGGTCTTAAAACTGACCTAACAGAAGAGGGCCAGAGAAAAAGACCCAGCTGTCACCATATCCACCACCGGTGCATAAATGTTTGGTACCATCTGGATTCCCAGGAGTACAAGTCTTCAGTTCTTGCTACTCACATTTTCTAATTGCATCCATTTATTTTGTGCCATTTCTTTTTCATATCTCTTTTCAGCTCCTTTTTACCCTCTGTGGCTTCTTTTTAATTGAAGTTTGGCATGGCCAACCCAGATAACATATTTAACCATCGTACTATGGAGCCTATAACAAGAAAAGCAAGTACAAGCATGTTTCAGATTAGTGTTTGTCAGCCAGGCTTTTAAACAAAGGAACCATACGCTTTTGCGGAAAAACGTATATATGTATATATACACACACACAGACGTATATATATATATATACATATATAGGTCACCATTGCAAAGGTTACCATTATTACAAAGAAAAAACAATCTTTGAATGTTAATTTATCTTTCATTTTGTGTTTCTCTGGAGCATGGGAAAATTTGTATTTTTTTATTTATTACTTTATACGATGGTTTTGTTGACTCCCGTGTGATTTCTTTAAAGCCACTAGTACTAACTGACCAATAGGCGAGTAACACTGACTTTAAAACTTGATAGTGGTGCAAGTCTGAGAGGTCTGAATAGGTTCTGTACTATACTATACCAAGCTTTATTTGCTAATTAGACTATAAATAAAAAGAAATAATGGTAGGCACAAAAGCTGCATTTAGCATTGTTCCTGTTCTTTTCTGTCTCCTTGTGTCATTGCATTGTTCTATATTCAAGAAAGTAGTAGAAATTCAAGTGTTTTTTCCCACAGGAAAAATAATTCCAATTAATTATAATCAGCTTATTCCATAAAAACAGTGAGCATCAATCTTAGCACTGCCATGAATGTTACAAATAAAAGTTTTATTTATTATTTTACTGAATGGTTTAGTTCATTTTTGCAATGAAATCTTAAAAATAGTAATCTTAGAAGAGTCTGCAAATGCTATATAGGCAGGAACGAATATACCAATCTCTGCAAACTGTATATAAAATCTTACATAACTATAAGCAGATGAAATGTTACAGAAATCAGTGTGCAGTTTTCTGTTGGTGTTAATGCATATGCAAGGGGCAAAGTAATGGCAAGTTTATTACTCCCTTCAAGTTAATTGAAAGGAAATAGTGAAATAACAGAAGGCTTGCAATAACATTAAAATCATTTCTTGTAGAGATTCCTGTGGAACTCATACTGTAAAGATATTAGAGAACAGACTGAAAACCCTTGGATATGATGTCACGTGCACTGACGATTATAAGTAAGTGAAAACCCTTCATAAATATGGTATATTTGCAGGAATAACTCATCTAATATATATATTTGAGTGCTGTTAATGTTGTGTGTTCAGGACACAAGTTGAGCGAAACACATGCGAAACACTGATTGTGTAATGAAGTGCTGCTTGCCCAGTATCAGACATAGGGATTGGCATCATGCATTCTACTTCACTGTAAAATTCTTATTTGGATGAAAAATCTAAATAGCAGTTAAAAATGCTGTTGAATGTCTGCACAGTTACTTAAAATTGCTGTAATTATTCACAGTAAATTCTAAGATACATAATATTAAAAGCAGGCTTTAGACTTTTGATAATACTGCTGAGTCTGTTTCATTTCTTTTTTGTTTGTCTGTTTTTCTTGTTTTCCTCAGTTTTCTAAATGAAAGATGCTAAATAAAGTTATCTCTTCACAGACCTGTAATGTTCTTACTCTGCGTGGATCATCCTGATCATTCTAAGTGTGCTTTTTCATCGTAAGTAAAAAAAGTTCAAACCACCCTTAGTGTCATTAGAACCAAGTAGATAATACACAAGTTAACAATTCAACAGATTTCACCTGTGTCATCCATTGTATGTCACCCACAAGCAATATATAGTATTTTTGAGTTTATTTTTTTTACTGTGTTGGGTAAATAATTTCAAGTTACAAGTTATGCACAATTATCCATGAGTACCTGCTGTTCAAAATTAGATGTTGAGCAGTTCTCATTGATCACACAATCACAAAGTATATTAATGATGATATGAAGTTTGTAACTATTGCTGTTTTTATGCAAAATCTATCACAAATTCAAAAATATTAATAGTCTTCTGTAAATAATGATAAATGAAATGACAACAACCAAATCACATGGCTCCAGACACCGCAGCTTCCAAATCTTGAGGAAGATTTTCTTCTGCATTTTGCAGAATTTTGCATTTGCATTCTGCATTTTGTTTGCAAAGTCAACCTTGATAATTTAATGTATGTATTATTATATATTTAATTTACATATATTTACATATATTTGCCAGTAGTCCATATTCAGGGCATGTAGATCATACCCAGGATTCATTAACTTTTCTTAATTAGTGTTCAGCACTCCAGAACTAGATTTTAATACTCTCCCTTCCTATGACTATTTTTCTTTATTACATAAAAAGGCTAAATTTGTTTGCGATACATTTCAGTGAACTTGGAGAAAAGTTGAGTGTGTTCCCTTGCACTTTTTTCCTATTCTATATGTCATATGGGTTCACCTAACATCTTTGAATATCTGAATATGAAAACTTCCTCAGAGTTTGGAAAGATGAAGGATGTCTGAATGTATAGAAGTTGTTCTCTAGATTTGCTTTCATTTGTAATCCATGCACTTGGCCACATCCTATTTCTGCGTGTCCTTTCTGCCCTAATTTGAGTGCGTAGAGGCCCCTGTGATAATTCTATTGCATCTGCTGCTATGAGAAGCCTGATACGCTTAGGCTGCACAGCGATGCTACCGCTGCCTGCAGGTTTGGGTGCACTCTGCCTGCCTCCGAGCTGAGATGTTCTATCAGTAGAGCTTCTCTGGGCGCAGAAGGTGAATCTCTCTCTGTAGCATAGCTGTAGTTTTTAAGACGTCATTACAGAGAGGGTGTGCATGCCATGTTGCTTCTGGTCACTGGTATCTTTTTCTCATCTTGGCATGTGACAGCATTTATTCTTTTATCCCAGCACCAATTTATAATCATGTGATGAAAACATTTGCATTTTAAAGATTACTGATAGTTCTTTTTAGGTCATAGATCATAGACTCAGCCTGCTGCAAGCCTGTTAAGGCATTTGTTTCTTACTATGTACTACTCACATGGTTAAAATAGGCTTTCCTTGTCCTGCTAGTGAGTGGTAAAGTTTCTCTTCATATATATCAAAGGAAAATCTAGTTTTGCCATGTGAAACCACAGCTATGAACGTGGTGACGATATTAGAAAACTGGAGGAAGGAGTATTTTACAAGACTTCAAAAACTACAATATTGTGAATTCTCAATGGAAGGTTTCTCTCCCAAGTTTTAAACTATGTCCCTCAGAGTCTTGTGATGTGTGTACATTCCCAGCAGAGGAAATCTGGATGAGAAGCCTTTTGAAAAACATCCAATGTCTTGTTCCTTTTACTTAAGGGATGAGTGTAGTGGTTCTCCAGTACAACCACCCAGTCCTTTCAGTGAAGCAGCCACTTCATCCCTTCCAACCATACCAGTACTTTCATGATCATAATCAGTAGAGTATTCCAAAGACCAGTCTCATACTGTGTAATTATTGGGTGATTACTAAGGGACTTAGCTGTTATCATTTTCCTCAGGAGAATTTTCATTGCTTCTTCCCTCTGTGAAACACCTATTATCTTTTGTGTGCATGGCAGTGTCACTGACTTACTACTCTTCATATATATGCTATCCCCAATCAAGACAGAGAGCTTCTTAATCTGCATGCTAAATATCATTGCTTTTCCCTGGAATTTAAGTCACTAAAATACTTAATGCAAATGAATACTTACACTCTTTTCACACTTACACCTCTGCAATGAATAGCATCTCCATTGAATTTAGCTTCCCTTAAAAAAAAACAAAAAGGAGCCTTAAGCAAATGTATATAAATTATTTGATGATTATTTTCTAGATCTGTTTTCTCTGTGGATGGATCCCAGCTCTCTGATGGTCCATTAACTGACACTGGGACAATTTGGTCAGTCGTGGTATCACTATTAACAGCATATATCAGTTCAGTGCATTATGTGTATTCATTAGTGTCCATAAGCTACATTTTGCATACTTCCATACTAAATACTCAGACTTCATCCAGGCTTCATTGCACCCCCTTGTACAGTGGCTGTTTGCTGTTGTGAGACTCATGGCTGACTTGTCAGTCCGTCAGCTTGTCAGAGCTGTGCAGGTGACACTGCTGTGATTGCAAGTCCTGTTACATAGGCCTGCCAGAGGAAGGAGATGAGGAGGGCTGACCTAGAGGGTGCTGTAATACTCTTTGGGCTTTGGGGGTGGATATAATGTCCCTTTACTCTTCTCTAGACTTGAGCTATGCTCCTTCTGAGTCAAAATTTAGGCTTAACACCTGACATTTAAAGAAAGCATGTAAGTAGAAATATACCCACTAGATGGCATGCAAACATAAGCCGAAAGGAACACAGGTGCAACCTGTTAGTGATGGTATTTTTCACAGAAATTACTACAATGTCAGGGACACCATCCATCTGGATCCTATTGTATCAAGCACTGTAAAAATACAGACCCACAGGACCACTGCTGCCCAGAAGAAGCTCTATATAGTCTCCTTAGTACAAGGCAAGAGCTGCTACATGAACGTGGAAAGTCATGGATTTCTGGGTAGTACGGACAGAGGAGGGGACAGTCTTGCTCAGTCGGATAGTGAAGGTTGTACCCATTGTTTTGCACACAGCTATCCTGTTTATAAAATCATGGCAAAATTGGGAATCCACTTAAGTTTTGTTAAGAAACGTCTAACTTAGCAGTTGGACTGCAAAATTCAGCCTTGGCTGAAACCTCTGATATTTAAAAGAATCTCTACTCAGCTCTGTGCTGTGAACATCCTGTTTATTTTCTTTTCTTTAGATCTGCACCAGCAGCACAAAGAGGACCTATATCTTCAGACAGAGGAGGCAGCTGGAACAAGCTCATATTTGTTACTTTTGTAGGCTTTTTGTTCAGATCTGCTCTAGTGTATTAAGTTAATCAACTGAATGCAAATGTTCTATTTGCTTCAGTTGGGTATAAATCAGTTTATAACTGCAGTTTCACACCAGCTCTGGACTGGCAAATCTGCATATTTTTATCTATATATCAACTATTAATAGTTTACTGAAACATTCTATTGCTTCTGTAAAGCCTCACTCTTCATTTTAATTTTCCTGAATAGGAGGAATTCTTTGTAATTTCCTACTGCTGAATTTTCTAGAATTCCGTTGAGAATAATACAGTCTCTTTGTTCATATATTGCATCAAGAAAAGCCATATTATGCCCATTTTACATCTCCCAAACACATTCCTTGTGCTTAACAATCCTAGTATTTTGGCCTGGAAAACTAAGTGTCCGATTATCCAGTTTTGGGGAGGGAAAAAAAAGTGGAATATGAATTCAGATGAGAGAGAACTTAGATGCTCAGTACAAAAAGTGATACAGCAGCTGAAACAGTGGCAAACAAACAAACAATTATTTTCAAAAGTAATGTAGTATTTTAGCCAAACTTACCTGAACTGCTGTACACTGAGATCCTTTCTTACATACGATACTCTGCCATATACAGGCGATTGCTCTGCCATCCACACAGCTATTCCTCCGCTGTCTATTTCCTGGGCACCAGGTCTTCGAAGTTCCTCAGATTTTCTGCTATGATGAGATAAGTAGCTTTGTGGCATATCAAATTCCAACAGCAACCTGCCAAGTCAGCCAGCTGTCTGCTTTCACATAACTCATATGACATATTTCAGAATGTATTCAGAAGAGAGCCACTACTACCTTAAAGGTCTCTTGAGTTCCTACTCTCAGTTATCTAAATAACCCAGATATGTCTTCATCTAAGTGAGCAAGCTATTCAGCTTTCAAGATAGCACATCAATCTTTGAAAAAAAAATGAAAACTATTTGCTCTTCTAGAAGATAAGTTTAAATTACAGTTTGATTGTACATTCAAGTTAGCTTCTTCAGTATTTATTTGTGTATTATCTGATTGTCAGGAAACTGCTCTAGGATATTCCTGTTTATCTCAGTGCTTCTGGTTTAAGACTTCATAGTAGATTTATATCCTTTCAGTCTCTTGTAAAACTATATCATATTGCATGTTGGAAAGAAAGAATATCAGATAAATGTTATTGTTGTTTATTTTTATGGTGTCCTTGCCTATAATAATCTTTAAATCAGTTCCAATATAAATTCCTTTAAATATGTACCTACTTGTATTTGCCTGTGTTGCAGCTAGATTGGGGCGTAAGTTCAAAGGATTTTTGTGTCCATCTTGGAGAGCTGCAGAAGTGCTGATACCAGAAGTTGATCAGCTTGAAAAGCTGGTCTGTAATATGCAGAACTGTCCCTTAGCCATTCGGTAATGCTGGAGCTTGAGGAGCCCTTCAGCAGCAGCATCCTTTTTATTGCTTGACCGTGTCCTTAACAGCAACTGCCTGAATAAGAGGAGAAGACACTATTTGCAACACAGCCCCATTTCAGGTGATTAGAACCAAGCAATTTTGATCTAAAAGTGATAAATCAGTTTTGTAAACCCTATAAAATACCAATAAAAGGAGGACAGATACAGTTCAAAATAATTGAGAGTATTTACTGCACAAACTCATATTCCACTCAACATACTCAGAAAACTCTTGCAGTATTTACTTTCTAATATTCTTGCCTTCCTTCCCATTACTTCAGCAAAGTAGCAAAAACAGTAGGGTTTTTGGTGTTGTTCTCCAGTATCCTTTAAGTAAAGTTTCAAACTTGAGGGAAAAGCTTGGGGTGGAGGAAAATACTTTTTAGCTGCCCAGCACTGTCTGGGGGAAAAAGCAGGCAAAGTATTAGATACCTTGGATATTAAAGGCAGCTCATTTCAAGCTAAGAATGGACCAATTGTTCTGAGTTTAATGGAATCATTTTAATCAGTGAGAAATGATAGTGTGCTGGGCATCTGTGAAGGAGAAGGGCAGAAAAAAAAAGTGTTAGCAAAGGGAGGCAGAGTGAACAAGGTTATTTGTTATTCCCTGAGAGAGGGAGAGGCAGGTAAACAGTTGGGAACAAGGGATCTCTTCTCTCTCGCTTTTCTTCTTTCTCCACCTAAAAAGTGTATGAATTGTAGTACTTACTTACACATATATTTTACAGGTATGCAGTGTCAATCGGATAGGTATATTCATATTTACACTGGTAAATTGTTAACAGTGCCTCATGTGACAGCTGTGACTAACTAGGTGGATTAGACAAATTTTGAAAAAGCATAAAACATCTGCCCTTGCCAGTAAATTCATGCAAGTCTGGTAATATTCAACAGGGAGGGTTCAAAGGTGTATTCAACAGTCTTCAGTTTTTCATACTTCTACTAGTAGCACAAAACCAGCTAACTCGAGAACTGAATTCTGGGACGCAAAAGAGGACAAATATTAAAACATTATCTTGGATCTAGTTTGGTGCCACATATTAAATTTGTTCATACCCAACTACTTATTGTGAATAAAAGAATCACGTACACAGACTTTACTAGTGCTTTCCATTTATCCACACAGACCTCTGGAAGGTGCCGTTACTCAGCTAGTATTTCCTATCTTTGCCCATTTCATGGACCACTTAATATCTCAATTCTATCATGTTTTTTATTCCTACATAGAAATAAATATACTCTCTCCCTCTACTAACCTGCTTTTTTCTGAGACATGACTCCCAAGTAATTCAGAGTAATTCATTTTGTTCAGTGTGCACTTAAGCATGTGCTCACACCCACTCTGTTTACTTTTAAATGGGAGCTCTTCATTGCCCTGGAGTGAGAATCTATGAGAATAAAGCAAGGACAGCTTGTTCACCTCTCTGCCCTTATTATCCTGCTGGTGTTTATTTTTGCCATATTGGCCTTGGTGTGATCTCAGCTGACGTGACTGTGTCCTGTCAGCAGTCTCCGATGTAATGAAACTTCCACTGAAACCACAAGGAGTTACCTAGCACTCACCGCTCAGAACTGTCCCTTTTGGTGGTTTTCTTTTTAATTGGATTTGCTAGAAACAATTCTCGTGTGTTCTGCTTCAACAATAGAGTGTAAATTGGAAGAAGGGTGCTTTAAGCAGAGTAGTTTAGTTTAAAATAAAACATCTCAACGTGGTGAGTCACACTACCTTCTTGTAGGCAATTTTGAGGGTGGCTCAGGCAGTTCACTAGTGTTTCTCAGGTTTTCAGGTTTTTACTAATTCCAGCTTCAGTCCAGCCTCAGCCAACCTACTTGACCTTTTATTTGGGAGCTAGAGGATAAAACCTGCCAAATTTTGCAGACAGCTGACCTACTTCTGCCATTGCAGCAGTACTGCTCAGATGCAGGCGGGCAGGCAGAGGGCTTTTATAGGAGGAAAATGAAACAGAAAATGATTTTGAATAATACATATTTCATATAAGTAATATGGACTTAAGTAATTAGTCCTTTATTTGTGGTCATTGGACTAGGCATACCCCTACACTACGTAAACTGTAAGTTCCCCAAGTGCAGAGAGGGGGCCCTCCATACTTGCAATGTCTGGATTAACTTGGTCTGCACTGTATGCATTACAATAATTAACAAAGAAACAGTATTTGTTTATCCAGTAATCGCATTTGCCTGTACATCTCTTCCTGATTACATTCCATACCAGGTGCAAACTGCTGCTTGGATGAGGAATGAACTAGGGATGTCAGGTACTGCAGAAAACAAGTCAAAAGCTTGGCCAAACTAGACCAGCGAACTAGGTGAATGCTACAGACTAGGGATTTTCGGCCATGCAACCTCAAATCCCAACCAGAGGGACAGGTCAGCATATATTGTCCTTTGTTCTTACTTTTCCCTGTGTTTCAATGAAAGATGCCAGTAAATCCTGAGTTGCTGTTTCCTGAAAGCAGGGTGAATACATGGGGCTGTAACTTAGAACTTCCCCTCTCACCGCTGCCCAGTAGCATAAGGTTAGATAAACAAATAGCTGCTGGGATAATATAACAGAAGGAAGAGTGAGGATAAGCAAAGTATATGGCATTTATAATGCAGAAAAAAAAAGAAGTTAAGAACAGAAAGAGTAATTATTCAACAAACCTGGAAGTCACATCATCAAATCCTGGACAAATATTTAAATGCATGCACACGAAAGTGTATTTTACGGAGGTGTCAACCAGATCTTTATCGTTCCACCTGATCTTTATCTTGTTTCTCAACAAATGGTTTTCAAGCTAAACTGAACTTCTGAACCTTCACATGGATCCCTTCCAAGTGGCTAAACTACCCTCTCTAGTTGTTTTAGGGGTAATTTTGAAATTTACACACTCCCTTGTCTCCAGTTTAGAGTCCCTCCCTGTATCGACCTTTTTCCTTAGCTGCATCTGTGGGATGGAAGCCCGCTGGATACTTTCCGTCAGAGTATGTGAACGGCATGGTGATTAGTTCTGGACAGAAAACAAGCACTCCACTTCATGCAGTTTGGGGAGTTTGCTACATTTGTTTATAGTCTGCACTAAAACAGAACTAAACCTTGAAAAAATGTTTTGCACAAAAAGTACAGCAACCTCCTCAGACTATTAAGGACTCCTGGGCCAGATGCTTACTTAAGCAATCAGACCTCCTTGTAAGATTCCTGACTACTAGCTGATGAATGTGGCTTCTCTCTCACTTTCATGCACTCTCTTCTGCTGCAGCTGTTCCATTTTGTATAAATTAAACATTTCTTGATTAAAAAATGTACTCTTCACAGCCATGAACATGATTCGTTAAACTCGGATCTCCCACTGCAGATCAGTGCTTTACCACTATCCTACTAACTCCGTCTGTTTCAAAAGTCTGTCTTGGATTTTATTTTCTAACATTACCAAATAGAAACACATTTTAGAAAACAAGGTGATAGTACATAAGAACAGAGCAGCTTGTTCCTTCAGACCGCTGTAGAGTTACTCTACAGCTTGTGTGTCCAGTTCACCTCCTCCTGCAACTGCTTATACAGGGTATCTCATAGTGTCTTGTTCAGTAATATAACCAGTGCTCAGATTCCAGCTATGACTTTGTCTTGTCACAAACCTGTCCCTTTTGCTGAGAGAGAATTCTGAACACACACAAACAGCAGTAACAGTGACAGCAGGAAACTCTTCAGGCAGCAGAGAAGCTTTTGAGGCACCTTTGAAGGTGCCAGGCAGGGTGTGAAGGGGAAGGAGCAGATGATCTGACTCTCAGGAGAACCAGCAAGGGAAAAAACAGCCAGGGATGAGACGAAGAGCTTAGTTCCGAGAGGGAGAGCTTTCTGAAGTCTTTGAAATCTTTGTTTGAAAGAAACAAAAAAACCTCAGTGTCCGCTTTTGTATCTCACACAGAATGGCACAGGCAGTGTTGCTGTGACTCTGCGTGACTCCAAGTGAGCTTACACAGCACGAAGCGGGAAGGCAGGTCCTGATCAGGCAGCTGGAAGGGAGCTAGGATGTGTACGTCCATGCAGAGAATTACCAAGTATTGCCATTCCCAAACATGCTTCACCCAAATGGGAGCTTTAAATGCACACCCCCATCATCATGTTACTAATTTGCAAGCCAGTGCAAACACTAGCAAAGTGTGGGACATCTGAGCTGCAGAACAAATCTCATAACTTCTGAGAAAGTTTTGGATAAATTTACATTTTTGTCAGCATATTTCAGTGGATACTCAAACTTACTGCATTAACCTGATTGACCATAAATCACTTTGTAGCAACAAGCAGCTCAAAATCAAGTTGTACCAATGTCTTCAGCCATCAGAGTACAAGATTGTGCTCCGTCCTAGAGCATAAGTGCTAGTGATGTGTGCTGTTTTTAAAAGCATGGAAATGACTGATAGAAGAATGTCAGAAACCTTGTGAAAATGTGAACATCCTGATTCTGTGATATACGTCTGTGTGTTAAAGCAACAAGTCTTCCAAAATAAGATCCATTGAAGCTGGCCAGTAAAGGTTGTTCTTCCACAGCCTAAAGGGCATTATAGGGAAGATGGAGCCGTACTTTTTTCAGAGGTGCACAGTGGGAAAAAAACACATGAGGCAATCGTCACAAGGTGCAGCAAAGAAAACTCTTATAAACTTCATAAACTTCAACATAAACTTCATAAACTTCAACATGTTCACCATGAGGGTGGTCAAACACTGGACCAGGTGGCCAAGAAAGGTTCTAAATTGAAAAATTCAGAGGGGAGGGCGGTGAAAGCTGCACTGGGCAAGGTCTAAGCAACTTAGTCTGGTCTCAAAATGTGAACATTTTGAGCAAGTGGTGGGACCAGATAACCTCCTGAGGTCCCTTCCAACCTTCATTATTCAATGAAACTGTATTAGCGCTTTTGGATTTCACCACACTACTGCCTAACTGGCAAGACAGCTTCATTTTTCTAAAATATTTAACTGTCCATAGAGTTTTGGCAATCAGTCACATTGAGTGTGTTTATCTGAAAACCTGATGGCTACCATGCTTTAACAGGGACCTTTAAGATTCTACTTTAGACAGTACAAGTAGTATTCCACAGTATATTAGCCAGCTACAGTCAGTCTTAAGCTGCTTGGAGCTCTACCCTTATATCTAATTGATTTCAGCAACTGTCTTCAAGGAAAGAGATTTTCATGTATCTTCTGTTCCCCAATATCTTTGGCAATCTGCCTGATAAGGTTCTTTATTTCCATTAGATATTCATTAGAAAACATGAGGACCTACCTGCTTTCTGCACATTGTTACCACAGAATCATACCTTCTATAGAAGCTATTATTCTGTAGAACTAGAGAATAATAGAAGGGACCCTTCAGGGGTGATAGCAGCCTTGCAGTGACATGAGCCAGCTGCAGCGGATCCCTGCAAGGTCAGCCTCGTCACTGCTGATGCCCAACACCAGGGCATTTGGCTGATGAGTCCTGGGAGATTCCACCAGCAAAGACAAAAGGTAGAAGTGAGGCAGAGGCTGAGAACTGTGGCAGGTGACAAAAGTCACAGAGTAGGTAGAATATTTGGGGATGCCGAGGGGAAAACTGTGTGAGCCAAGGCCTACACACTGCGCCATGCCTGTCTACCTTTGCCCCTAATTGCAGATGTGATAGATGGTAACAGAGCAGCCACAGGAATGAAACAGCTTCATGCGGGAGGACTGAGGACATACTGACCTTGCTCTTTGGCAAGGCACTAGTGTTGTATTTGAGAAGGAAGGATGAAAAGCTTGAGGGAAGGGAGAAGGACTGGCCAGAGGTTGTGCAAATACAGGAATTTGGTGTGTTGGAAGAAAGGCCTCTCATTTATCGATTGCTTTATCATGTGCTGCTGTGCTTAGCCCTTTCTGGCTCTGCAGTTCAAAAATTGCCCAGCTGATATGTGTGTTTTTTCACATTTATTTAAACAAAAAGTAGAAACTCTACCATCTATTTATATTACTTAATTAACTAGTCCCTAAACTTCCTGTTAAAGCCTTGAGAGGGGAAAAACCAAATTACATAAAGTTAGGAGTGTCTGTAGTAATGAAAAGTTCAGTGGGAAGATAGCAAGACAAAGTGGTGACATTTGGTCCTCCTACACTCTTTTAATGTGTGAGAATGCATAGGAAAAAAATAGTACATTGTGGTCAAGAGAGCAGAATGCTGCATTGAGAAAAGACAGGCTTCTTGCTTGCTGGTATGAGCTAAAATTATTTCCTCCATCTTCATGGAAATACTTACATTTTTGAACATAGCCAGTTTTGCACTTATAGGAATAGTTGGTTTAATAACCTAATTAGACCTAGATCAGGTGCAAATTAAATCACCCTTAGCCCAGACCCTTAGCTCAGAGAAAGCAAAGCTTGTTTCTGTGCTTGCCTCATGACTTAACAAACTGCAGCTTTTGTGCTGTATGTCAAGAGAGTGCCACATTCTGTATGCAAACTGTCCAGGAACGCCAGAAAAGAAAAGGTTTATGAAACAGCTTCCATGTAGTGAGGTAGACAGATAAAATGCATGTGATATACACTTTCAAAGAACTGAAAAAATGCTGTGAGTATAAAAAGTAAGGTCATAAAACATTGCAGATCAGATTAGCTGAGAAAGGTATGAAACAAAATCACCTGGTTTATCAGCTAGATTTTAGTGTTGTCAATATGCTGTTGTTTACCATAACACAGCACTTTGCATCAGTTGCAAAGATGCTACTGTAGGGTTGTTTGGTATCCTTCGAAGTGGAAGATAATTTATCTTTAGCCTGGTTTGCAGATGAAACAAGGCCTGTGCAATCACTTCGCCTGTCCCTTGCTGTCTGACAGCCTTTCCCAGCGGCCAGGAACACCCTGGTACCTGATACTCAGCCTTTAACTCATAAAGCACTTTGCCGTTGCAGATAATTGCAAAGAATTTATAGCAGAAGAAAATACAATCAGGCTGTAACTTTGTGTCAAGTAACAACAAGCTGAACAAGACAACCAGATAACGGCAACTATCTGAGAAATGAAATTAGGCATCAGTAAGGGGACCCTGATGTTCAGTCTACATCCACTTGATAAACACGTTAATGGAATCAGTATTCCTAGGAATGGGTGTAGCTGTTACAGAGCCCACGAGGGTAGGCAGCTGTTCATGTCCTACAGCTGGCTGCTAGGACAAGCTTGGAGCTAGGGCGCTTTGTGGGTGGGTCTGTTGTCCTCCTGTAGTCCTGCTCTAAACCGAGCTTGTAAAGCAGTCACCGTATCAGCCTGCTCAGTATGGCTGGGGCAGGGACAACCTCGTGAGAAATACAGAGAGTTACAGGTCAGGAAGCTCTTCTCGGTCCTGGAAGCCTTAATGCACCCAGCCTGTGTCTCAGCAATCCAGTAAGGCTCAGGTTGTTGCGGATGGGGGAGCTGGAAGGAAGGAAAACCGAATAGGATGCCAAGTCACTAAGTCACAAATGCAGTTTCCACAGTAGCTAGTGTGGGCAGTTGAATGGCACAACTCTTCACAGCTGCCCTTTCCTACTAGTTGTTTCTCCTAACTCAGCCCATTTATCATTCTGCTTTCACAATGTTCTTCTCAGGCCTTTCTTAAATGTTGGGATAGCTTCTGCTCTGTGAAACTGGGAAGCTCTGAGAAGATTATAGTCATTGCTATTCTGACAAAAGCCAGGAAATAAATAATTTCTTTAATTATTGTAAGAGCTTCTGCTATTTTCTCTTATTCATAATTTCTGTAAAGAACTGACAACTAGTAATTAGAGGTTTCCACAAGATTTGGGGTAATTAATAGTACTGTGAATACCATGGTATCATTGTAGTCCACTGCATTACGCTAATGGGATCCTTCATGACTCTTAAGCTGTGTAGTCTTTGAATAAGCCTGTTTCTGTTTTATGGACAAATAACTAGTATAACTTTTTCACCTTAAAGGCACACCATACACCAAGAGAAAAAATAGAAGCCAGTGAGGAGTAACTTGGATATAGGCAAAACATTCAATCATAATAAAGTGTTTCCAAGAAACATTTTGGACTGGATGATTTCCAGAGGTCCCTTCAAACTCCATTTATTCTGTGGTTTTCCCCACTGAGAAACATTTTCAGAGCTTCCTAGAAGGTATTAACCCTAGGCAACAAAAAGATGCACATTTTTTCTTACCTCAGTTTGCAAGGTTTCTTTCACCAGTTCAGTCCCACCTGCAGCCTCTTAGGAGCAAGGATTCTTTGTGCCTTCAACAAGGTTTGGATGCCAGAATGGGCTATGATAGGAAAAAAAATATATGATTGAAAAAAAAAAAACTTTTAAGCAATCAGAACTTGGGAATGGTTGGGGGTTGATTATTATCCTCTGCTGGACCAAAAAATGTGATCCACAGAACTTCCAAGCAGAAGTGGGCGTTAGCTGCTTTGTCCTACAAGACCCTTAGCAGTAATCACACTGACTAATAAATTACAAATAATACTGTTACATTCTTAAAGCAGTCCCCTGCTGCAATAACTAGTATCAAAAGCAGATGCCGGCATTCACTGGCCTACAGCATTTCTATCTTGCAATCTTTTACATTCATTTTCAAGTCAAAACTCCCCAGGATTTCAGTGTAAACGGAGGTAGAAGAATGAGCACACCTTGATTTGACCATTATTAGTTTAGATGCACTGAAACTCAGTTAACTCAGAAGGCTCTGAGTGTGGGCTATAAATTTATCAGTTATGCCAGTTTTAAAGCATACTTTTCCTTGTGTGATGTGGAAATATCAAGAAGGATTCAGATCCAGAAGTCCTTCACTGCAGTCTCAGGAGAAACATCCCATTTGCGTTTCCATGAAGTCCTGGTAAGAGTGCGGTATTGCTGTTGCTGCGGTTGGATCAAGTCAGTCTAAGATGACCTGTTTTGTTAATGTACCGTCTTATTCAGCCCCCCCGGTCACCTCTTCTTATGCCAGAATGTTTGCAAGGAGTGACTTAATGCTCACATTTCATAATGCAAACAAAACTATCAGATTCCTAAACACAGAAATATGTTATTTTACTGTCCCTTTTGCTACCCCCACATCTCTCTCTGCAAGTCTTGTTCATTCTGATTAGGATGTGAGTACCTACTTTAAGGAGACCTGGCATTTACCTGTCTTTTAAATTGTTTGTATAGTCCGAGGTGCTGCAAAATCAACAAGGACACTCTGGAGGAAACTGAGTCTGCACCCAGATTATTTGTTTATTCTTAAAGAATCCATGTGATAACCTGATAAAAGAAAATGTTTACTTACATCGGGCTTCCTGACATGACAAACAGAAACTTTAAGGTTTTAAAGTCTTTAGGCTATTCATTTTGTTGCATTCAAAGAATCATTCTTTAAGAATAAGAATATTTTGCAATATTTATCTTTAATACTCAGAGCAAGCAGATATTGCAGTTTGCTGCATGAGGTGTTCAGGTTAACTCGTGTTGGTTTTTTTTTTTTGCAACGTGGTATTTACTTAGTTGATGAACATGAGCAGTAACAAGTTGAAAAGAGATATAAGGAAACATTAAGAGGAAAATAAAACAAAGTGAGTAACCTCCCTCGTGTATTATTCATTTAAAGATCATAAAGGTTCAGATGTGAATATCACGAATTCATTTTTCATTATGATTAGAACATAGAACAAATAGAGAACAATTATCTCTGCCTGTCAGGACAAAACTCACAGGCTTATTGAAGAATATAAGGGGGAAAAAATCATCCTTTATGAGCTAATTATTGCTGAATTGTTTCCTATAGACACTTAGATTTTTTCTAGATCTTGAGATATGGCTCATTAATCAGAGGGCCACACGAAGTCACTGGACAGGCCGTAGCTAATACCCTGGAATCTTTTGTATCCCTGGACCATCATTTCTCAAATTAAGGATCGTACATGACTGTCACCAAGTATCTGCTTACCACTGCAACTAGAATGCCTTGAGTGTTAATATCAGAAGAAGTGTCACTGCCAGAGTGAGGCTTCAGTTCTGACTAAAACCCTTGAACTGTTTCCATCATTTCTCTGAAAATAGTATCAGAAGAATTCAGATGATTATGTGTTATTGCTTAACACTGAAGACTTTGGTCAGGGAGCAGCATTCCTCAGGGCTTCTGGAGCTGCCTAACCCAAAATGAGAGGTAGCCCAAAAGCCTTCTGTTGCATGAAACCAGTTAAAAACAGTCCTTAATAAGTAATTATGAATAATTGGCAGTTAGTGTTATGTATTATTCTGATATTCCCTTGCTTAGTATGGTTAGATGTTGAGATTCAACTCTTAATATTGCCTTTCACCATGGAACTTGAACTGCTCCATTTGGAGAGGGCAATAAGGAACTAACTTCACTATTGCAGAGAACACTTAATGCCTCTTTACACTCTTTAGTACAGCCTTAGACACCTACAATTTACACAGCTAGTCATAGAAACTTGTGTGACAGCTAACCCAAGCCTGCCTGCAAGGAGAGAAATAAAACACCACATTGTTAGTTGATGACCTGAGTTGCATTTTATGGCTACTGCAATGTCAGTAATTACATTTGGTAAAAACTATCTTATCACTTGTAATTAAAAAATAAATAAAAAGGCAAGGTGTGTGCATTTTAATTCAGCTTTTATACACACATAAGGCAGAGAACATCTCTGCAACGGCATCTTTGAATAAATGCTGCAGGAGTTGTCTTTCTGTTTTGCAAAATGCACTTTGGTGAGGTTACTGGGATGACTTTACAGAGCTCACCTGGGCCAGACTGTGGCAGGATCAGCAGCAGGGGAAGAACAGCCGCCGGGCTGGGGCCTGCCGGTGCCGAGCCCCGCACCGTGGCCCCGATAAGGGCAGAGCTCGGCCGGGAGCTGGCAGGGCTGTCCCGGGCCAGGCGCGGGGCCAGCCCGGCCTCCCGGCAGAGCCACGACAAGGGGGAGGTGACAGTGACAGGCTGGAGAGCCACTTCTGTGCCGGCTGGGACGGGACGGGACGGGGAGAGCAGCTGCTGCCGCTCTTCACCCCGCTCGGGCTGCCGGCGATGCCCCCGCGGCACACAAAGTGGCCGCGCACCGTCCTCCTCGCCGGCATTGTGGTCCTGCTCGTCTTCCTGGTCGTGGCTGCCGTCCTGGCTTCTCTCCTCACTCGGGGAAAGCAGGAGAATGGTCCCCACATGCTGAAATGGAAGGACAGAGGGACCACCAGGAACCTCCAAGAAGTCATGCTGGGAAGGTGCTACAGCCACGTCGCGGCTCGGCAGCCTGCGCTGGGGTGAGTAACCGCCCCTGCCCCTGCCTCTGAACCAGGTGCTCTAGTGCAGGCAACGGAAAGAGGCAGCCACCATCCCCACCGAACCACCTCCTCCGGGTGCACTGTGGCACAGAGAAATCGGGGAAAAGGTTGCGATTACGGGAGCAANGTGCACTGTGGCACAGAGAAATCGGGGGAAAAGGTTGCGATTACGGGAGCAAAACGCACCTGGAGAGCTTCCCTTGGGGAAGAGGCTGCAGGATGAGCAGGGACAGCGAGGTGCTAGGGCAGAAGTCACCCAAAAACACAGTGACTTCGCACAAAGCAGCTAAAATAGAAGCTGGATTCCCACAGGCTTGAATATGCCACAGTGGCTAAATCCAGGCTGTAAAAAGCTCTGTAGCATGTAACGCTGTATTCACATAACCCAAATGTTTCACAGAAAAGAGGAAAAGGAGAAGGTTCAGCACAGACTTCCAGGGTGGATAAGCATGTCAGAAAAGCGTTGGGAAATATGTTGGGATTATGCGGAGCAGATGTTTGAGCCCGTGTCCAGGCTGAGGAGGAGTGTGCAGCGCTCCAGCCCGGGGAACCGCTGGGCAGGGAATAAGGAGGCCCAGGGGACCCCCAGCATCTCGGGCCGGAGCCAGCATAGGCTTCCCACCTCCCCAGAACATCCTCAAAACCTTTCTCCTCTGGAAATCTGGAAACTTCCTGCTGGAGAGCCAGGGAAAGCCAGTTCCAGTGCAGGGACCCCTCTATGCAAAAGCCGATTTGCAGTATTTGAAGTTGCCTTGGACACACAAAACACAGTGGCCTGACCCCACAGAGATTTAAGCACATGTTCTACATTAAACACGTGAGTGCCTCCAGTTAAGAAGGTTGCTTTTATGGGTAGAATTAAAAACCTCCTGAAGCTTTGAAAAGCAATGTACATATTCCTAAAATGGTATGTACATTTATTAAATAAGAATCCATTCAATATCTAAAACAAATAATTTTGGAAACCTAATAGCCTTTACTTCTGCTTGTTCATTTCATTCAAATTGGGGTGCTAGAGACGTAAAAAATGACTTTCGTGCAAACTTGTTTCTAGCTAACTTCATAAATGGCTTCACCCACAGCACAGTTTGAAGCTGAGCCTCCTGTGAATTATTTGTTCAAAAATGCTTTCAAGAATAGTTTTTAAAAAGCCACAAATCCATGGTCATAAGTTTTCTAAAATGATTGTATTTACACGGTAGTACATTTTATGCTATTCTGAGTGGAGCAACATTTAGTAGCTTCAGAATGACTGTTACCTCTTTCTTTTCTTTAGATTAAATGACTTCTGTGTAGTTGGATTTTTTTTAACTTATTAAGAAAACAATGTAAACTGTATCTGACAGAGATAGCATTGAAAAAGGAAAAATGTTCATTTATGTACACCTGAAATGTTCAGGAGGTTCCTGAACAGAAAAGGTAAGATATAGGCGCTGCCTTTTTTAGGAATCTAATCTTAGACTCGTCATCCCCATCCCACTGCGAGCAGCGCAGTGTGTGGTACAGCGAACCGCCTTTATCACTGCCACTTTCTGACAATAAAGCCAGGGCCTTTGGGACACATCACAGATCCATCTTTCATCCTATGCTCTTTCATCATTAATATCAGCCTTGTATCTCCCTTTGCTTGATCTTTGGTGTACTTAATCCAACAAAAGGATTAGGGAAATGGAATTGAAGAAACTCAGGTTTATAAGATGATCACATTGTGTTTTATACTCAGCTGGGCCTTTTGTTGTTATGACTCCTACTAGGAGAACTTCAAGGCTTTGGTTATAATTCTGATTTCTTCATACCTTCATTTATAATGTACTTTTATGTATGTATATATAGATAGATGTACATATATATATATATGCTTGTACCCTCATGTTGTATATCAACACATGCATTTGCTTAAAAAGTTCTGATTTTAGTAAACTCATGCACATTTTCTCTCATTTTGAATTACCCTCATATCTGCAAAGGCCTTTAAAAATTTGCTCTGAAATCTCGGCTATGACTTAGTTTAGACCAATAGACCTCTAGCTGCCTTGATCACTTTCCTGCCTTCTCTTTTTACCCACATACATACTGTTTGCCCTTGTACAGTCCAAATAATCTGGATCTTCCAGCCTTCACCACAAACACCCACAGACTGTATATTTTTTTCCCTCTTTTGACTCCCCTTCTGTTTTACTTCAGATCTAAATCACATATTTCTCTCTATCTTGACTTTCATGTTTTCATGGCTAAGCTGCTTCTTCCCACTTTCATAATGTAGGTAATAATAACTGAAGCAAAAGTACTGTTTAGTTCTACACCTCTGCATTTGCTGCAGATGCTGAAAGTTTTGACATGAAGCCTCAGCCTAACCTCTCTCATCATTTTACAACTTCGAATCAGAGATTAATGTGTGAAGTGATCTTGGGCAGTCCTGGTCCAACTCTGCCCTCCCAGTCAAAACACATCTCGCTGCTTTTACTTCTGTTAGCAGCTAGAACATTTCCAGATATTACAGTAACTCTTTGCACTGATACACCCAATTTTCCATTATTTCCTTAACTTGTGCACCTCCCTTCTCTGCATTTTCATGTTTAACAGCAGTACCATATACTTGTTAGTGTATAATTTGGTATCTGTAATGCTTCAAATATGGCCCTGCTGCAAGCAAGCATTGTTCCACCTGATCTACATTTGCACTTTAATAAGAGAAGCTGTAAGAATCTCACTGAATCAAAAAAACTCCCTGAAAAAAAAATGAAGTGTGTGTCCTCCCCACCTTTTTCATTGGGCACATCTTGCAATGTAACAAGACAGGGCATAGAATGAGCACAAACTACCAAGATTTGGTTGCATTAAAGAATATTACGTATTATTATTTTTTAATACAAAACCCATTGAAATCTAAGTTCCATCCTTGATAATATTTTCAATGTTTTTGATACCAGCAATATGATATTCATCTGGATATATTCATATTCAGCAATATTCATTACAGTGCTAATAATTGTGATCATTACTACATTTTGGACTGCCATATTTTGCAATTAGAACAGCTGACTGTTTCTGAAGCAAAAGGTGGATTGGTGACGTGTATCAACAGGAATTTCTAACATATCCAGACCTGATGGATTGATTTAACAGGGGCCAGGAGTCTGCAGTCCCCACTAAGCACCGCTTTTCAGCAGCACACTCTAAGGCACATGACAGTGCTGATGTTCACCTTTATCAGCATGCCCACAGTAACTCCAGAAGATACTGGACACACACCGGAGCTCCGCACACGGCAATGCAATGAGCACACTCTGTTCATGCTCCAGCTTTTCCGATTCGAAATGTGGGTCAGAACCCAAGACAAATAAGGCCACTGAAAGGACTGCTGCAGCCAGCAGCAGAGTTTTGTAGACACCTCTTAGGTGATCTGATTTATCCTGTCATGTTATGTTTGTTCTCTAAAATCATCCAGAATTTCAGCAACCGCTCACTAAAAAATAATTCAATACTCCTATATATATAGGACTTTCTTCTAATAATAACACTGGTTGTGTGCAATACAATCCTTAGTGTTATTTCTGTTTGTGTTTAGATTGCTCTCATCCATCAGGTCCTCCTGAATAGGGAGGTTTACATGATACTTAAGAATAATTTGCACACTTACACTTTCCTCAGTCGTTCTGCCTGTGTAGAACTCGCTCTGTGCCAAAGTTCAGGAGAAACATGCGGTGAATTACAAATACATCTAGTCCCTTTTGCATTTGCAATATTAGCTCCATTTCTAGGAAAAAAATGCTGCTGGTATAGCAGCAGTAGCTACCAGCACACAGAGCTGCACAGCTACATAATCACATTAAAGATTAATAATTCTTTTCAGCTTCCTTAGAAAATGTTTACTGCTGCCAGAAGAAAAAGACAAAGCAAGGATGCATTGCAACCCAGAAGTGTTTTGAATATTAACAAACAAATAAAAATATTGAATTTGAATAGTAAGAAAAGGCACAAGTTCTGCTTTCACTAGTCTTAAAAAAATCCTGTATTCATCCACAGTAGCCATTAAAATTTGCTGTACTTCTGTCTACAAAAAGGCACTAATACTTGAAGGATTTGATTTTATATTACTCCATGCCCTCTTTCCCAGTAATACAGACCCCCTCTTGTGGCTAACTAAACACTTGACACCATTTCAGTTTCCATGCAATACAAATTTAGTACATTAACTCAATCATGGTATAGTCAGAATCGTTTTAGAACACCTTACTCAAATGCTTAATACTTGAATGTTAAGAAACATCTATATGGAGGTCCTAGACACTGAGCTCTGAAACACCATCTGCGCTTCTTCATTAGTCTAAAATGAACTCCCCTTACGTCTGCATTCAAGATATTTTTCATTTCCCAATGAAGGTTCCTCCTACCTTCTCAGACCTGTACACTGATCCACTCAAAATAAGCCACAGTTCCTTTAGGGTTATAGGGCCCACTATTTAAAAGTGGCTGCAGTTAGGCGAGCTTGTTTTCTGTGTTGCATCTGCTATTGTATTAGCAGTATAATTTAATCTAGAATGAACTCCTTAAAACATCAGAGCACTTGGGGGAAATGTCACTTTGCTTCTCCAAGGGGATATGAGGAATAAATTCTTCTTCCTTCAGAAGAAGATTCTTCTTCCTTCAGAGGTAAAATAAAAATTGCCCCCAAGTCTCCAGGAGTGAAAATTGATGCTAAGGATGCTATCTCTCTTCACTCTAAAATAAGGTATCACCAAGGAGTTCACTGACTGTTCCACTAAATCTCCAGTCTGCTGCTCCATGTTTGTCCTGCTGACACGTCACCCTTGAAGCAGGGAATTCTCCTGGCTTATTGCACGTGTGCCACATTCCAGCAGTTCTAGCTCTCTCAAAAAAAAAAAGAAAAAAGAAAAAGAAATGTATCTACAGGTGCATTAAATCATTGAGTATTTCCTTGTTATCATACTTGTGAATGTCTTTTCCCAAGACTGGCATTCTGAATTAAGCAATACTAAGATGCCAGCTTAAATATGTTCCCTCTATCTCTGTTGATGACAACTCACTTGGAAATTAAACTGTACAACAGCAAAATGTCAAAATGTAGTCCAGGTGGGACTTCTGTGCTTGTAAAGTCTGCATCCAGGGTATAGAACACAGTTTTAAATGTCTTCTGCTTAAGTACTTTTTTTTAATTTGTTTTCTTTTTTTTTTCCCACCCAGAAAAACTTANTAGTTTTAAATGTCTTCTGCTTAAGCATTTTTTTTAATTTTTTTTTTTTTTTTTTTTTCCCACCCAGAAAAACTTAAAGCTATTCATCAAATAATTTGCTGATAAAGATGAGCATTTCACTGGTTTAAAGTTGCCGTCTCTTGGCTCAGCACTTCCAGGAAGGTTGACATCAGTGAGTGTTATCCTGGAGCATTAATTCCCAAATCACATATAATACATCAGGGCTGTAAACCAAGGCCATGCAGCTGCCCTTGCAGTCTACTTCCCATCTACTTTTTTTTTCAGAGCTTGAGATGCCTCCTCTCCACTGTGGGGAATTCAGCTATGTTACCTACGGGCAGCCTTTCCAGAAGTCATATTTCTCTGAGGCAGTTTTGGGTCTGTCTCTACCCCAGCGCCTTCTTTACTAGCCTTGGAACTATTTCATTAATAGACAGCAGTATTTATAAAATCAAGTTGCCAAAAAAATCAACTATATCATTCTCATAATGAACAAAATAGACAGTTTATCTTAAATATCAAGATGATGGACACTTCATTATGTAATTAAACTAAGTGGGTAGTTAAATGCTAGTGCTTATTGAAGACTTTGAGACTGACAGCTCAGTTTTATGATTTTTTTAATTAATTCTTTTCCTCAATAATTTTCCCTTCTCTGTTCCTCTCATGTTAAAATGAACACCCAGTAATCAACTCAGATCTTCAATCATGTCAGTATGTGTGGCTGACCTCTCCTCACTCATATTTGTCTGATTTCTAGCACACAGACATGTGATGGGAGATTTTAGATGCTAAAATAATAGCAATGAATCTAATTTGTTGTATGCATTTACTCATTTCCTGAGTCATTGATCTGAAGATAAGGCAGACTGTCTCATCACATAAAATGCAAACATTTAAAGTTGTTCTCAGCTGCCCCTTCTGATGAGATCCTTCTCCCACTTGATGGCAGTGTTCACCTTGCACTTAACTCCCTTCACACGCTTCTTAAATTGACTGCAGGAACTCTTTAACTCTGCAAATATTCCAAAATACTTCTCAAAACTAGATGTAGCAAGTCTTGAAGTGGCAGCAAGAGGAAAACCAAAAATACATAGGGGAAGAAAGGTAGCAAAAAGATTCAGGGTTACAGCAGGCTGTCTTTCAGTACAGGCATAAAGATAAGCTTCATTGCTTCACTTCTGACAATGCTACAAAGACATAGCTACTCAAAAGCCCGAGAAGGGGCAGATAAGCTGATACAAAGCTCAGATGACTCTGTTAAATGCAAAAATACTGCTATGACATTCAGATCCTTTGATATGCAATCTCCTTCTAAAACACACAATCTCCAGTCTTTCACAAATGATGATAATGTCTCAAACTCTCTAGCAGACTATGGAATTTTATGTATTTGAGGACTGTGAATTTACATATTTGTCTTTTTTATGTACTTATAATTTGTATTATGTATTTGAGAAGGTGATTTTTAATGTATTTTGCTCTGATATATTTCTAAAATTCAACAACTATTTAAAGAGCTAGATTTCTAAGCATGTAGGTGCTATCTGTATAACTATTTGGGGTCCTTCAGCCCTGGGGTTGCTCACAGCAGCTCTAAGTTCAGAGCCTCATCAGAGACATTGTGATTAAAAATCTCAGATTGGCTTGAAGAGACTACCATGATTTAGAAAGAAACCTCAGGATGATGGAAATTCACTACTGAATATGGGGGATAGCATGTCTCACCAGAGAAGTTTCTCCTGCCTGTTGGAAAAGTTTGAACCCTATGATCAGATTGAACTGAGTTCTGCGGAACAAGGCCAGAAAATCATGTTTACTGGTAAATTTAAAACACATACTTTAAGTATGTTTCTCTCTTTCAGTAAAAAACTAGAGGCAACATACACCAAGGAAGCTCTCCCTTCATAAGATGTTCTTAGCACAGGACTGATGCCAGGTCAGTGGTGAACCGAAAACAACACTCTGTTCAGGGAGTGACTGAAACTCCTGGGGATGAAATCCATGCTTCATATTATCCCATTTAAATCAATTTCACCTGTGGATGAAGTTATCTTATCATGTCCAGTTAAAGAAAAAATAAAATAAAATTACAAGTTAAAAGAAAAAAAATCCTATATTAGTAGTGATTTCCCAGCTATGTCTATGTTAACTCGTTCCTTTAAGTGAAAGGATGCTCTCTCAAGGTTAGCCAGACCAACCTACTGATATGCAAGAGATAATGATGCAGAAGCTGTCCATTTTTCTAATACACACATTAAAGTTTGGCTCTAGAATAGTTGCTAATGGAAATATTTTTAGTCTCAGTTTCTATTTGATAGATTAATGTGATATTCATTAAAAAAGGTAAATGGAAAGAAATACTCAAATTCATGGGAAAATAAAACTTTTACCCAAATGAAAGGAGAAATCCAGGATATGCTCTGCAGTATACGTAACATTTACATTTAATAAGGAAGCATAGTCTTACTGGTTATATCAGTTTGTATCCCAGCCATTATTTGATGCTTCAATTAGTGCAGTATATACAGGCTGTCTTCCCAAAAGGACATAAGTCCTGTTCCTGCAATCCTCACTTTCGGTGGAGAAAGGGTTAGAGATTCAGTCTTACAGCAGGTTTCACAGCATTCCTTTTAAGAGCATTTGTTATTATTTCATGTTTCCCAAATTTTATTCACTGAAAATGATACTTGAATAAATGAAACATAAAACTTGTGTATATTTATTTTATGACTCAATAAATTTGCCTTAAATATTTCAGATTCTGTATCAGAATAAAAAGGCGTTAAATATTTCATCATAAGCAAAGGTAGCTTTAAAGAATGAATTCTATTATGCAAATATATAGATATCTCATCTCCTTGATGCAGAATTGACATATGAACCAAAACATACAAACAAAAAAACACAGATGTTCTGTATCTGAGAACTTCCCAATAAGAGTTTCACTAATATGAAAGATTTCAGATTCAATGGATTGGGATTTTTTTTTTTCTGATAATAACTGTACGAAGTTTGCTTTCTAATGCTCCACCTGAAAAGGTAAGTTAAGTAGCTACCAACTAGTTATGTGTCAGCTCCTCACAGTGCAAAAAGTCCTAAAAGATATCCCAAATTCTGGCATGTCAAGTCTGAAAACATTGTCACTCATCTATCACCCAGCACGTTGTCTGGATGAGTCCAACTATGAGCTCTCCCTGTAAACCATGTTGGAGACTTACCAGAAGCTCAAAGAGGGAGGACAGGATCTTTGGACAGGTGTTCACCTCAAGCAGCTTGTGCTGTAACCATAAGAATACAGGTTTTTGGGGGCATTTTTGGCAAGGAAGATGTGCTTGTTTCAGCCTGGAAGTTTTCTTGCTAGAAGTTTTAGCATAACAAACAACAACAAAAACTCTAGTACTGTTTTTAGGACCCCTGAGCTGCAGCATGTCTCTGCCCTTACCTTCACTGAATGTCAGTTAAATATTGTACATCAGGCAAACTCTCTCCATGCTAGAAAAAAGGACAGATGTAACTTTGCAATGTCAGCCTCAACAGTGAGGATAAAAAGATTTCATATCTTCCTGGAGTTGGGATTAACAAATACTAAGGATTTCTCACTCCTTACTTTTTGATTTATCAACTAAAATAGAGCTCTGTGCAATTGGTAAGCTCTTGAGTTGTCAGGCAAACCCTGCATTTCATATCAGAGAAAGAGCCTTCCAACAGGAAATCAATTAAAGTTAATAGGTGAGGATAATGAAAAAATAAATAGTTTTAGTTTTGTACGTATTTTTACCTTAAATTTCTGTATTTTATTTTCTAAAATAATGCTGGAGCGGGTTCATTTCTGCGAAAGTCCTCCGTGATGCCTTAGGTTACATCTGTGTATCCTATAGAATACACTGAAAATATCCTACAAATAACCAGCTGTAGAAGAACTCCTTCCACATTCAAAAGCTAAGCTCTACCACTCCAGGATATTAAAAATGCATTTTTCTCAACTCTGCCAAAATTGTGGATAAACGCTGTTCTCTCTCTCTCTCAGATATATCTATGCACATCATCTAGTGCTGAGCATACTTATGGCATATATAAAGGTCCAAGACATATTTACTGGTGTTCTTGCTTAGTAAAACCTGTGCCCACTCCCTGACATGACAATGCAGACTTTTCACAGCAAAGCAATGACTGTGCAATTACTAGAAATACTTGCAGTTTTACAGTAACTAAAACTGAAAGTGCTTTTGGATTTCTGGATAAAAGACAATAGGCCAGTGAAAAATTATCATTGTTACTAGCATTTACTTACCTGGAAGTAAATTTAGTGCGTTAAAACAAGAGGTGTGATCTCTACCATAGGTGGGGCGTCCCTGTAACAGACCTGTGTGGTACAAAATGAAATCTGGCATGTTATCCAAGGTGGTCAGAGAACCTCTCCTTGTTCTGCCCCTTCCCCGTAGGGTCTGTCTGCATTTCAGACAGTACTGTGAGATGGCAATACCCAAATTTATTTTAAATCAGTAAATTCATGCTGTAGAATATCTGCAGCCCAGCTCGAGCTGGAGGAATGCGAGCGGGACACATCTGCCATAAACCCTTCACAGAGAGCTGGGAGCACTGGGAAAGCTGGAGGACAAACCTGCGGTGGGAGGACCCACGTGCCGCATTCCCTAGCCCCTTCCCCACCAGGAGCAGCCACTAGGCAGCTTTCATGGGCTCTGGCATAGGTAAGTTAATGAGTTGTGAGAGCTTAGTTCCCATCGGTTAGAATTTAATAAAAGAAGACCAAAGAGCGAAGTTGCAGATAACCGTGACAAATAAGAGTACTAAAACTTTGGAGCAAAAAAGAAGCCAGCTGTACCGTAAGAGCTGTTGCTAAGACCTTAGGGCAGAGGAGTTGTAGCCAACCATGAAATGAGAATTGCTGTAGTGTGGTGGAAAGGAGAAGTATGCCATAAAATAAAAGTTACTGTTGTTATCAGAAGTAGCCAAAATAATTTAAAAAAAAGAATACAGGCTAATTAGTCTGAACCAAATAACCAATATCACATACAATAGTAAGTTATAACTGTAACTGCACAAATAAAGGCAAGAAGGAAGGTCAGGACACCTTGGAGGGGACTGCCTGGTCCTTTCTGGTATGAGACTGGCCCAAGCCCCATCTAGGGTGTCTAATAGAGGCCTTCCCTCTGTTACGTAGTGCTCTCAGGTGCTGCAGCTCCTTTCTGGACACAGCCAAGTAGAGTCTGACCTTCTTTTGTGTGATGATTCTTTTCCATAAGGAAAGGAAGGAAGACAGACAGTTCACATCCAGAGACATCCCAACACAGTCAGGAAGTGGCCAGGGGTTAAGAAGTAGCTCCAGGTAGCACAATTTAGACAAAAGCAATATATTATGAGGAACTGAAAATTCTGTTTTCCATTTGCCACTCTGATGGATGCTAAATAGAAATCTTAATCAACTTAAGTAATGGGAATTAGATCATACAGCAATCGTGAAGATTAAGAGCATCGTAGAATGCTTTGAAATTCTAAATGAATTGCTGCTTTTTTCTTAATGCTTTTAGGATTATTTTTAAGACTAATCAAATTCCACATCCTACATGTTACCTAGGTACCAACTGGTAAAAAATAAACGCCTGCAGCTGTATATCTGCCATAGAGTAACTGATCAGTGTTATTTTTATAATGCTGTAAGGGCACTAGTTTCTTCACAAAAGATAAAATTAATTTTTCAAGGAGCTTTTAGTGGAAACACATTGGGAGATGATCACAAGTAGTGAAGAAAAAAGGATGAAGTCAAAGATGGACAGAATAGCTCTACTCAGGTATGTAGACAGGATAATGTAATCAACATTTAAAAATTTACATAAAAATAGGGAAAAGAGAAATTCAGAATTGCAAGTAGTAGCATCTCTGTTACATTGCCACTGAGATGAAATGAGAGAGGCAGGTGTTCAAAATGGACCTGATATTACAGGAGCAGGGAAGTGCACCCAAGGGAGACAACCTTGAAAACACAGGCCATAATTATGAATTATCTTAATATAACATTTTGTTCCATACTTCAGATACAAGAAAGCAATTGGCCTGAGCAGTCCCAGGATTTTTTCAGAAAGAGAGCATGTCGCTATCTCACTGCAAGCACAGCAGTATGATCTCTTGCCAGCAGAGTGCAACAAATTTCATTTTGGTAGCACAAAAGGAGCCCTCTGTTCTGTCAGCAGAGTGTTTTATTTCCAAGGCTGATGACTATGCTGATGAAGCAACATCTTAAGAGAAAACAGAGATCGAGGTGATACAGGTCAGTTGAGCATGCACCAGTTTCCCCAGTGTAACTGAGTGGGATTCCTCTGACTCACACCAGTAAGTACAAAAGATCTACCACCTGCAAAGCAGTGGATGATGAGGCTGAAGATGAAGCACCTGATTATGATCTCAGAGATACCTGTGCAAATTAGCAGCAGTTCTAGCAAAGTCAATAGCTGGAAACTAGCACATAACAAAATACCCAGGCTTCTGTGCTAGTTAAAATTCTGGATATTTTCTCTGTAGGGTTGTATGCTCTCTGGAGAGACTCACTGGCATATTTTTAGATCACTGTATTTGTGACAACAGTATCTTTCACTCGTATTTGTAGAATGTACCAGCTATATTCTGCCACATTTGCTTCTCATGATTTAGTATGAATAATCAATAAATTTGATCTTCTAGTTATGTCATGTCAGCAAAGCTCTTTTAAGAGACATAAAGTCCACTCAGATATTACAGTGATCAGCAATGTAAAATGCAAGAAGGAGATGTTTTAGAACTGCTCATTCCTCAGTCTATACTCAGTTTGCTGAAGGTAGTCAGCTTTTTTGATGGATGAACTATTTTAGTGCCTGAGCAGAGTCAAAACTTTTTAAAAATCTGATTGAGTTTGAACATGACAGAAGTAGATCCTTTTACAGTCATAAATACTAACTAACTATGTTTTAATGTTTTGGCAGAGATAAAGATTGCCTAAAAATATGGGAATCATTAAAGCAGGCATTCATTTACAAGAATCCGTGTAACATTACAACAGAAGATTATCAGCCTTTAATGGAGTTAGCAAGTCATCCCATACCCTGTAACAAGGTAATGGGTAACACATGGTGGGCTATATAAGTAGGATTGTTGTGGGACAACACGTCTGCACTTTGACTAGAATGATCATTTCCATAATGACTGTGAGTATCTCTAAAGTGACAAGGCAGGTATTTTGCCCCTGGGTTTGTGGCAATTGTCCTGCTGTTACCACCTTTGGAACTGAGCAAACCTGTTCCTTATCTGTTAACCCAGAAACATCCTTGCTCAAGGCTTTGCTTCAAAGGGCAGTACTGGGATCATTCTGCTGAAGTTATGGAGACGTCCCTGCTCCCTAAGCACACAGCCCCGTGAAAGGCGTGCACCGAAAAGCTGCTCTTCCATGCACAGTTCAAAAGCACCCAATAAATTAGGAGTACATAAGACTATGAGAGCTGATTGGAACTTTCCTTTCAAAATGCTTTGCAGACTGAATAGGTCAATTTCCACAAAAATAACTATTCAAAAGGTTGGGAAATGGGAGCTGGATTGGGCTGCAGGAATAGAAACTGAGCCACTAATTTGACCTTGCAGCATCTCAATAAAAACAAACAAACAAACAAACTGTTAACTCCTTCATTATCATGATTTTTTTAAAGCAAATTTCCTGACCAGCTCTAGGATCAATAACCCTTATTCTACATTGTACTTTATTTCACAGTCACTGTTTTGGAGCAAGACGAATGATCTCGTTCATCGTTATACAAAGTCTGATCGCAATTTCCTTACCTTGGAAGATACCCTGTTGGGTTATATGGCTGATAGGGTTTCATGGTGTGGAGACCCCTCTGCCCCAGGTAATGAAGCCTAATTTTTATATTAAAAAAAAATCTACATCAGTATTTCAGATTATTCTTTTCCTTGTTGTATATCTAGACCTAAACACAGTCTCTCTTAAAATATTCTGTTCCTGTAATTTATTTTAAAACCTTCCATGTTACGGAAGACTAAAAAAATACTTACTTCTCAGGTTGATTTAAAAAGCAGAACTTTTTGACTAGTAGTAAAGACCAAATCAGTCTTTCAGTTAACAGTCACATCTAGCCTGCTTTATCCAGATTACTTAGTATCTTCCAGTGATTTGTCCTATCGGACAAATTGAAATAAAGAATCCCATTCAAGAACATCCCAAGCTTGGGCCTCTGACAGCGCTGGGAACAGCATGTAGGTGCCTTGGAATAATTGCTACCCATGTGACTTCTGGATTTGTGCTCAAGGCTCAGTAATTTCTAAACCGGAGCTGTTGAAAATGTTGGGCAAAGTTTAGTTTTTCAACATGATCAGACACTTGTCCAACCTGTTTTTCACATTTCAAACTGTGTTCCTCATGCTCAGTTTACTGGAGATGATTTGCATACTGGTCCTACAATTGTCTTCCTGCAACATGTATGAGTTAACAGGAAGACCTCCAAGCACATGCAAAATAACTTCTCTCTCACAGCTCCTTCCTCATGTGGCCTTTTGCTTTGATAGGATGCGTATTTTTTGCCATTTTTAAATAGCTCTCAGAGTCACATTAACATGTTAACAATAAACTTGATTATTCTATTAATTTATTTCTTTTCAGGAATCAACTACAAATCTTGCCCAAAACGGACTGAATGTGAAAGCAACCCTATCTCTGTATTCTGGAAAATGGCATCCAAGATGGTAAGATTCAAGAGAGTAAGAACTACTCTGAGAATGCTGAAAGACCATTAAAGTCATGAGCTGACATGATGGGGGAGCATTTCACCCGCAGTGTAGAAATCTAGAGAAAAAAAAAAGTGTTTCACTGCAGTTTGTTTTCTGGATTGGATTGATTGACTAGAATCACAGATTTCAATCATACAATCAAATTTGTACATAGCATTTTTTTCATGGACTTAAAACTTGATATTTACATGAGCTTTAGCTTTATGTATTAAAAATAGTGGGTTTGAAATTTTTATTCCAAGGTTTCCATAAACATATAAAAATATTTAATGTCCAAATAGTTTGAACATTCTCATACATGGACAGAGATTATATGCCAGTACCCAGAACACACTTGGCAGACTGCTTATAATAATACTTATAATAATAATCACCATGTTAGTCTAATCACAGAACTGAAATATATATGTAATGTTTATATATATATTGACATGTGAATGTCAAGAGCAGCTTACAAACGCCATAGAAAATTGTGAAGAGGATGGGAATCTCCCTGCACATTTGCCAAAATAAACCCCAGCAGAATGTCTGTCTGCCCAGCATGCTGATCCTGCAGGGTTCTGCCTTACGCACCCATCTGCACACACATCAGCCCCGAGCACATGAATGAGATGCTGGTGCTCAGGGTTAAGCCTGAGCTTTGTCGAATCGGCGCTTTGCAGAATGCTCACTTGACACATATCTGCCAGAAGAACTACCCTTTTGTGTCTGTTTGATTTTACATGTCTCAGGAGATTTCACCTTTGATATGATCATTAATGCAGAACTCTCCAGATGGAAAAATGTACACCCATACATATGTATTCTTCAGCTATTATTAAAAAAAGTCACATATACAAACAAAATTATGAGTGAACTAACATACATAACATTTTCCAAGCGCAAAGCCATTTCTAGCAGTCTCAGTGTTCTCCTTAATCCCATCAGTTCCAGAGTCTGGGTGGGATAAACTACCGTGCAGACTTAGGCTTGCATCCCTCAGACTTTCTAGTCCAAAAATATTTAAGATCTAGTAAAACTCACTAAAAAATTACATATAATTAAACCCTCCTGTAACTTCATAACTCCCAAGAGCTGTATTTGAGAAACCCTGTTAAAATAGTGCAGTTGGAGGATTTAATAAGTGCAGTGATGTGTTCAGCAGTTTGAAAATTCTTTCTTTTACCAAAGGATTATATATCTAGAGTACTCTGGGTACTCTATGTTGAAATCTTAATAGTTTTAAAATATTTAGGCATGAGTTTTAAAGAATAAATGAACAATGATTATACAATCCAATAATTTAAAGTCAAATCAAACAAACTCTGGTAATGAATTTTACTAAAACCATTGTTGAGAAAAATCCCAAGCTACAAAAGAACACAGCGTGTGACTCACAGAGTAACAAGTATGTGATGATTCACACCTCAGACCTGGGGCAGACCTGTGGTATCTCTGTTCTGGCTTGTTCTCACAGTGTGAGTAGCCTGAGGACTATTCCAAGCTATTGAGGGAGCTAAAACAGCCCTGTCAGCTAACAGCCCTGTAGCCAGCAGGGCTCTAGAAAGTTGCATCTTCCCATAAATACTGAAGATAACCATGACAGCAGATTTGCTATACCAGTACCATGCAATCTTAGACTGTCAATCTGTAGCTAGTTAATGCAAGTTTATGACAATTTTGCCACAATCTTTAGAAGATTTTATTTTCACTAGTATCTTCAGGTAAAAATATTGGCCAGATCTTCAACTTGTCAACTCTGACAACATCGAAGAAGTTTCAGTCATTCCACTGGCCAAGAACCTGATGTGACACTGCTTGCAGAGTTAGAGTACAATGATGTCCCTTGTTCTGTTCAGTTTGCAGAAGCAGCATGTGGTGTGGTTCAAGTGATGCTCAATGGATCGATAGAAGCTGGAGCTTTCAGAAGCAGCAGGTATTTATTCAGCATGCCGTCATGCCTGCTTTTCTGTGACTGCTTGTTTGGGGCCTGCATGCTGGTGAATGAGGCTCTGCAAGAAAGTCTCAGTGCAGACTGCCTTTTAATAAACTCATATATGCATCCAAACCCTTAACTGTTGCAGAGCTGATTCATTTAGCAGCCTTCTGTGCAGCAACTCCAATTTAAATTCTTCTGATGGTATATGGTATGACCTCCAAAATGCTCTTACTGATAAAGTAACTGCTGTTACAATTAGTCTAGATCTGTACAGTATGTTATACTCACATGAATGACACATTTCTAACTACTCACTAAGCTGCCTTCATTTTTGACTATGCTTCCTTGAATTACCCGGGAGGGAATGCAGTCTTTGATAAGGTTGAAAAATGAAGAATGCACTGGTCAGCAAAACGGCCATGTTCGTTTCCTTTGCAGCAAACCAAGCCAATAACCCATAAATCAAACAAGCAAAAGGACACTAACGATGAAAAAAAAGTCATCTTATTTCGGTCTGCAAAAGCTCACATGAAAATGAAATACGAATGAGAAAATCTTTTACCACAAGATGATTAAATATTCCAGAAAATCCAGGGGCAAGATAAGATGCTCTTTCACTGAGAATTACTAGCAGTTGTACCTGGGGAAGATACTTTGTAAATCTCACTTACTTAAATATGTTTTGCTTTTTCATGTTCAATTCTTAACAGCATTTTTGGAAGCATCGAGATCTCTAACTTAAATCCAGATAAAGTCTCTGCAGTACAGATTTGGCTTATGCATGATATTGGTGGACCTCAAAGGTAAAGTATGCTAGCACCAAATGAGTCTCTCTCCATTTGTCAGTCCTCTCAACTACAGCTATTGGGCACCTTGAGCTATTTCAGGCAAATCCAGCATAAGGATAAACATCACAAGGATATGATAGCCTATCACAAGGATATGATAAAATATGATAAGGTTTGTGAAAACCTTTAGCTGAATAGAAGAGAAACACCCAAATCAGGGCTTCCACCAATGGAAAAACTGTTGAAGTAGCCCCTTACCCAGAGTGGCCGCAGTCTATTTCCCATAGGTATCTTCCTGCACAAAGATTTTTTGCAAGATATACAACTAAGCATCATGCACAGTTTCCACCAGTAAAGACCTGCAGTACCCAAAGCTCCACAAACTCCCTTTGCAGCACATCAAGAAAAAAAGACTAGTATCCAATCTTTAAGTATCTTACCTGAAATAAAGCATGCAATTACATACTGTAGAAATTAACTGAATTTTCCTGTACATACATGGAACACAAGTAACGAAAGACTTTTTTTTCTCCAGTGAATCCTGTTCCGGACATTCCATAAGGAGGTTAAAAGACATCTTGGAAGAGCGAAACTTCAAGGTCACCTGTGAAGAGAATCATAGGTAATTACCTGCTCTGGATTAGTGCCAGCTTGCTAGCATAAAACTAACATTGCATATCCCTCCCATTTCCAATTGGAATGTGGTTTTCTGGGGGTGCTATGTTGTAGTTTTCTGGATTGCGGCAAACTAGAGCAAATTCCCCTCTGTCTTCCATCACATCTGGTTGTGTGCTTCCTTCCAGCTCTTCTCAGGAGCTTACACTTGTGCTGCAGACCTCCTGTTGGGAGGGTCTGGGATTGCTCTCTTCCCTGCACTCCCAAAGGTCAACTCCATTGAACATGCTCAGTTGGCTTCAAGGAAGCAACAATCCATCCTCTCTTGACAGGTTTTATCTGGCCAGGTTTGCCAGGTTGCCAAGTTTTCATCTCTGGCAATCCAAACTGAATAGGCAGCTTCTTCCCTGTCATGGGGAAGGGCAGCTTCCCTTACATGCAGGTAATGTGTCATGGCAAGGACTCACCTTACTTCCTTCACTATTGCTTGAGCTTCCTACCTATCCATCTGCTTTGTCAGGGAGACAGAGAAATGACAAATGTTATTAGTTATTGTAATTTACCATTGTCAGAAAATATGAAAAGGAGCCTGGCAAATAAAACAACTCAAGTTCTGTCTTAGTTAAGATGTCAGTCTGCCTGAGATCTCTATTCCTCAGCATAGGTTCAGAGATCTTCACAAAGAGGGAACAATGTTCTTCAGTGACATTTAAAAAGAGCAAAGGTTCAGTTTTACTCATAAAGCTTAATAATAATTTCTTATCTGTTAAGAGCAGTTTTTCCAGGCAAAGAATACATACCCCACGTGACAAAAACATCTCCAGACTAAACAAACAGTTCAATAAACTGCTGAGTCTCATGACATTAGTTTTAAGTAAGGGAAAGTTGGTCTGCAAAGGAGACATTTGTCTTACAAAGCCTTATCTGATGGTAGGGTTTTAATCTTCTTGAAGGCAGAGCAATATAACCCTGTTTAAGTATTGCTGAATCTCAGTAATGGCTACGGTGCACATCGTGAAGGAATGATTCTGGTGTGGTGCATAAATGTGCCGAATCCTACTGTACATATACTCACTTTTTCTTAGGGTAAATGCAACAATACTCCGAGGACGTGCACCTGTAACAAAGAACAGACTAAGTTCAGACTAAGTTTGTCCTATTTCAGACTAAATTTTTCCTATGGCTTTGTAAGCTACTGAATAGGAAGGAGTCAAGTTGGCAGGGAAAATCCATAGTAATTTAGATTCCGCTATGGCTGAGGCCTGAGAGATGCCTGTAAAACTTCATGAAGAATGTGTTCACAAACACGGTTGTCTTGATAGGTTCTTAAGGCAGAATAACTAACTGGGCTTTCTGTCAAAGTTCAATTGCTACATAAACAATGGTCTGTAGACCAACAGGGACAATTAATTATACTATTGTATGTACAGAGAAATAAGAAAACCAGTAATTTACTTGTAGAGTGAAACTCTTCAAGATAGACCTGAAAAGTTTATTTCATTCCACTGAAGTCAGTGCCAACACGAACAGAACTATACAGTCCATATCAGCAGGTCATAATAATTTTGGCCTCCACAGTGCAGATGACTTGCTGTAAGTTCACATCCTTCTTTACTTTGAAGTCACTTGTACTTCTGCCCAACTCCTATAAACTGCAGCATGACCTAAAAATAGTTCTCCTTAGAAAGGACAGTCACTTGATGAGCACAGGTGTAACACATACTTTGACTTTAGCATTTAGTAACTGTAGTGTTATTATTGAACATGCAAAATGATTACTATTTTTTTTTTGTCTTATCACAGGCCAGTTCAGCTCCTTCAGTGTGTAAATAATCCTGACCATGCAGACTGCAGACTTTGCAGCAGCAAAATGGAAACATCATGAAACTATTAAGACATTCTTTATGTGTATGTGAAATCAAGAGAGAAGATGTGCCTACATAGTTTAGAGTGATAAATAACACCGTGGTGTGCACAGAGTCAGTAACCAGAAATTCTTGCTGCTGATACTGACAGCCAAGTAACAGATGATATTTTAGCTGTGATTACTGTACACATGTACATAAACAAACAAACATATTATTTCAGAAAGGCCAGAAATAAGTATTTGAGAGCAGGTGTTTTGTTCGTGTTTGTTCTCTTTTGCACAGCTTAGATAGATTGTGCTCAGAGAAAGGAATTAGAACAGGGATTCCCAAGGGCATGCATAGGGAAGAGAGTTTCCTGGGAAGACAGAGCTTGCCGGGGTCAGCTTTCTGCTTCCTTCCCTAGCAAGGCTGGAAGAGAGTGACTGGAGCACGCTGCAGTCTTGCAGCTCCCAAGTGGGATATCTCCTAGCAGGGAATACTATCCAGTGGTGCATTTTATAAGTTCACATGAGCTACTTGGATTTATATAGGTCACAAGGAATGAATGAGGAAGACCTGAAGTTTCTCCCCTTCTACTCCTTACATGAGTCAAGCAGTTCTAAGCAAGGTTCTGGCCTTTTCTCGCAGGGACTCCAGCAGCTCTGAGAGGCAAAGCAAACAGTGGAAAAGACAGAGCTTCTTACCTTTTAATGAGCATTACAGAAAATGGCCAGTAGGGAAACAGCTGAGCCAAGTCAAGGCAAAGACCAGAATTTGCTCAGAGCATCTGTAAGAACGCGTTGAGTGTGTAGCTGGGAAGAGAAAATAGCAAGACTGACTCAGACATTTCCATTAAAATCCTACACAGAATAGTTCTGGGAACACAACTGCACTTCTGATTACATTTTATTCTTACTATAGTAATAAGTGTAAGCTTTACAATATGCATAAGTGGCCCCTTAGGCCACAGCTTGGCCATCCGTTGGATCAGACAGAAACCTCAGAAGGCTGCCAAAATAAGGAGTCTCTCTTGCCTTCAGGTTCTTAGGCAAAAAGTGATGCCTTGCTGTATATAATTCACAAGCATGGACATGTATTACAGTGAAACAGCAGGTTTCATTGTTTTTGGTTTTTATTATGCAGTTCTCATACATATATTCAGAAACAGTGTTGAATAAGAAAATAAAGATCTGAGGCCAGTTTCTGGCCTCAGCTTTGCCATTGACCCCAGGAGAAAAGTTTTTTCTCTGAATATATATTCCTAGGTGTTGCAATGTTAGGGTAACCAGCAACTTGCCAAGTCATTAAGTACACAAGATTTTTTGTGATCCAACAGGCAAAATATTATAGTGCTAAGTATTTTAGTGACCATCCAGCATCTGAAGGGTCCTTATGGAATTGTGCAGGCTTGTAAAATTTAGAGCATCTCTAGGTAAATCTTTGCTCTGTAGTATGTGGGCCTGCACTGACCATACCTTGACACACCCAAGGCCTTGCCCATAATGTTTACATTAAATGAAATGCATTTTTTATTTGCACTCTGTTATGTAACTACTTAGGTTTAAAATTCAGATGATACATACCAAAACTTTTAAGAAGATTATTTCTACATATAAGTCAAGAATTTGTCATAATACTCACTTTTGTACCTATATATTCTAATATAATACAAAATGTTGATATAAAATTGAGATCTGTAATAAAACTGGTGATAGAAAATGTTGACAACTCAGTTTCACATTCTTTTTATTTCAGACTGCGTATGAAACTAAGCAACTTACTAAAAAGAAGGGGGATTTTCACACGAATTAAAGCAGTCAGGACTAAATGGTATAATTTGACAAGCAATTTCACAGGAAAGCTTTACTTGAATTGTGAGAGTAAGAATTAACTCAACAAACTTAGAAGCATGGAACTTCATCCTTTTTTTGTCCTTCTTCTTTCTCAAAATATTTTGAAGGTTTTTTTTCTTCTGTTTGAAACAACTTCAAGACATTAGTGGGAGCCTATGGCCCTGCCATCTCCATGGGTGATGGTTTGACTGCTTAGCCTGTATTGGGGCATTTGTGTATGCTACCCAAAGGCCAAACAAATTTATTTTGTCCTTGAGCTGTAAACCTCAGTACACTTAGATATTCACAGGAGCATTCTTACTATGCCCAGAAGCACGGTTGAGACTGTCTAGGATATATGATCCTACTGGACTGTGTGTGCCACTAATGACAGTGTTTTGTTAAGTTGAGCATGTGTCTCCCTCCATCCCCACCCAGATGTTCTGCCTCTATACTGTAAAGTAGTAGTTTGAACATCTGCCCCCTCACTGTCCTGGCAGAGAGGCCAGGGAGGGCTCAAGCTCTGACAATCTCAATCAGTTCCTCAGCTTCCCCAGGTAGTCCTCCAGCTGGGCTGTCCGAATGGTGAAAGCATGTGAGGAGTCTTACGGTATTATTTGCTGGCAGAAACATGTTTTGCTTACGAGTTGCCTCCATGGATGGGACCAAAAAGAGGATGAGGCTGCACGCATAGGGCCAGCAGGCAATTCCTCTCTTGACTGGAACTGGTCTTCTTAATTGATCAGGAGCTTTTCCCTTTCTTCCTCACCGTTCTGTCTAAAAGCAGTTTGTCTCCTCCAGGCATGACTGAGGAACAGAAGAGGATACTTGACAAGTTGGGAGAAGGGCACGATGTTCTGCAAGGAAAGATGAACAAAAAATAATTCGGGATTGTCTCACAGTTTCAATAAATTACACTGGACTGTTTCTAGCACAAACCTGTTATATCCTCAGAAAGAGAAAGAAATCTCAATTCTATGGCTATTAGCTAGATATCTCACAGGAGACAGAAACGCGCAGGAATAATAGCTCATAATTTCACTCAAAATATGCAGCTCCACACACACACACTCAAGAAAGCTTGGAAAGGGCACAGTGCAGATCTTCGCAGACACTATTCCTGCTACCCTGCTCTCCATCTTCTACAGGCATGGTATTTTCTTTGTAGGTGGCTGGAAACAAAACACCTCTGTTCATATCCTGAACAAAAACATTCAGTTATGTATGTTGTTCTTAGTAATATTGTTTAAGAAAGATTACTGTTCTTATCAGTGACTACATAATAGAAAATTAAAAAGCAAATTTGTGTTTATGAAAGCTACTATGCACCCATAATACTGGTCACTGTGCTTGAGCAAACTTTGCAACAGGTGTGGTTGGCATTCGCAAATAGTCTTTTAAAGAATGGAAAATAAAACACCCTCAGATGTTTCACCTACAGGGAGACCCCGCATTAAAACAGAATTAACACTAGGGAAATAACTCAACATGTTATTGGCTTTTCTCTGATCATTCTGCTGCTAAAAAGACACTGGAAATGTGGCTGTGCAGGTGGGTGCATGGGGGCAGCGGTACAGAACACTAATAGTTCATTTGCTTCCTCAGTCCTGCTTCTTCAGGGCTGGTGCAAAGGGAGCAGTGTCTGTCCATTTGCCAAAGCCTTGGCATAGCTAAGGTAGCAGCATTAGCTAGGGACTATCCGCCGTAGGCAGTATGAACAAAACTAGTCTATTTGAAGGAAGGAAGGAGAGGGTTTAGTTGAATGGATACAAGCAATGCTTGCCCTTGAGGATGGGCAGTCAACATGGACTTGTTTCACTTACTAGTTCAGACATAGCACAGGTGCACATTTGGGTCACTAATGCACCCTGCAGCCTGTGCTGCTGTGGTGCCCACCTAGCAGAGCGGGAGGGGGCTGATTCCCAACAAGCAAGGGGAGGCTTTTTTATTATCCAGGGTGACATTTTTGGAATGTCAAGCAGACATTACCTACTAGGCAACTTTAATTCTAAATCCTACTGTTGTGTTGCATGTTTTTAAACCAAAAATCATTTCCAAACTAATACAAAATCCCCAATTCATGTAAATCTAAATAAAAGGCAAACATACAATGCTAAAACAATACTTTTCCACTACATGGAAGAAATGTTTCTTAATATAATAGTTTGAAATGTGTTCAGTTTTGAAAATATGCTTTCAAACTGACAAAGCAAACTTCTGTTATAACCTGCTCAGGACAAATGGTTTGATTGTGCCCCAGGTGCATAGCAAATAGTGCCAAGGAGCACTGCTCAGAAACCCAAGAGGCATCTCAGTTATTGTGTGATAAGGCTGTATAAGCCCTGTGTGCTCCCAGAACCACTCAGCCCTATGAAAGGTACTTCTGCGACCTTACAACCACAGTACTCCTGCTCCAGCAGTCCTTAACATACTTAATGTGACTTTAGGCTGGTGTTTTTACCTTATTTTGAAGCTAAATAAACAAATGAAGCATGGAAGGATTTGTTTTCTTTGACAATCATCTCTTGGCCTTGTGTGTTACCATGAATCATAGTGCTTGTCTTACCTAAGCACACCTAATGCTAGTAGTCAAGAGGCTCATTGGGACGGTATGCAAATAGCCTAAATTCCGCTGATGTCCTTTATGCTTAACAGTTCCTTTTAGCCAACCCAAGACAATGCTGCCCCCTCATACTTCTCTTTAGTGTCCTGATTCACAGCACTGTTACTCTTGAGGGGTCACTAGCTTTCTCTACCGGTTATGTATTAGGCTATACGTGAAATTAAGCTGGCTTTCATTTAAAATAATAACCCTTATGAACCTAGAGAAAAATGTGAAAATTGAAAGTTAAATAACCTTGCCTTCAGCATCTTTTTTTTGAAACTCACATTTTTAAGCTATTTTCCTGTTTTTATGGAGTCCATCATCCTTAATGTAGCCTCTGTAACATAATTAATGGGGTAAGGTTTTTCCCCATAGAAAATAAAGAAGCATTTTTAATTATATATATGTGTCCATTGGAAGTGTACAGCACTGAGAATGTATCTGGATTCCCCTGGACACTGCCAATAGGGACTAGTTGCGAATCGGATTCTGGACATAGCAGCACTGCTGCAGAGCTTTCAGCTTGATCTAGGCTGCCCTTCACATATGAACCTAGAACACCAAGACTCCTTGATACTCGAAACAATGATCCTCATACATTTTATGTAAGAAAGCTCAGCAGAAGAAGTAGGAAAAAGACACTGGGCTGTACAAAGGAACACACTGCCAGGAAGATAAAGAAAATGGGCTGTCCTTCAGAAACACTTTCTTAATCACATTCTTCACAGGTTTAAGATAGCAATGAAATAAACTAACAGGCTGATCCTTCCTAGTAAATATTTTGAAAAGATAATGAATTGGTTACTCTAAAGCACACTGCACAGAAAACACAAAGTCAGGTGAGAAGATTAAAAGAAAAGTAGGATGGCTGAATGACACATGCAAAACCACAGACACAACCAGTAACAGTAGAGGAAAAAGATATGCAAAAGATGCAGCTATAAAGTAAGATCAAACTACCACACTGGCTAGGTACACATAGAACTATGGTCCAATGTACACTTACTTGTCCTCAAAGTCAGTGGTTCAATACAGGACTAAGGCACAGCTCCATGGACACTGGCTCTCCTTTAGTGGTTGTGGAAGCAGATTCCCCACAGTCGATCAAGTGCAGTCTCACTCCTCAGCTAGGCCAGCTCTTTCCTGAGACTTGTGATGTACAGGGCTGGAGAACTGATTAATGCCGTTTTTCAAGCATATAGAATGCATTCAGTTAGATAATCTAGAGTTGTACTAGGGAAGAAAAGTTGCTGTTACTAACCAGCTGCTCCCCAGTTGCCGCCATCTTACAAGTCATGTTCTACTGGTCTTCATTTTCAACACTGTTACCACTCGTGCTTGCTTTACAGTTTTTATTTTGTGCTGATGCCGCTGTTTAGATTTTTTTTGTCAGTTAAGCAAAGTCAAAACCGCTTGATGGCACAATGATAAATATTACAGTTTCTGTCATGTTTCCTAACACAGTAAAAATTCTACAGATATGTACAGCGATAGGGTAGCTTAAATTTTTTTTCACTTACTGAACTCAAGAATACAGAAATGTTAATCAATGAGAGTTACTCTAATAGTTTCCTCGGGTCTGCCCCAAACTCTGAGGAAAAACTTTATTTCCATTTTTACTCCTCTTGAAATACCAATTGGATCAATAACACTGCATTGTAATTATATATGGGATGACCACAACTGAGTTATGAACCCTAGGAGTTGGAGCAAAAACTTTGGATCTGCTGTCTGAGAGCATTAGCAAAATTACATTCTCTGTGGATCAGACACAGAGGGGATTTATAATCCACTAAGTGGTCATTTGCAGTTACAGTGGGATAGATGAACTTAATGACCACGAGGCCACGTGCGCAGCTGCACAGCATGCAGTGTTAGCTGAACAGGAGGAGTCAGCCCTTGGCCTTCCCTGAAGTCTGACTTTCATCAACATCAGTGCATGGCTATGTATTCAGTTAACAGCATGAAAACTTGGAGAAAAAGGTCGGAAGTGTTTTAGCAGAGTGAATTACAGAAATAAACAGAAATTAATGTTTGAAAACCAAATCAGCTGTTACTCTAACGTGCCCTATCAGAAGAGGGTGGACACTGTGGACGAAACTTTCACCTAGAGGAAAGGTTCTAGGAAATACTCTTTACTTTATCTATTTATCTATTTTATGCCTTCTTCATAACATAGCACCATAGCATCAATTAACACATTAAGGTACACATTTTTTTCTCAAACTCACACCAGAATATATTCTTATTACCATGCTTAGTTTATTACAAAATAGTATTTCACTTTTATTACCAGTCTAAACAAAACTACCTTAACTACTTGATTTTTCTTTTCTAAACCAGACTCATCACTCAAGTCTTCTTGAGAAAGAGAAGAATTTCTACACAGCAACATACTTGCAATACAAGTTGCGAGTCAATCTTCTGGAGTTTAAGCTTTTCTTCCTGGGTTTTCTGAAAAGCGAAAAAAGGTCTCACCAGCTTCACACATCACTCTCAATTTCCTGAGAGACAACAGTGCTGGTGAGTTAAAACTCTTTTCCCTACAGATCCCTGTGAGATCTTTAAGGGGTTCTTAATGTAAACACTATATTGGAGCACAGAAAGATAAAAGGACACAGCTTTAGACCTGAGTTTGCACTAGAACAATTTCTAAAGTCCAGTTCTACTTTAATACCACACACGTTCCCATCTTCTGTTCATTACTCTACTCACCTTTCTTGTTTATGCCTTGTTTCGACTCACTCCTCTAGGAAAAGACACATGTCCATAAGAAGACCAGATGGAGGGTACAAACATATGGCCTGTGAGGTATAAATGAACACTGCAGCCAAAAGGAGATTTTCAGCATTTCTAAGTAGGAGAGCAAAATCATTTAATATTCTATACCTTTTCAGTTTGGATTATTCATGTTTTCAGTCTCACAATATTACCTTAAGTAAGTGGAATAGAGGTAACTTATTGGGAGATGACTGATTTTCATCTAGCGATGTACAGCATGCAAATTTCATCAGTGAAAAAGTAATTGTTTTTTAATTACAGCATCAAAAATTACACAATCCCACAGCAAAAAAAGAAAGCAACAAACAAACAAACAAACAAAAATTTGCATTTCTAAAATTGCCAGACTGTTCATTGACATTATGTTCAATTAGCTCAGACAAGGCTACACTGGTCATGTCTTGGCGTGATAAAGCCTAATGCAGAGAAGTAGAAAGGGGAAGGAAATTATTTATATACCTGGCTTAGTACTATTTTCAGTAGTTGTGACTTGTGCTAAATACTAATAACAGCAAAAGTGAAAAACAGAGAAAAGAAAGAAAGAAAGAAGGAAAGAAAGAAAGATGGCCAGGCTTTCTTGTGAGCTCATAGGCACTTTGTGGTACTTATACCATATTTTACATCTGCTTTGCAATAGCATTTATGCTGTATGCAAGAAAAAATCCACCGGGGCTGGATAGGAGCTCTGCCACCAAGAACCCAATTCTTCCAAGATATAAAAAGCTGAACTAGGAGTAATGAACAAAAATAATGCTTTACTGGTAGTGGTGAGCTTTTCTTGTTGGCGTGATTGTCAGGACTTTTGCTTACTGTGGAACACTCTAAGGAATAACAATATCCCTAAGGATATGCAAATCTTGGAAAGGTCAATACTTAGGAAAAGGTATGCAGGGCCTCCGGGAGATTTCAGCGTGTACACTGCACTCGTAACTGGAGTAGGAAGCCTTTACTGAGGAGAGCAAGATTAGCCAGCTTTGAACACTACTTTCCAGTTTAGGACATAGCAATGTCCTTCAAACAGACATATTCTTGTGATAGTTAGCATACTGGCAAATGCAGGGTTTTAAATGCACATCTAGTACTTGAATGAAATATCATAGATTTACTGATAACATGAATGTAGTATTAATTATAAATACAGAGTATCATAGTAAGCATTTAAGTACCATAGTAAGCATTTAAGTATCTTACATTATTATAATTATAGTTTTCCCTGTCATGCATATAGTGACTCAACACACTTTGCAACAGAACCACAAACCCCTGATAGGAATTCAAACTGAACAAGCTGTTCTCTCTATAAAACACTTTTTTTTTTTTTTCAGATGTTCCTGCCTGTAAAATCCACAAGGCAGCCTCCGGTAAAGTCTCTTTTCTGGCCAACACAACTGGCAGTTTTTTGGCAATGAAGCAAGTAAAGTGTGAGTAATGTTGGATTTTGACTTGCCAGCTTCAACTTTAATAACTTCTTAATTTTATGCAGACAGGTTGAATGGCAGCAGAGTCTGTTGACAACATGCTGCTTGTAAATGATAAGGTCATTTTGTACATTGTGTATAAGTGTTTCATGGGAATAGCACAAAGGCAGCCATTCCACCTGTTACCTGTAGTAGCACTTTAGGTAACAGTACTACACATGCCTGGTTTTCTTCCTGCTCTGTTCCACTTACTAGATATCCAAAATCTCATGCAAAAGTCTGAGGTCCTCAAGAAAATCCAGGACAGTATTCCTGGTGGAAATAGATTAAGTTTAGGTCATAGCTATAGCTATCCTTGTTTATTTCCCAAAAGGCAAATCATGCTGCAGCACATTTTTTCTTTTCCTTTGTAACTTTGCGGTATCTATTAGAATAGGTTTCTGTTACTAGTAAACAAGGTGCCATCGTATAACCTTTGCAGCTGAGTGAGCTGAGTAACCTCTGCAGTAAGAGGGTGGATGGTGTGCCTTCTGTAGTACCTTTTAGCAAGCCCACTGCTTTTGTTTTTATTTTACCTTTTATTTTGCTTGCTATTTACATCGCAGGCTGATCAAAATGTTTTCTTCATCTACATCCAGAAGTTTTCTTCATCTATATCTGCTACTTGTGACTAAGCACTACAAAGATTTGGCCAGTATGTTATATGCAATCAAATGTGTCACTCATGTATCCTGAGGACAATTTATCTTCCTTCATTATTAAAGACTAGATAATGAATAAATAATAAATAATAGTAGGCTTTTAAGTATAATAATTTGAATATTTCACTCCATGTTTTTCCATGTCCCTATATGGATTGCCATTAAATATAATGGCTAGCAGCAGGTAGCATTAATTGATCTTCTATGATATATATTATTTATATTATTACTAGTCTTTGCTTTCTCCAAATTTTTCAGCAAAGACTGAATTTGTAGATCTTTGTGCTATCAGCAGGCCTATTCAGACAGTATTTAACAATGTCTTCCCTGCCGTGGCAGCTACAGGAATAGTGAGAGGGACTTCTGCCTCAGCTATGGGGGTAATAGAGGTGTCAGGGAAGATATTTGTTCAGAACAAGATATAGGCTCATGTGTTCGTGTGAATGTAGGATGAAAACATGAAAAACATGAACATAAAAAAATTAAAAAAGAATTTAAATTGTGCAAAAAAATTGAAGTCAATGCACCTTCAAAAAAAAAAAAAGAAAAAAAAACCGCACACAGTAGTTAGTGACCTGGATGGCTGCCCTGCTTCATTTGATGCATCTCTTGCTCATACACATTGAGATAATGAGCACAAAAGAGACACAGACATTTTCTTAAAGGATATTTTTCAAATCTTCCTTCTTTTTTTCAAGCTGACACCTACCTGGTAGCTCACAAGAAACTTTGCTTTCATCAGACAGACCTCACTGCATACAAAGATACCATCTCAAAGGGAGGGCTCTTCAAAGCTCAATAACACAAGCTGGTTTCTGGAAAGGAGAGAGAAAAGTGTTGTTCATATGTGCTGCTTATTGTTTACAGATAGACATATATCCAATGTACAATAAATCAACTTACAGAATCACAGAATGGTTAAGATTGGAAGGGACCTCTGCAGATCATCTAGTCCAACCCCCCTGCTCCAGCAGGGACACCCAGAGCATGGGGCACAGGGTGGCATCCAGACAGATTTGGAAGATCTCCAGAGAAGGAGACTCCACAACATCTCTGGGGATCCTGTGCCAGGGCTCTGTCACCCTCACAGGAAAGAAGTTCTTCCTCATATGGAGGTCGAACTTCCTGTGCTTCAACTTGCATCTATTACCCCTCGTCCTGTCACTGGCCACCACGGAAAAGATCCTGGCCCCAACCTCCCTACAATCATCCCTCAAGTACTTGAACATGTTGATCAAATCTCCTCTCAGACTTCTCTTCTCCAGACTAAACAGCCCCAGTTCGCTTAGTCTTTCCTCATACGATAGATGCTCCAGTCCCTTCATCATCTTCATTGCTCTCCGCTGGACCCTCTCTAGAAGCTCCATGTCCCTCTTGTCCTGGGGAGCCCAGAACTGCACCCAGTACTCCAGGTGCGGCCTCACCAGAGCTGAGCAGAGGGGCAGGATCCCCTCCCTCGACCTGCTGGCAACGCTCCTCCTGATGCAGTCAGGATCCCATTGGCCTTCTTGGCCATGAGGGCACATTGCTGCCTCATGGTTAACCTGTTGTCAACCAGAACTCCCAAATCCCTCTCCACAGAGCTGCTTTCCAGCAGATCAACCCCTAATCTATCCTGGTGCCTGGGGTTATTCCTGCCCAGGTGCAGGACCCTGCACTTGTCCTTGTTGCACCTCATGAGGTTCCTCTCTGCCCAACTCTCCATCCTGTCCAGGTCTCTCTGAATGGCAGCACAGCCCTCGGGAGTGTCGGCCACTCCTCCCAGTTTGGTGTCACCTGCAAACCTGCTGAGGGGGCGCTCTGTGCCCTCGTCCAAGTCATTGATGAACAAGTTGAAGAGCACCGGGCCCAGTACTGACACCTGCAGGACACCACTGGCCACAGGTCTCTAACCAGACTTGGCCACATTTATCATCGTGGATGGCTCTGCCATCTTGCCAGTCCTCAATCCACTTTACTGTCCACTCATCCAGAACTTAGAACAAGAAAAGCACTAGTAGTTGTCTTCCCAATATGATTTTCAAATGAGATCTCCTTTAAACCTTCTACCCGCAGCCCCTTAGGCTCCCGAGCTGTCAGCACTGCAACACAGCATTCAGATGGCACCCATCATTTGGTGTTTCCAGCAGCTTGTGTGTTGGGTGATTTGGTACCATACAAGGAGATTGCACACACTCTAAAGAGCTCTACACATCTTCCATCAGAAATCTGATTCAATCACCCGCAACTCATGGTAGTTGGATCAAATCACACAGATTCTGGGAGAAATCTTTTCTTATTATATAGTCTTCAGATACATATTTTATTGATTATTGAGTGACTCCTAAGGATAAGTGGCGTATTTGGAAACTCATATAAAAAGATTTTATCTCTTAATTGTTCATATGGATATCACTCCAAACATGGAGAAAAAAATAGGACCATAAGGTTCTCTATCTCAAAAGCATTTCTAACAAACAGCATATATGCTGTTTCCTCCTGTGTGCCTTCAATTGGTAGATGAAATCTGAGGTGACTATGATGAGCCAATAAAACTTGCAATTGGACTAAACTACTTGCTGAGAACATTTAAACTAGTGAGAACATGCCTAAAGAAAACAAACATTTTAAATGTTGATACAAACAGTAAAGTCTGTTTCTGCGTATAAATTAGGAAGGATATTGAGACATAATAGCAGCTGCCAAATGAGACCATTGCTCACTACCAGCTACTGATGTGAGCTCCGGGCTGCAAGGGAGTGGTAGTTTTGAGAATAACTTCTCATCGCCAACAAAAGTCAGCAGCAACCAGTCCAAGAGTGGAAATAGCATTCCTTGATAAGCCGATGTCCCAGTGGCAATAGCAAACAATTAATATGGTTGGATCTTTATAGATACTCAACTAGTTTATATGATTTGCATACAACCATAGAATTCTAAGTGGCCTTTTTCCATACATTACTGTTTTTACGCCTGGTTTGATGATTTGCATTATATTTTAAGTTGTATAAAGTCCTAAATTGATTTCTTTTGCTTATAAATGAAAACTAGTTGGTTTAATAAATACAGTAGATAGTCTGTTAGAACGATAATTTAATATGGCAGTTGGATTAAGTTTATAACCAGGCTCTGCATTAGATATGAGTTCTTCCGTAATCTAGGCTCTTTTTTGGATTCTCACTTTATGGTTGGTCATCATGCTTATGCTCATCTTACCATGCACATACAGAAACAATTCCAGTTTTTGGAAGAACTGAGAAGCTGGTAAGCTGCTGTCATTGTGAGCTCTAGGAAAGTGTAGATGGTTGTGGAAGACATAAAGGATTTACGAGGATACCACCCTTACTTTTAGGCAAGCCGGTGAGAAATTACTGTAAGATATCTAGCTCCTGGTCAGTTGGCTTCATGATGTTCCTAAGTACCATTCTGTTGTGAGCTAAAAAAAAAGAACACTCAGTCAGTAAATTCTGGAGCCAAATTTAGGCTTCATAAAAGTCCATATATTTGAATGGACTTAAGCTAAGAACATATTTAGCTTACATATTCTGCCACTACCCTGATGTGTAGCCTTAGGTAAGTTACTTCAGTTTCCTCTCTCCTTTCCACTATAAAGAATCTCAGTAATATGAATGCAACCATGCCACTGATAAGCCTGATTTAGCATAAATTCTACCTTCTGAAACCCACAACTATGAAAACAAGAAAGATCTGTCTACTAAATAAAAGACTTTTAATATTTCATTGTAACAGGAAGTGCTACACTGTAAATCTTCAATATGTGTGATTTTTCATCCTGAATCTATAGTAGCCGTACTCCTTCATACATACATATATGCATACACATCCACAGTCTTGCACTTGTAAGAGCCCAAGATTACCATCAGGAAACAAATTAACAAGTCATTTTCTCTGCTTGTCTATCTCTGTCCATTAATTTCTACTTTGATTACTGCAGGTTACTAATTGTGAATTTTCATGTCTACGCAGGTCTTGAGTTCTCATCCACTTGACTCAGATTCAGAGGTAGATATTTCCGTACTTCGGACTTAAATAAAACTACTCAGACCAGTCCTTCAGCTTCCCCCAGAAGCTGCAGGATGCCATCATTTTTAAAGTCCTAAGCAAGTGGGACTCCTTAGGCTTGGTCTTGTTACCTCCCTGCACAGAAGTAACTTCCTGCATGAATGAAAGTCCTTGATATTTTGTTGGGTCTTTTTTCTTCCTTTGCTCTCTTACTGACTTTGACTAACTGTGGTAATGCAGAAAAAAAGATATAATTGCACCATCTGGCTGGCATTCTGCAGATGTATAAAACACGGCTAATTTTTGTTCAGTGTGTTCTAATAAAGGCAAATCTTCCTGCAAAATAGAACCTATTACAGCTCCACAGGAACCACAGAAGGGAATTATTTTCAGAACTGCCAAGAACACTTAGAGATACATATGGCTTTATCTGCTTTCCTGGATTTTGACCTAGCCCATTGCTTACCTCACACCCAGAAGAGCTTTCGGTTTTCTCAAAAACTGTAGTTCCACAGTCAGAAAACATTTAAAAAGGGGGATATTGGTCAATTCTACCATGTCTGCATTTTTTTCAAATGCAGTGACCAGAGCTGCATATTCTTGGCTACTGAAGAACTTTCTTATCCATCAGGTGTTACCTCAAGATATTAGTGGAGTTATACTGTCTAAAAGGTTTGCTGAACTCACACAGTGGCTATGTCTTATATCTATGAAAGAAGTCTAAAAGATGCAAGTCTTTATGCTTACCAAGAGAACAGAAAGACAGATCTGTTAATGGTTAATGTTAATAGACCTTTGCTGCTTTTTCTTTTGGTCCTGTTTTCATTTGTACAAGTAACTGCATTGAAAGGAATTAATTATTTGGCCTCTTCTGACTTGCTTGCCAATAGTAAGTAACAGTTTCAAAGAAGAGAATTAATTCCAGTGACAGACCATTGACCAAATTCAGTTCCAAGTAATACCATTATAAGGCCAGAACTCCATTAGTACTGAATAAACTTATGTCACTGAAAGCAGTGTTTGCTTGTAAATAGATGGACTTCAAGGGAAAAAAAACAACAACAACAAAACAAAAACAAAAACCACAAAAAAAAAAAGAATAGGGTCCCTCAGGGAATATAAATCCCAAATGTAAAGGAGAAGCCAAATGCAGCAAGTTTCTATGCTTGGCTTAGGTTAGAGAAAGGAAGGAGACAGGAAGGATGTTCCTCCTAGCTGATGCTCTGGAGGAACTGGAGTCAGTTAGTTTTCATCTCTAAGTAAACCTTAGAGATAACCTTGCCCTGCTTCCAAAGACTCTGCAACTAGTATGATAACTACTAGAAAGGTAAGCTATACTATTGCTCAAATTATTTACAGGAGCAAGCACAGGGCAAATTCAGAGGAGCCATACAGGCATGATTCTGTATCATCAGTTCCTAATAAAAAACTAAGACCAGGTATTAAGATGATCTCAGTGCTGCAATACTACACACAAAAACCAAAAAACAAACAAACAAAAAGAAAAAAAAAAAAAGAGAACAAAGTCTACAGTTATTCAAGGGAACTGCCCAAAAAGCTAACAAGCACCTGTCAGGCCTGTAATCACTGACAAAACCTCCCTAGACCACTCTGCTCTAAGATAATCCTGCTTTTTCAGCTGCCTGCCCCTGACTCACCTTGCCTACTTCATGTCTTCTTTGAGAGAAAGGAGACATAAATCTGTGTGATGTTCTTCTGGAATGATCATGGTTTATGATAGGTCTTCTTCAGTTCTTTCATTCCCACAAAGACCTATAAAACAAGTTGCTACTTGAATATCCAGCTGAGCAAATAAGAAAGCTCAGCATGTCAAGAAGGAAACACGATAGCAGTGGTAGCCATTTAAACATTCTCACTCCACTGGAACTTTGCTTGGAAATATAGTCACTGTTTGATGAGGTCATTACAGTACTTTGTTTTACTTCTGAAACTTGTTGTGTGCTAAAACATGGTTTCCTTGTTTTTTTCTGCATGAGGCAGCAAAACATACTATTCTTCAAAAATGAGAGTTGAGCTGTTTTTGCTTTTTATGATCTTCCACTATGTTCTTAAATGGAGTACACTTTATAGGGCACTAGAGTTTGTAGACTGTCACACATACAGAGTGTGACAGATCCTGTTCATAACTGCATATATAAAAAACGAGACAAAATTCACCTGAAGTCTGCACTGCAGAGAAGATCTCTATCCTTTAGAGAGTCCTTTGGAAAAAGGGATAGGAATAGAGGTGCTATAGCATATATATCTGTGGAGATTCTGCTGTTGTGAAGTACCTCAACAGCAATCTAAGAGTTCCCAGGCTTCACACCACCACCACAGTGACTTTGAAAATTACATCACCTAGTTGTAAAGGTGGCTCTTACTATGTAAATAATACACCTAGCATCTGAGTGCACTCATATTTAATGCACATGTTATGCATGCATGGAATACCTTGCTGTTACAGATAATACTGTAATTCCTGGATTTTAAGATCCGCAGTAACATTAAGCATTCTGGCTGACCAGAGCAACTCTCCTCTTCCCTGCCATATATTACAGGCTCTACAGACTACTTATTATGTACACACTCACAGCTTTGAATATATTGCAGTCTCTCATTGTGTAACAGTCCTTTTGATGTTTGTTGCCTGTAAATCAGTGTGAGACTTCCATGGTTCACTGGGAGCTTCAGGTTAATGAAGTCTCTTGTTTCCATACAGAAACTGGTATGATCAGTGACTGATGCAGCCAGTTTGCAGCAATATCTGATGGTCTTCATGATCCTTCCACCTCCTTCCTATAATTTCTTTGTCTTAACACAGCTATAGTGCTGGAAAAAATATTTTGCAAGGATAGGAGCGTGTTTCCAGAGAAATTCCCATTAAAGAGCTACGCTACATTGGGCCCTGATGCATCCTTGTCTGCTAGCAAAAGCTTTGCAAACAGGTAGCAAGCTTCTACATGACCAGTTCCTGGTCTTTATGGAAGACCCTGCAGACAATAGAGGGAGCAAGCTGGGAGAACTTGCTTCACCATCTGCTTTTGAAATCTCCAGGTATTCAGGGTCTAACAACTCAATCCTACCAGGATTCTTAGACTTTGCCTTGTGCTCTCCCTGGCTCTTCGAAGGGATTTGAGGTGGGGCACAAAGAAAAGCAGCAGAGAGAAACTCAGAGACATTAGAAGATTGGTATACCTATGGCGGTATCCCCCCACCATGGGATTTGTTAGACTGCTTGTGGGGCTAAAGCCAAGGAGCTATACAGGCTCCAGCGTGGAATGAGATGGTACTGCCACAGTGGTGGCAAGATTGCAAGACATCTCTGCAAGCTGGAACCTGTGGAACTTCCTGGCCTCAAAGCTGGGTTTTCCCTTTTGATCCAGTCTCAGGGCAAGGACTAATGTAATTGCTAATCAAAGTGATAACCACCCTTGGAAATAGCCTAGAGCAACAAACAATGCAACATACTGAAATGGAATGAGAACTGGGTGAAGTAACAGGTGAGGTGCAGCAGCTTCTAACAAGTAATAAACTGCCCTGCTCGGGGCAGCACGAGAGAAAAATAAGGTAAAGGTGGAAGAGGGAGGGGAATGTTATCTAGGTTCAGCTACGTCTACACGCATTGAGCACAGCAGTGTAAAATATGTCATGACTGAACACTCAGCCTCTGCAACGGTTGGCCCAGTTCAGGTGAGGCGATATCAGGCGGCAGGTCCTCATTGGCGCCCTTGGGCGAAGAGGAGGGTTGGGCGCTCTTGGAAGCGGGGCCGTTGAGTCACTCCCCTTGTGTTCTCCTACAAGCAGTCCTGCAAGGTATTACGAGATTAGATGTGTAAACTGTACGGTTGCCAAAGTGGAAAATGAATAAAGGGGGTTGCAAAAGGAATGGAAACTCATTAAAATGAAATCGTGTCTTAAAGTGAGTGAAAAATATACTACGGAAAATAATAAAAGAACTAAAGCTTAAAAGTAAAGGAACAGTTGTTTTAAAGATTCTTTGTCAGTATTGCATCGTCTCAGAGCAAACAACAGAGTTATTTGCTGAGCAGTAACATTGTCTTCCCATTTTCTAGTAAATCTAAACTTCCCTAGATAAAATTGTCACCCTTTAGAAGAACCCTTTGGAAAAATTCTGACTTTCAAATTTTTCTCTCCTTTAAAAAAAAAGTATTTTTTTCTTCAAATTTTGCAAAGAGTTTGTGAGTCTGTGGGTATATGTGGAGGTTGGGGCCACCTGAAAAGAACATGCACATTTTACCACAGAGGTTACCATATCTATCAGAGTTCCACACTACAAGAATAGGGAAACTCCTTGAAGCTTCTTTATCTCTGAATGGAGCTCTGAAGCTGGAACAAGTATTTCATCCTCAAAAGCCCTCCTCTTCTAAGTAACATTCAAATTATGATACACAGGGTTACAAAAACGAACTATAGAAATTTTAGAAATACTGTTAAAACAAACTGTTTTGTACTGGAAATGAAACTACATTTCTACCAAAGACACTACTGATAATTTTTTAAAATGTGAAGTTAGCTCAGTACTTCATAGAACAGGTATATGTTGTGCGTGTCCAAAATGATCCAAGCATGAGGCACGAGATGGGACCACTGAAACTCTGAGGATTTCTGCTTTAAGCCTGATTCAGCTACTGATTGTCTTCCCATGACTCCAGGTCATCCAGTCTTCCTTTCTTTCTTTTTTTCTATACATCACTTCTCCTGGGGTGAAATGGGGCTGATCTTTTCACAACTGAGTGAGCTTCTAAGAAAGTAGAGCTCCTTATGCTTTGATTACAAGGCCTTGGGCTGCACAGACATCATGCACTTCCTCTTGCCCTGCTGTGTAGAAGCTATTGGAAAACTCACTACCACCACTTCTCTGAGTTGTTCAAACCTGCAGTTTTGACACAATGACACCTTAGGGGAAAAATGCATAGAATAGAACTTGTGTAATTTTTTTTATAATGATCACAGATCTTGAGATGAGGAGTGCCAGGAAATGCTTTATTTGTCTTAACCAGCTTGGCTCCTGAAGCATCAAGGTCATACTGACCTAACTGGCTCTGTCATGCCCAAAAGAAAGCAGATCCTATGCAATTGCCAAGAGATAGCTTTGTAGATGCATCACTGAAACTCAAGCTTGGTAAATGCCATGAAAGTTCAGAAGTACTTAGACTTGTGGTCAACACTGTTACAGAAAAAGGTTGTTCGTGAAGTTAGTATCCAGCCATATTTCCCCAGACCTTGCTATTGCGAAATGTGCCCCTTCTGAAGAACAGGTAAAATTTCATACCCATAGAAAGTTAAAAATCTCATTCTTTAGTTGAAGCAGTTTTGATATGCGCACTCTCACATTTAGCCCACACTCCAAGGAAAAATCTTGCATATGGACCTTTTCCTCATATATAACCTTGTTTTACACCATCCTTGTAGGACACAGGAACAATTCCATAGGTGAAATCCCATCGATGAAACAGGTGATGTGCACTCTGTTGAGCATATTTTCCTGCTGCAGAATGCCCAGCATAGAGATACAAGCAGGTCCTGCAAGAAAACAACACAAAGAAGCAGAATTGCACCTACACAGAAGACAGGCAGCCCCTACACGTGGTGCAGCTGCTGATACTCCTGCACAAGGAGATCTAATTCATTGACCTGATATCCCAGGCTGGAATTTCTTGGGGATAAGTCACTCTGGCTCTGTTTGTTTGGCTGGCTGGCAGCCACAGAGAGCAATGTGTCCTGGCAGCACAGTGTGGGGTGGATCACACTTAAGGCAATGAAATACCTAATACCTGTGAGGGTAACATGAAGCTCTTAAGCCAGCCCTGGCCTGTGCCTATTTGCAAGCTCGGACTATTATGCAGGACTATTCTGTATCCTGGAATATGTTTCCATATCAACTGCATCACTATGTGATTGCTTGAGTCAAATACTTGCTTCTAATGAATCCCCTGCATCTCTTTACTTTCCTGTTTCTACAGCATCTTAATACTAAGTGGATCATATCAACTTGGATAATAAGGAACTCATAGCTGATTTTCCACTTTGCCTGGCACCAAAATGATGGTGACTTCCAGGCACCTCTTTACTAAAGCCTCAACTGGAATTTTGCTTTTCAGGGGCATCGCAGTCTAACAGAATTCATATTGCATATGCTGGTAATACTGAGAGATTGGAGTTTTATAAAAGGTTCTGCTTCCTTTTTGCCATTTAAACTTTGAAAAATACAGTTGAATCCCTCTAAAATTAGAGAGTTTGCCTAATAACAGCATGCTATGTTCAAGACATTAGTCTCATACAGGTTAATTTGCCTATAGCAATTCACAAATAGCAGAAAAAATGTAAATGTCTAAGCAATCAAATACTTACAAGAAAATACAGAACAACATCCCCTTTAAAACACGGTGGCTACCATCACAGCTGATGCCATCAGAGCTGCCTTCTTCCAGTCAAAATCACTTGAACACTGTATAACACAGCATGATCCCTACTACACAGCAGGATCCCTACTAACAAGCAGAAAGCTGAAAAGCTGTTTTGGGTAGCACTTTCCTCTCTTATTGAGGACTTCTGTCTGAATGTAAGCACTTTTGCTAAACTATTTTTACACTACAAAGAAAATATAAGCTGATAGTAGATAATGGCATGTGCCTCTATGACATTAACAATAAGCGTTAGAATATCTATGTCAGCATATCCATGAGCATTAAAACATCCATCCAGACATTCTCAAATAAAAAGAATGTGTGACAATGAAGAAAAAGAGGGAAGTAGCAAAAAAAAGAGTTAATCTATTTTACAGATATTCCCTAAAAGACTGAGGCCAAGTCAGGGCATAGCAGTTAGCTAACCATAGTAAAGAAAAGGCTGTACCAGCCAGAAAGTCAGAAATATTAATATGCTAGAAATGCTAAAATGCTGAAGGCATTTCTACTTCATGAAAATTCAAGTTTCTTTGAAGAGACCCCTGTGGTAGAAGTACATTTTTCACAGCCTAGCGCCAGTGGAAAAGTTTAATTTATAATATTACATTGCTCCCAGCTGGAGTTTTGAAGACAAGCAAAGGTCAGATGTCACTGTTCAGCTTCACAGTTTTGTGTAGAGTTTGGCTATTTTTCAAAAAAGGAACAAAGAAATAAAATTAAAAAAAATAAAAAATAAAAAAAAAAAACGGATCAAGTCTAAAGCCTAGAAAAGTATTTATTACTATTCTCTACAGACAAAGATAACAGAACTTTAAAAGAATTTACAAGGAGCATGGAGCACAAGTGTGTAAGTGGATGGACAAAGGTGCCCAGTTCTGGGCCTGTTCTTTGGTCCGTCACTATCTTGCTATTGTGACCTGGACAAGTCCTCTCTGTCTCAGCTGGCCTGCCAGAAAACAAGTACAATGCACCTTATACCACAGAAGAGGTGAAAGAAAAGGTTTGCAAACTTTTCTCAGATTGCTTGATGAGATTGCAAAGTCAAAGCTTTGCAGAATTATGACAACCTGAAAATCCTTTTTATTATTCTGACAATGTAAAATTAATGATAATGTTTGCCTACTGAATGCTACTTATTCTAACTCAGAAAGCTGAATTCTGCAAAGCTACAGTAATATTATTAAAACTGTTCTGTAAGCCACACTGTACCTGGAGCTTGTGAATAACCTTTGATAAAGGCCTAGCACTTACAGAGGAAGCTTGTTTGAAAACAGCAAAAGAGAGAGAATTGTTGGAATATATTTTTAAGTTTATTTTTCTTAGTGGATTTTTGGTCAAAAGTATTGTACACAACCAAAAAGTGCATGGCACTGAATACATCACTTTGGCTAACACAGCTCAAAGAGGGACAAGGGAAGAACTTATTTACCGCTTTATCAAGTATATAACATCTATTGGCAACACCTGCAGAGCATATATACAAATAAATCTATAACATCTTCAACTATGACAAATGTAGTCTGTTCTGTAAATACAAAATCAGAAAAAATACATAAATATATAACTGTGTGCCCTTTTTGTTTTTCCTTATATACACTATGTAACATGACAATAAAATCAGGAAAAGTTTTGTAAGTAACTTAGATGAGACCAGATTTCCATCTTTCAGAGTTTTACAAACATCCCTCAGCATTTTTTGTCCTGTACCATTGTGATAAAAAAGTTGCAGAGAGACAGCAAGCTTTCTGGACAGTATTCCTCAGCCACCTTTTTCTGATCAATATAATCTATATCTTCAACACAGTCTTTAAAATTTTGTTCTGGCTGATTTTTAGTCATAGAAGCAGAAGTCGGTTTGTCACCTTCCTTTGCATGATGAGTTGCAATCTCTTTCACAGGACCTAGTGGCGTTAACAGGCTTGAGCTTGTCAGTCTGAGATGAGCATTTCGTGGGCCTTTCCTACAAACTTTAGATTTTAGGATACTTTTGGGGTCTTGACAGATCTGCTTCTGTTTCTTTAGGGAGCGAGAAACCTGTTTCCAGTAGGATTTCTGGTTTGCTGCATACTGTGGACAGGTGGAAGGGTCTCCTGAGAATTCACACCAGAACTTGCTTTCACCCCTCTTGCAATCTATGCGCAGAGTAGCACCACTGATGCCAGCCACTGCCCAGGTGCACTCAACATTTTCTTTGGTTTTAAACTTGCCCTTAGGTGATGCCTTTCCTCCTTTTGACTTCTTCCCTTTTTCACTCTGTTGCTTAGATTCAGCTTGGCTTCCTCCATGCTTTTCCACACTTTGTCTTTCTCTTTTCCTTTCCTTCTGTCTTTCGCAGTTACCCAGTAACATCTGAGAGACCAGAATCAATACACAAAGAAGTCCAAAGCTTTTGATCTTCATAGCCTTTGTTTTGTTTGTTATCTGCTTCCCAACTGAAAATAAATAAATAAATATAAATACCTTCATTTAATTCTGGACTGAATACTTGAAGTATTTTGGACATGATATTGCACTACTCTTTGACAGCATATTAGAATGATGTTACTGACAAAATCCTCCAGCCTCTGAGTGAGTAATGTCTGGGTTTTCCAGCCATTTCATACTGTTCTTGAGAAATGTTTTTCTGATCCAAGTAACTAATTATTTGTGCAGTATGGAATAGCTCCAACAGAAGACACACTTTCTCAGGACATACTACTGCTCAGTTGCTGAGAAACCTTAACAAAAAAAATCTCTGTTGCAGTCAAAGCAGGAATTTGAACCCGGGACTTATCTATCTTAGGTGAATGCTTGAAGTTAAAAAAAGATAAGGAAACTGTTGTTCCCGTGACCTCTCATTTCCTGGAGGTTTTGTGAATGGCACACAAGCCATTTTGACTACAATCTTTGGATTTTCTTTATAAATGTACCAAGCAGAAAGGAAGCCATTTGTTTCAAGTTAAGCAAAACTAGCTCCTAAGCCTCTTGTAATTATTCTTGATTCATTGGTAATGTCAGTATTCCATATTTCTATTGACAAAATTATTTTTATTCTTTTGGAGATCAAAAAGAGTAACTATTCATACATTCTTCAATGCCTTGACTGTTAAACAAATATAAATATCTTGTTTTTGAACACACCTCCAGTATACTTGGTCTGAAGCAACAAATACATAATTTCTCAGTTTTGAATAATAAATATCAAGATGACTCTTGAATCTGCATAGGACACATTTCTTTGGAAATTTCTCTGTCTGAAGCAGCGCTCAGGATCAAAGCTCTGGCAGATTACACCATAATGTCAAAGGGTTCAAATCTGGCATTTAGCTGATCAGATCCCTAAAAGTCCTGTTCAGATGTCTCCACCCTGTCCATTTCTTTAGTCAAGTTTCCATATAGGAAAGTCATGTCATGCTAATATGATATCTATTCAGCATCAGCATATGTGCAAATATCTTTAGTTTCATAAATTTACTAATATTGAAAATATAGGTATTCAGTAGATATAAGCAGGTCCCACTTTGGCATAGTTCTCATCTTACTTGTTTTGTGCCCGATTCCATACACAGAGACTTTCACTGCATTAAAAAAAATACAAATCATCTGAAATTCCCTTTTTTGAGAAGACACCATGTTTTACTGCAAACATGGCAATTTATAAGATTAAAATAATGATGTTACAATAATGTCTTTACAGTGGAACAGCGCAGAAGTAAAATAAGTAAAGGAAATACCTTGCACGGTACTTGCAGTTATTCAGATGCAACCCACGATTAAGCTCGGCTCCTTCAAAAGAATCAGAGCTAGTTGTAAAAGCCGTGTGGTATTTATAAAGGCAGAGACACACCTTCAGGTTTCCAGCAAGACTATTACAACACAATAGGATACTTCAGTGCCATGTTCACTTACCTCTGCCACACCTCCTGGGAAAAATGCCAGTCCTCATTCATAGCATAAAAAAAAACCCAGCTACAATGGCGTGACAAGGTGTGTTCACATAAATGAGATGTTACTTTAGTGTTTTCAATATCAAGAACATTTTAAAAACTAAATAGATGTCCTTTGATAAGGACAGCATTCATGACAGTGAGATGGTCATAACCACAATATATAGAAATAAATGCAAGCTCCCTCTGAATTAGTGACCACGAGTGACAATCTAAGAGTTAGGAGTGATTGCACAAACCTCATTATGTTCCCCACTATAGGCCACCTTCTATTTATGTCAAGAAGTGGGTTACATCATAGGATTCCATTAAGTGACCTTGTCTAATGCATGGTACCCTGAAAAATATAATAGGGAAAGTACAAGTTTCAGACCAGTATAAAAATGCAGTGCATTCAGAGACGGGATTTGGCTTCCCCAAAAGAATAGACAGAGTAGTTAGTGCCTTTCTAGCTAAGTTGTTTCAAGTGGCTTTACTGGAGAGAGGTAAGGGTGATATTTGTTTTATGTGCTTGGGAAATATTTCCAAGAATGGAAGATGTGCTGTAAAAAGAAATGAAAGTACGCACTGGCACAAGCACTGGCAGGTCTTCCTCTTTGACTTTCCCAATAGATACAAGTGGAATGAGAGGAAAAGACAAAGCTCTAGGCAAGGCACTGTTTTGCACTAATTCGAAGATAAGGAGACTGAATTTCCTGATTAAAAAAAAAAAAAAATAGAAGTCAGAAAAAAAGAACAAGGGCTGTTCTGCAATGTATATAGAACAGATAAATATGGGGAAGAATATTCATGCACCTGATCTGTGTGCTACAACAGTCTGCTACCAGCAACCTCTGATGCTTTCTGGGCAAGTTCAGCAACCAAGTGTGTGTTGCACACCTATAACTGGCATGAGGTAGTATTTGCTACACAAATATGAAAGATTTGTGGTTAGCATTAGCAAAGGCTAATGAGGCAAAAGATAATTTAAGGACCAGAAATGTTTAGCAGGGCCTCAGATAGGATAGGAATCAGAGAACGGGGATAGCGTAAGAAATAAGAAAAGGAGGGATTACCTAGCTCTGGAAATCCAGACTAACCCCCCACATAACACACAGCGCTGACTAGAGACCTCAGCTCGGATGCTCAGCATGGTGCCCCCGTGCGCGGCGCGAATCCGCGCCCAAGTAATGAGCCTTTCTGCAGGGCTCCTTGCTTTGGGGCCAGAATCCAAGGCCTACATGGCCTCAGGTTCTGACCTCAACATCTTTGTGTAAGCACACTATAAATCGGTCTGTGGGTGGCTGATTAGGCCGTATCACCAAAACACCCAACCCTTAAAAATATACTCTTTAAATAGATCTAGGAGATCTAGGCTCGTTAGGCCTGGAACTTATCATTTGCTATAGTATGAAAATAAATATTAACCTCTGGAGTCTGCAATCTCCATGCCCTCAGCAGTGAATACACTTCCTCCAGCGACCCAACATGACAGATCTGACCTCAGGTTTTAACAATCTTCTAACTTTATTGTTTCTGGTCTCCCCCATGCCTCAACTTCCCCCACTTTCTCCTCCCCTTCAAGACAACCTGGAAAATTCTCCAATGCAGATGAAATACAAACTGACTATTTTCTTTCCATTACTTCTCAAGATATTTTCTACTTTTGTTCAGTAGTGTAATTAGGGCCTCTTCAAAGAAGTTCCAGTGTGGCTGAACAGCTTCTACATATAGAAGAAAAGTTACAAAGAAGCAGGCAAGAAACTATGAGTTGAGCACAAGGTTTACAGTAAGCAATGATGCTTTCCTACCGTAGGACTGTCACAGTCTTTCGCCAAGATGTTCACGAGGAGAGGTCAATCTGACAGAAATTCTTTATCTGGAAAGCAAATATAGTAATTATTTTTTGTAGAAGGTGTTTACAAAATACTGTTTACTGATGAAAATAATCACATTGTATTGAAAATATTTAATCTCTCAACCACTCCCAAACTTGCCTATTCTGACAGTTTTTCCCTACCAAAAGCTCAGTGCACAATTCTGCCAAGGAACAGCACAGACTAAAGGCAGCTCAATCCCTGTGGAACATACAGCAAATCTGGACAGCTAATTTGGCAAGATCAAATTTATGATGAAATAGAAAGGCATGGAAAACATTTGGCAACGTTAGCAAATAGAAGAGTAATTAAAAATTATATACAAGCACGTTTGAATTACAGAGAGAATTTTCTATCAAAAATTTTATCCATGATATCTTCTTTCTCAGATGCCTTTTTGATTGAAACATGGAGTAGTTAATGAACATTTTTAATTTTCATTAGAACTGATGCAATTAAATCTCGCTTATTTCTTTCTGCTGTTCAAGCAAAAAGGAGTTTTTCCTTATTCCTAAATGCGAATATATGATATATAGACTTGGAATAACAACACCTTTTTCTACAGTTAGTCTTTACTGCTACTTTTCTATTACCCATTAATATAGATTTTAATAAAGACAATTATTGAGCTGGCTAGTGTTCAAACGTCACTTCCTCTGCACCCAGCAGCAGTGCATCCCTGTGCGTAGGAAGTCAGGCAGAGGGGGCAAGAGGCCTGCGTGGATGAGCAAGGAGCTGGTGGCAATGCTCAAGCAGAAGAAGGGGGTATACAGATTGTGGAAGAAAGGGCAGGCCCCCTGGGAAAAATACAGGAGCGTAGTCAGGGAATGCAGAAATGCAACTAGGAAAGCTAAGGCGCAGCTGGAACGCAGGCTGGCAAGGGATGTTAAAAATAACAAGAAAAACTTCTATAAATATATTAACAGTAAAAGGAAGATCAGGGGGAATGTGGGTCCTCTAGTGAATGGGATGGGCACCCTGGTTACGAAGAACACAGAAAAAGCAGAGCTGCTGAATGCCTGCTTTGCTTCAGTGTTTACCAAGGGCAGCCCTGTAGAGTCCCAGGCCCTAGTGACAGGAGAAGAAGCTGGAAGAAAGGAAGACTTGCCCAGGGTAGAGGAAGATTGGGTCAGAGAGCACCTAAGACACCTCGATGCCAACAAATCCATGGGCCCCGATGGCATGCACCCCAGAGTTCTGCGTGAGCTGGCCGATGTCGTAGCCGAGCCGCTCTCCATCATCTTTGAAAGATCCTGGAGAACGGGGGAGGTGCCGGAGGACTGGAAGAAGGCCAATGTCACGCCAGTCTTCAAAAAAGGCAAGAAGGAGGACCCGGGCAACTACAGGCCGGTCAGCCTCACCTCCGTACCTGGAAAAGTGATGGAACGGCTCATACTGGCCGTTGTCTCCAGGCACGTGGAGGACAAGAAGGTGCTCAGGACTAGTCAGCATGGATTCGCGAAAGGGAAATCATGCTTGACTAATCTGATAGCCTTCTATGATGGGATGACTGGCTGGATAGACGAGGGAAGAGCGGTGGATGTCATCTACCTTGACTTCACCAAGGCTTTTGACACCGTCCCTCACAACATCCTCCTGGACAAGCTCCGGAGGTGTGGGCTGGATGAGTGGTCGGTGAGGTGGATTGGCAACTGGCTAGATGGCAGAACTCAGAGGGTGGTGATCAGCGGTGCAGAGTCTAGTTGGAGGCCTGTGTTGAGCGGAGTGCCCCAGGGGTCAGTCCTCGGTCCAGTCCTGTTCAATTTATTTATCAACGATCTGGATGAAGGCACAGAGTGCTCCCTCAGCAAGTTTGCAGATGATACGAAGCTGGGAGGAGTAGCGGATACTCCAGAGGGCTGTGCTGCCATCCAGAGGGACCTGGACAGACTGGACAACTGGGCGGTCAAAAACCTCATGAAATTCAACAAGGCCAAGTGCACGGTCCTGCACCTGGGGAGAAATAACCCCAGACACCAGTACAGGCTGGGGACCGACCTGCTGGAGAGCAGCTCTGCTGAGAAGGACCTGGGCGTCGTGGTGGACGACAGGTTGACCATGAGGCAGCAGTGTGCCCTCGTGGCCAAGAAGGCCAATGGCATCCTGGGGTGCATTAAGAGGAGCATCTCCAGCAGGTCAAGGGAGGTGATCTTACCCCTCTACTCAGCCCTGGTAAGGCCACATCTGGAGTACTGTGTCCAGTTCTGGGCCCCCCAGTACAAGAGGGATGTGGAGCTGCTGGAGAGAGTCCAGCGCAGGGCCACGAGGATGATCAGGGGCCTGGAACATCTGCCCTATGAGGAGAGGCTGAGGGAGCTGGGCTTGTTCAGCCTGGAGAAGAGAAGGCTGAGAGGGGACCTGATCTGTGTCTATAAGTGCCTCAAGGGAGGCAATGAGGAAGATGAGGCTGGCCTCTTTTCACTGGTGGTCACTGACAGAACCAGAGGAAATGGCCACAAACTGAAGCATAAAAAGTTCCACGGGAACTTAAGGAAGAACTTCTTGACGGTGAGGGTGACAGAGCACTGGAACAGGCTGCCCAGAGAGGTTCTGGAGTCTCCTTCTCTGGAGATCTTCAAGACCCGCTTGGATGCAGTCCTGTGCCACGTGCTCTAGGTGGCCCTGCGTGTGCAGGGGGGGTTGGACTAGATGACCTCTAGAGGTCCCTTCCAACCTTAAGCATTCTATGATTCTATGATTCTATTATTAAGCTATTTATATTGGTGCATTTGCTGTCATCTGTGCGACATTGTGATGCTCTTGCTCATAATTAGTGCTTTCACTCCATTAAATATAAACTTAAATAAAATAGTAAATAATAAGTGACCTCTCTTGATCACTTGCAAATACAACTACGTATAGGAATACCAGCTATTTGTCAGTCTTAAATACAGACACCAGGATGCTCTTCTCCATGCAAAGGCTGGGCTGAGTGAATTAAAACGTATTCAGCATGAGGAAGGAAAGAACTGCTTGCATTTCAAACTCATGTCTATTAAAATGCAGTTCTATTCTGCAGCACTCAAGCAATTCTGACGGAGAGTGACTCTGTAACAGGTAGTGTCCTCAGGATAGAAGAGGAAGGTTTTATTAATAGGGCTCAAGGGATCCTTGGAGGATTTACCCACCAGAGTTTTCCTTTTGGCTCCAACTGGTTTTGCACACAGACTTCGCTGAAAATTGTGTTACTTGGCACAATGAATTTCACAGCAGTTCTGTAGAGTAAGTTTACAAATGTGGTTAAAAAAACCACAATCAGATGTGTATTCTAAACCTCACTTTATAATCTATACACATTTATACTGTATATTCAAAAATTCCTTCATGATCTGAAGAATAACATTAAACCTTTATATCCGAGAGTTCCATTAAAAAATGAGCAGCCTGTCTCAACTGATAATGTTGAGAAGCTGCAGTTATTTCCATTTTTTCCTATGTGCCTAGCATTTGAGGTTTCTTCCTCAAGTAACAGATGCAATCAATATATGAAAATTACATCTATAGGTAGAGGCATTATTAATACAAATCCTTGCTGTAATTAAAACCGACTAGTTTGTTCATGCAGTGGTAATTAACGACATGTAATTAAGCAGGAGCTGCAGGGCCATACTACTCTGCTGAAAATACCCGCTGACAGACTTAACGGATGTTAATGAACGTGACGGTCATGTCTGCATCTCCAAGTGTCGTATCCTGTTCAGTATGGCAGTGGCTTGGGGTTCATCTCTGGCAATTCACTTATTTTCCTAGGTTAACAAGTTTCAGGCAAAGATCTCAACTTTAGGAATCTAGTAACTACAAGACCCTAAGCTGACAGTCTCACACACTGAGTCCCTTTTAAGTAGGTGTTACCTGGACAGTGGCATCAACACAGCCCTTCTTTCACTGAGTATGACCAGCGCCTCCCAAAAATATTCCTTAGCTTGTTGATGTCTCTCCTGTAGAGTCTAGTTAATTTAAAACATGGAGGCAACTTCAGTGTATTCAGGTATGTTTGTTAGCTATCTTATATGAACACATAACTACTTAAAATAAGGTTGAACTCATCAGTTAAAAATACTTATCTGTCATTTCTAGAATCAAATTCTTATTAATACAATAAGGATACCAAAGAAATTTGATTCCCTCTTCACTGTGTCTTTTACAGTAACCAATGTTCTTTCACAAACAGGCCAAAAACTAAGAGCTGAATTCAACAGAACATCATCCAGGTAAATACTGACATTGTGACACCCCGTTAAGGAAAAAACAAAAACTAACTCAATCAAATGCTAATCATAGAACAACAAAATTATGACAGTTGTGTATTAATTTGAACATAACAGAAACTTTCACTTTACTGTGAAAGTATGTTGAAGAAAACTTACTAATTTATTTTTTAAACCTTTCAAACACAAAGAAGATATAAAAAACTATGTGATTGCCATCACATACAAAAATACAAAAGATATATTTCATGAATAATAATAAAAAAAAGTATTGGAAGTCTTGTAAAACAGAGAGATACCACACAGAAATGTGTCTGATCCTCGTATCAAAAAGAACCTAATGTCAACAGCTGAATTCTACGTATTTTCATAACTTCTGCCTTTAATGGAAGATATCACTTATGGCTAAAGATTCTCCAAGTACGATCTTTTCATTATCCTGTGGCTTTGAGCTGACTACTTGATTTGTTAGCATAGATTTACTATATTCAGGGCATGTTGTTCTGGCAGCCCTGGGAAAGCAGCTATTGATTAATTGCCTTCTAAACTATTTAGTCTACTAAGATTTTTATAGCTTAGAGCAATGCAAGAGCCTGTCTGTCTCAACAGAACAGCTTGAAAGATACCATCAGACAAAAGATTTCATTCTCTTCCAGAATAATAAATAAAATAATAAAAAGATGTCATTATAAATTACTGCTGACAACTTGACTAGAATCTGTCCTCAGAGTAACGACAAGTTATGCATATTTATGAAAAGGAAGAATTTGACACATTACATGAAATCATCAAACACCTACTACTAGAATATAAGGGTCTGTCTTATTAGCAGCACTATTTACCATAAGCACATTTATCATCGCTTAACACTCAAACCAAAAAATTGTTTCAGTTGTCATGAAGATCTGGTTTATTTTTATCACTGCAGTAAAACATTCTCCAAATGCTCATTCAGGTGAATAGTGGGAAAAAAAGCCTTAGCACTAAAAAGACTGCAACTCTGGGGGAATTACTAAAGAAAGATTAGGGTAAGAAATCGTTCAGTCCTTTTCTAGAACTAATCCACCTGCTCAAGGTAAGAGGTTTTTTCTTGATGAGAATTTGAGACAACTTGGGCTTTTTTTTCTGAAGTTTACATATCAAAAATTTTAACTGATCCTATATAAGGAAAGTAAAACAGTATCAACGGATGGTTATAGGGTAATTTGGAACATTTTAAATCATTGGTGCAATTCTTCCACAACTTGATGTGGTTGCAGATCGCTACAGAATAAATAGTGTGTCTTTGCTTTGGGCTGTGTCTACTCTCAAGAACATTTCCATAAAGCTCAGAGCTGTCCCATAAATCAAGTTGTACTAGTAAATATAGTAATGCATTCATATGTATTGCTACATAACAAGCTATACTATTGAATAGTTTTTTCCCTTTCTACTATATTCTCATGAACATTAATGGGGTTTATTTGTGTATTTGTTGAAATAGGGGTATATCTATGTGTGAGAAAAAAACAGTAGATGCATTTACTGTAAGCAAACATACTCCAAAATTCTTATAAGTTTAGCAGTGCCAAGTACAAGGAGAACATCTGTAGAGCTTGCTATGGAAGAGGCATTCATTTAGAGTACACCTTTTAGGTATAGCAGGACAGTGGAAACCAGTAACCAGCAAATGGTTCCAGAAAAGGAAAAGAGGAACCAAAAAGCAAAAGCAAAAGCAAAAAAAAAAAAAAAAAAAAAAAAAAAAGTGTTTTATAAAAAGAAAAGCTCCCCCCCAAAATTAAAAAAAAAAAAAAAAAAAAAAAAAAAGAAAAAAGTTGATTTCAGTGTATTTCAGATAGAAAGTAATCAACAGAGTTCAGTCCATGGGTGGGACTTGCTTTTCACAAAAAATACTGGTTGCAAAGCTACACTGATACCAAATAGACTTCATGCTTCTAAACCAACACAGTTATATCAGCAGGTCAACAATGAAATCAAGTCACAGCTTCACAGTTTATTTGCTGATTTCAACTACTGCATTTTCAGAGGTTGTTTCAGCTATATGGGAAAGGTATTGCTGGGCTAGGACAAGCTGTGAGGCTAAGCCTCACACTGGCCACCACAGACTGCCCTATGCAGTGACAGCATCAGCCACAAAACTTAATCTCCATAACTTTTGGAGCATAGTATTAACACCCCTTACATGCACTAGGGTTGTAAGGTTCAAGGTCACATGTGGAAAGGGCTCTGAAGGGCCGTGCTGAAAGCTAAGTCAAAAATGGATAAATGTCTGCATTTCGCAGCTACTATGGGGTTTGGTAGCTTTCATCAGTTTCACTTCTGACATATGTCTCCCCGAAGGCACAGAGAAAGGACAGCAGGAATGGACAAATCTTACTTGCCCTTTTTCTTGAGTTTATCTGGATACCAGCATGCCGACACACAGCATATAGAAGCAGTTAACAAAGATTTCTTCAGTCCCGTTTTCCAAATTCCAGTGAGACTTGTTACTGTTAGCAAAATGTAAAGTAGCACATCCCTAAGAACCTCCGACAGATAGCCCAGTTGACCGACCGACGTGATGCCTCTGATTCTATCACTCTTGCAGAAGGTAATGCTTTTTCACCTTGGATCATTTTTAACTCTACAGCTCCTCCATGTGGCGATTATCAACGACCAAGAAATGAATAATCCTAAACACTAGTTATTAATACTTATTTTACGGGTTTGCAGAGGAGCAGCAACATTCCAAACATTTATGATATTCTTAGGGGAACTCAACCCTGTTCAGACAGACAGAAATAAAACTATTTTCTGAAAATAGATGAAAAGTAGTGTAGTAATTCCTAACTACTTCAGAACACCATTGCCAAAACTGTGGCATTACAATTCTAATTCTCATTTAAATTACCATTTTTCTCAGTTATTATCACATAAAACACACACAGATAAAATGTGTGATATTTAATTTTATTTGTTACTAAATGGCTGCATATGAATAACAAATCTACATCCTTCTTCAGGTTTTCTGGGCATTGGGGGCTTTTCTTCCATAGCATGATGGAGAGGACCCTATATCGTGGTTAGCTCCTGCTCTGGCTGGGAAAGGAGCCAAAGGCTGTATCTTTTAGTGCATCTACACACAATTAGTGTAAGTGTGCATCACACACATGGTGAAACTGGCTTTTCTGCAGCTTTTGTAAAGTCTTTCCTTAAGTCAGACTCCAATTCTAGTTATGTTCTGGCCTCAGATTTTAAAATACATGGAGCTAAGTAATCCCCTTGTAAAACAGTACTTTAAAGCTTCTTAAAGTATAATTGAGGCCAAAGAGATCCTAGTGTGTCCTCATTTTTAGTATCACTAAAAATGCCAAAGCTGCTCTGAACTAGTACAAGCTGCCAATTAAAGCAAGGTCTACAGAATAAAATAGCTTTCTGGGTGCCCCATCCCTATGCAAAGGAGATGTGGTGTATCAGATAGAAATAGAAAAAAAATAGGAAACCTAACAGAATGACTACCAAGTTGAAAAGAAACTTTTTCCAAACTGTGTTTTCCTCATGTAACTACCTGTAAATTTTAGTTATGGAATAATCAGTGAAGTCGTGGCTTTCTCAAGGTACCTTTTCTGTATATCAATATGTACTCTGTACTCCTACCCACTCCAGACCGATTACTGATTACTTATACAGAGCTTTTTTTTATACAAAAGTACAGACTAGGTTTTAGATACTGTTATTTACGTTCCATTCCTTATCAGCTCTGCTTCCCTCTCCCCCACCTCAAATCAACATATTTGAGGTAATGAACACAAGGGACCAAAGAGTAATGGTTTTAATTAAATATAAACATAACTAGACCAGAGAAACACTGTTGCATTCAGGTGAGAGATTTACATTAAACTGTGTTCTGGCACACATAGGCAAGTCTGTATTCACTGGACACACTGTGTATATATATTAATCTATAATGCGTAGCATGACAGATTTATGGTTGAAGAATTAATGAGATGCAAACAAATATGCATGCTGATCAAATTATATGCAGCAGGACCTAACAAGGTGATGGAGTCTGCAGGGCAGATTTTCATCATTGTTTCTAATATGCAACTAGTAGTTTTAGCAGCAGCAAAACTACAAGAGCTTATTCTGCAGAGGTGAAATGCATAGCGCTCCAAGTTTTATAGCGTACCTAAGCTGAAGGAACATAGGAGTTGCTGATTTCTTTTAGTCATTGCCCAACCCTGTGCCAAAAAGATCTCCAAAGTAAAAGCAGTATGATCAGTTTGAAGCAAAAGCAAAATTCTTGTACTAATGCCCATTAAAATGATTTCAGGCCCCAGAATGCAGGGGGAAGCAGGTGGCTACAGGCAATGCTCTTGCCAGGATTACTGAGGTGTTCTTCATATGTACACAGTGGGCCTTTCTTTTTCTCCCAGGTCATGAGGCTTTTTAGCAAAATGAGCGATTTGAAAAAATAATTCCTAACCTCCTGAAACAGTTTACTGTTCTGGCAGATACTATGGGGATTTCAAGAGAGAGATTTCAACAATTCTTGAAATTTCCTTCTTATGAGGAAAGGCAGAAATGGATGAGTCACAGGAGATTAAGCTACTTGAAGTCAATCTCAGGAGATGACAGATTTGCTGCCCTGACATACCCAGTGTCCACAGCCTGCACCAGGATGTGCTCTCCTGGCTAAACGCACCCTTGTACAGCCCGAGTTCACCAGCACATCATGAAAGCCCAGGCAGTGTGCTTGTCTCGCTCCCTAGTGCCGGTACCGCCGCCTTGCTTGCGACACCCCCCTCCATGGCTCCTTGGTGGGCACGGACGCTCCCCCAGCGGCCAGCCACCACAAGATGGAGGCAAGTACAAGATGGCGGTTTACATAAGATGGCGGCGTCCTCCCCTCACCCTTCCCCGGCTTCTGACAGAAGCAGCGTTTTATGCTGCCCCATCATAGCCAGACCCTGTGAAACAGGCCACACAAGGGCAGAACCCCCTCGCGAGCACTGCAGTGGACCATATGGCATCATGCACGGCCAAGTGCAGCTCCCATGGCCGCACAGCACCCCACACGCAGGTGGCTAGCATGGCAGCTGACCCTTGGGAGGCCTAATGACATTTTCCCTGGACAGAGAGGGGCCTCACTCAGACATGAGAGCTTCAGCTTCTTTCGTGCTGCTGGAGGCATGCAATAGCCATGACATGGCCTTCGCGGGTAACACTATTTTATTGTGGTAGATAAGGAAGCCCAGTTCTGACACTGACCCTGCCTCCTGTGTGACCATGTGGGGATCAGATACCCTTCCCTATGTTTGCAGATACCCACATTGAATTTCTTAATTCCTCAAGGCAGGGAAGCAGCTCAGTACCTCTGGAAAACTCACCTGCATTTCCTAAGCATTTCCTCCAGCAGGGAGCCTCCTGTCCTCCTCCTTTTCCACACGAGCTTTTGATTTTATCACAACCACGCTTGAGGAGAGGCCCCTTCATGCATCATTTGACTGCTAACTCAAATAAAGAGGGTAACAAATCCTGTAATTTGCACATTATTTTTTACAGGTGGCAGCCCTAGCCCCCATTTACATGCGGCTCCTTTACCTCGTGAGCCAGCAGACCTAAAAGGGCGCCTGTTTTCTTTCCTGACTACAGACATTGTAAGGCTGGGGAGCGCAACGCAGCGGGAACACATGTGGTCAGGTACACAAATACTTTTACAACATGTTAAGGAATGGGGTTGGAGGGGAAATCCGAACTTCCGCTATAACTCAGGCAGCAGCTTCATTTTTTTCTCGCTCTACACACACTAATACAGCTATTCTGAAAATTCAGTAACTGGCCTCCTGCCTCATATTTTATGCAGCAAACTTGTACACAAAATGCAATAATGAAATAAACAGTCTTTCAGTATGTCTGACTACTATGCATGAGATACCTCCAATGTCTTGTCCTGACCCTGATGGAAGCAGCAAGGAAAAAGGGCAAAGACCCAAAACAGTAATTGGAAAAAGTAAATACAGGAGACATACAACGTAATAATGCAGAAACCATTAAGAAACAAGAACAGCAATAAGAGATTGCAAGATATTTTAGTCTTCCTCTCTCCTTTTTTCTGAGAGATTTTTGCCTTAAATTCACACCATGCTCAACTATGACACCTACTGAAAAATCAAGAATGCAGAACACCTGCCAGTCTAAATAAAAAGGACCAAAAAAGGAGGCACCTATATCACTTTATTAACATCATCTCTTATGCTCCTTCATGCAAGTCAGTGAAGTGCACAGCTCCACCTTCTCAGTAACATCCTCATAGTTACAGGGGGGCTGCTATTAGCTGCCTACACCACTCCCCTAAATCATCATTTTTCGAGGTTGAACAAATCCCACTCCTCAACTTCTCAGAGGAAAGGTGCTCCAGCATCCTGATCACCTTGGTCGCTTTCCACTAGACTCACTCCAGTGGTGTTCCCCATTGTTTCCTACACAATTTTAACTAATTTCCTAATTTTAACTACATGTTAAATACCTACCCTTCTACATAGAGGTTCTCTAAATGCATTTTGCTTTTTCCTCAGGGCTTACCTTGTCAAAGTAGCAAGTAGTCATGCTGCCTCTGCAAGAATGCAAATATGACGATCTTGAGACAAGTGCACTGTCTGAAATGACACTGAATTGGCAAAAGAAGAGGCAGGCTTGGGTGTATCTTGGTTCCTAATTTCAGGAACCAAGATAAACAATTTAGTGTGTGGTTCCTCCGTTAAGAAAATAAAACACAGATTGCATCTGCACTTTAGTGGACTTCTTTAGGCATTACAAGGGAACTAACAGGTTAATCTAAAACAAATAACAGGTTTCATTCATTCATCGAGTACTTGAAAACCACAGTAAACTCACCACAAACACTTCTCAATTCAGCCCTTCATGAATGAATAGCACTTTCATACTGAAATGGTAGCTGAAATATCACAACTGAACACTGTAAGTACTAAGCACAATTAAGTGTTAATGCAGCTGATACAGTCACTATGCTGTTACAGTAAGGTGGGTTATTTCCATTAACAATTTCTAAATCTTTGAAAGCAAGGCCATTATCAATAACTGCCTTGATGAAGGTGCACACAGTTGTTTGATTCAACATAATCCAAGATATGTACCAAGTTTGGTACCTGGTACCAAAATACCCTTTTTATTTATTTTTACCCAGCTTTTTATAAAACTTAAAGCTTAAATGTGTACTTGAGGTCCTGGCTAATTTACACAAAGCAATTCATGAAATTTGGCCTTTGATGCAAGAATATTTGGTTTCTAGGTCCTACTTCACCAGTAAAGCCTAAGGTAGTCATTCTGCACAACCATGTACTAGCAGGTATTCACGATATATTCATGCAGTAAGAAAAATCAATACTGGCCATACATTTTAAACCACAGCATTAAGAGTCCTACATAGTGTCTAACAATTTTGCTTTGCTGCCTTCTGCATTCAACTGTACAGACAGAAGAGGACACAAGGAGAAAAATTTTCCTTCAGTGAGCTCATGAAGCCTCACTTTTTTCTCCTGCTCGCCGTGTGGTGATTTTTGATTTTTATAAAGATTCGGGCATGACAGACACACTGCCCCTCTTTAAAATCATTACTGCTGTAATGGAAACTAGTGCAAAACGTAAGGATTTTACACCATAAAAGAAAGGAGGAGCTTAAAGAATATTTTAAAAAAAATCATAAATACTTCATTTTCTCTTTGTATCCCAAATAGTACTTGCACACTTTAAAACCACTTGAAAAATCAAAGAGTTATATTCATTTCTATGACAGAAAAGCAAATAGATGTGCTTTCTTTTTTTTTTTTCCCTTTACAAGAGCTAAGAAGGGTAATTGAAACTACAAATAAAGATTAACCACACTGACAAAAAATGGCATTGTCTGACAAGAAGTAGACTGTCTCAAGCTTGCATTTTGTCAAAATTCAATTTAGATATCTGCCTTGTATATACAAGCTTCTTTCCTGTATTATTTTGCTGCATCTCACTTACATTATTTAGCATTCCTTTCCACTTAATATTTCAAGAGGTTTGGAGATAGAAAATTATTTCACAGTTTGGTACAGTTTAGTTTGGCGGAGGCACAGTTTAGTGACAGGGCAGTCAAGATCTATAATTACTGGTTATGAAATGAGAGGTATCAGCTATTATTATGAGCTATTAAACTATGCATAAAGTTGGATAAATATTTAAGTACAACTACACATTGCAGAAACACATTGTTTAAGAGTAAACACAGAGTATTACTGGGCTTTGTGGCAAAAACAACAGAAAAATCAAATTACCATTTACAATACACAAAAATGTACTGTAAACTGAGAGTTGGCTGTTAGGATTTTTTTAATGTTTGATGAGATTTCTGCAAGTGATGTGTAATTTCATAAATACACAGATGGGAGTTACCTTTCAGAATATTTACTGAATCCAAACACAAGGTTTAATACCATTATCATTAATAATATTGAACACAAGGGTAATATTGAACAGATGCATGCATCTGTTATCTGTTCTGCTTATAAATGTCTTTTTATAAGTGATCTTTTATTTCTCCATTACATTTGCTTTTTGCTGAAACGTACCATTATAGTGTTAAGTGTAATGATAATATTGAAGAATGTTAATCATAACATTAAAGTAGTAATAACTCAAATCTGCAACATCCAACAACCTATTAAAACACAAGCATCAAATATTTACAAAACCAGTACATTTTAAATAAAATTTTAGGAAAGCACACAGTATTTTTTCAAAATTCTTGTTTTTATTATTTGCAGTAACTGTAGCATTATTTACAGCTGGTATCTCTAATAAATCATAGCAAATCTGCACAAAGAACAACTTATTCAAGAACAGCACTTTTAAAGTAAAAGTGGAACCTTGGTTATATAAATCTAGTTGTATCTCATTTAATATTTAGGAATAATTTGTGTATCATAATACTTTCAGTACAGTCATTCTAGTTTCATGCATCTTCCAGGGCTGTTAAAAAGGTTCATTTTAGGGGTGCAAAGGGAAAACAGCTACAAGGCCTACAGAGATGACTCATTTTGAAACCAAAATTCATTAGACTAAACTATTAAACTACAGCAGGAAACTCTCTTCAGCTGTAAAACAAAACAAAACACAAAATTAGTTACCTTGCAGTATTAGGCACAATTAGAATCCTCAATAGGTTAAATGCTTAAACTAACTTGCTGGCTCATGGTGCACATATTCCCATTTCTGTTGAAAGTTTTTGAGGTTTAACAGCCAGCTCCTGACTCTGAGGCAAAAGACAAGGAGGTAAAAATCCAATTACTTCTGTGGGGGCTTTGTCTTTTTAAAACCTGGCTGAAAAACTGAGACTTCCCCACAGAGTCTGTATCTGATCACCTATCCCTTCTATAAAACACACACAGAAACTAAGACATCCAAACAGTTTGCTTTGTTCATTCCTACAAGCTTTTTATGAACTCATTTTAGAATTAAACTAGGCAATTAGTAGCAGTTTTGGGGAATAAGCTTTATTCTCTCAATTCTGAACGTAGTACTCTCTACACTGCAGGATCAATCTGATGCTTTTTTAAAAATTTCTTCCATTTTATGGAAAAAAATGACAGCAGTGGGAAAATAAGTCCAAATGAAGCAGTTAGAACTGATACAGCATGGGATTAAGGCATACATACTAAACAGGAAATACACAAGTGATCTCCAGAAGGGCACTATTTACTACCAACAGAAGTGACAAGCCTTGCATCCCAGAGCATATTAAAAGCTTCAAAGGAGGCTGCCAGAGATCTTGGACCTACTAGATTTCAATGTTCAGACCTGCAGAGGCCACAGTTCTGGCTTTGCAACTTTGAAGAGTTGGTGAAACTAGAACCTCTCCACACCCTTGAGAGCACCCAAGAACAAAATAACAAAAGAGCATTATTCTTACAGGATTATTGCTAGGTATTTTTTGCTGTGCTTCAAAGAGGAGTTTTACCTGAAGCAAATCCTTAACCTCTAAAGATGCCAATAATGTAGGAGCAGAATTCATGCAGTGATTCCCAGCAGTGCTCTCGTGCCAGTTTCATGGCTTCAGTCTCATTCGCAGACCCTTGACCATGTTGGGCTGGTTTTATAAGAGGTAATGCTGGCTGTTTCCCCATCTTCTTTACAGAGCTTTTCCCTACTCCCTTCGTAGAAGCTGATGTTTTCTGAACCGATTTCTCCTGGTTTGCTAGATCTTCCGGCTCCACGCCAGCAGCTATTTGCTTCATCTCGGCATCTGGGGGAGCCTTTTGGCACATGGTGGCCTTCAGCACTTGAGTAGCTTCACAAGCATGTGGGAGCTTCCTAAGTTCCATGGCGATCTGGTTCCAGTAAATCTTTGGATTCTTTCTGAAAGGACGACAGACCGATGGTTTGCCGGTGAATTCACACCAGTAGGACTTGCCTTGATTTTTGCATTCAATTCTAAGTTGCATCTCCTCATCCCCACTCATGCTCATTGTGCAAGAATCTTTGGCTTTAGTCCGAAAGTTGATTTCTTCCCCGTTGCTTCTTTTCTTTGGTTTCAGCTTCTGTCCAAAACCTCCCATGCCACAGATCACTACTAGGAAAAGAAGAGCAACACTCTTCATCGTGAGAGGGGCTGAGATCCTTGAGCAAAACGATCAGAAAAAAAAGAAAGTAGCTTGCTGCTCACAATTTAAAGGCTTGGTGCACAAAGAAGCCTCTTTCCAGCTAAAGGTGGGATGTGTGTATATATGTATTTTTTTTATAGTAAATCACTCTTCAGTACACATGTGCCCATAATTTACAGCCCAAGGGAGTGTCAAATAACCTGTAAACTCCCAAGAAAGTAACAAGACAAATCTTGTAAATCCACTTAAATACAGCAAGATAGTTGTGTAACTAAAGCACATTCCTATCTAGGATGAACATGTCATATTTGATTTTTAGCAGATATTTTCCAATCTCCAGTTCCTTTATAACTATCTGCATGCCACAACCTGTCATACCATATTGAAGTAAACAAAGTAAGAGTGCCAAAAATCCCCATGCAGCTAAGTCTGGATCATTATATTTTATTAATAAAAATGATTTGTAGACTTGGTCTTCTGTGGCTTTGCAAAGTAATGATGTGGCTCTATTACTTCATTTTTCAGCTTTTGACGAACAGTGTGGACACATGGAAAACCCTGGAAGAATCAACTGCACATTCTTTGAGCCATGTAAGACTTGCAGTCTTAAGGATAGGAAGGAATAAAGATAAGGAATAAGGATAAAGAGAAGGAACAAGATAAGGAATAAAGGTGGCAACATAATATCTTCTGGGCCTAAACAAACTAGACATTTTGAAATTTGTAATCATTGCCACTCTGTCAATTATTTTCAGCCAATTATGCAAGACAAAAAAGAGAATGAGCATATCATGGGTCTTGGTAGTGGGGAATAGACCCCAAATGCACCTTCTCTCCCTATTTTTTTATATTTTCCTATTCACAAAAAAATAAAAAATAATATAATAATAATAAAATAAAACTGCAATAAAACAATTGCAAGAGCACAGAAATATTTCAGAATTCTGCAGAATTCTGTAGCGAATAATAAAAAAAAAAGCTAAGAATCACAACTCCCTCGGCAATGAGGAGGCCATGAGAAGAAACAAGAAACCCCAGCTGTTGTGTTGCATGGGACAAAACTGCTCTGGCTAATGAGACTTCATTAGGAACTTCTTTCACAAAGACATCTATGCTCAGCCTGACTTGAACAGCTTGTGAAGGAGTGTCCCTTTAGTTTGGTCTGCTCGAATAACTATGGAATGAAAGAAAGCCTCAGCTTAAAAACTGCCCTAAGTACAAGAATAAACAACATATTGTGTATCTAGCTATTCAACATGTACACTAAACAGAATATAGACTCCCAGAAAAAAAAAAAATCACTTAACAGATTTATAATTAAGCAAATAAAAAATAAAATAGAAAAAAATGCTGAGCTAATACTTGACAACAGGCATTGCTCTTTGCTGCTCTGGCTCCCCAGTTAGTTTACGATCCACCTGGTAAAAGAGGGAGCCACCCAGAACTGCCATCCTTGGCAGCCTGACCTAGTCTCTTCCCTCTTTGTTCCCTGCTGTTAAGAGCTCAAAATGCTTTAAAAATACTGTACACCTGTTTCAGATCTCTGTTTCACTCTATTCACTCTCTAAATACTCAATTTCTTTTAGCCACTGAAGACCAAGCATTTATGGAAACAAAGCAGACTACAAGGATAAGGACAAAAGGAAAGGTTTGGACTCGAGCTCTGGTGCATTTATGTATTTCAGTTAACATGTCACTGACAGCTGTTTGTCCCAATTCCATCTGGCTTTTGTGTTCTCACAAACATCTGCCTGTGCTTCAGATGGAAAAGGATAGGAAAAAAAAAAAAAAAACACAGAAACTTTATGATAAAAACACTCTCATTTTGATAAGATCTTAACCAAGTGCAATGCCTCCCTCTGAGACAAACCTTTATGCAAACAAAACAATTGTGAATCAATCGTCATTTAGTTAACCAAGTTCTTTTTTATTTAAATGAACTGGGAACATTTTCTCAAATTAAAAATAGAAACTTTTAAAAATCTACAGTTCTGAATATTATATATACACATATGCTACATATTGTCAGTTAGAAATGTTTCCATTTATGACCTAAAAATGAAAAAATAAGGTTATTCCAGATTAAAAACTGGTATCACTTTTCAGCATTTCTTTAAAATAATTTCAATGGTTTTCAGGATTATCCTGACTTTAAGCCAATAAACCTTGTTGGAAACAAAGTTAAGAATACTGGCACAGGAAGAGAAGCAGTTTTAGTTCAATATACCCAATTACACTAGTAATAGACACACTTGTGGCCCTTTTGACAGATTCTACTGTTAACCTAATTCAGCAACACAAACAGTAGGAATATAAATCCAGTTTCTAAAAATGTTTTAATTTCGATATGTGAAGTCACATTTTAAAGTTAAAGAATCACTAGCTGCTGAAAGAGCCACAACTTAACAGTGATATCTATTGAAGGACATTATAGAACTGGATGTTAAGAAGGAAAAGAGAAGAAACACAATGTAAATCACTCTGATAATCACCAACATTATGCATTATGACATCTTTCATGCTCTTTTTGAGTACTACTGAACTCTGGAAAGCTTAGCTTTTTTTTTTTTTTTTTTTGGCCATATTATGCATCATACACACTCCCAACCCTCCCACCCAAACAGTTTCAAACTTCTCCAAACAGACCCATTTAGGTCTATAGTCTATACTGCAAGTCACTAAATATTAAATAATTCAAAAAGAGGAAAAAAAACTGCAACTGAACTTTTTCAAGAGACACAAGAGACACTGTGGATCCCATTACATTTAAAATTTAGTCAAAAGTGGTCATTCAAGAGCACCAAATAGCAACACTGATCATGCTGGTAAATTCATTTGTGAAGTATACTATACAATATTAAAATCTTAACTAAACACTTAAGTTTTAAGAAAAATGTATATACAAAAGTCTCTGTATATAAAATGCATTTTTTATGTAAACATGTATATACTGTATTTAACACATCCCAACAGTTTAAGAACTTAACCAATTGTCAGAGGATAACTAAACAAAGTCTGTTAACCTAATGAAATTATATACTGTGATGTAAGATAGAAAGCCCAGTGTAAAAAAGTAAAAAAACAAAAAAACATTTTAATTCAAGCCTTGAACAGTGGTATTTGAGAGGCAGTGCCTTGGTCACAAAATATTCTGTACAGTAGCTTATGGCGTAACATTCAATAGTGTATTTGTGATTTACAGTACAGGTCACATAAAAAAAGTGGCTCAGTATTTGGAAGATGAATGCAAATGTCAATATACTTGGAAGAATAATGATATATTCTTGTAGATGAATCTTGAGCCTCATTTCTATAACCTGGAAATAATCACAAAAACAATTCAGGAAAATTTGACGAGCAGTAATGTAACTGTAAATTATATTATACTGTAATTTAGCCAGAATGCAGGAGTATACACGCACAATATGAACATCACTATGGCTCAAGATGTTTTAATTTACAACATTCATGCTACTAAACACAGCAGCTTTCTCAAAAATAGTAAAGCAGTAATAGATTTGGAATCAACTTCAGATGTTCGCTGCTTACCCCTTAATGTTTCCAGTATCTGCTACCACTGTTCCACAGAGCTGTACAAGGAAAAACAAGACCAAAAAAATATGATTTTCTTTTGTCTCCAGATGGGACAGAAATACTTTGTACAACTGTAACACGAGAGGGCTCATTAAGCACAAACTGATTCAAATTTTTACCAATTTAATAAAAAGTTATTCAAACAAGAGAAAATAGATTCATGTTTTTTTCCAGCAACCTTTCCTGTTTTCTATGGTTTTAGGACAGAAACAAATGCTTGGATTGCCAACATCACTGACATCCACTGAACCATTTAACTGAATCTCCAATTTTGCTCACACAAAAAGGAGACATTTGATGTCATATAAATGCATCATATTTGTATTTGTGTAAATATCTGAAACTGTTATTTCATATATATCTTGAATAGATTTCATATTTGTATTTCCCTCATACTTATAAAAAGAGATATTTATTTCTCTTTCCAGCAAAATAATTCAGCAGATTTTCAAAGATAAATAATATAGATACTTCTACACACGTGCAGAAGTACCAGTTTGTAGAGGCCTGTTTGAAGGTTTCCTGTCTCTTAGAATGCACAACGTGAGTTTTTAATCTACATCACTTAAAGCATCTAAAATAGTTTGTAGAATTATTTGTTGAAAAAGCAGAGGTAGCACAAAAATTAACAGTTTGCTGAACTGAAAATAAAAAAAATAAGACTCTTATTATGGGAATCCTGGAGTAAGAGACTCAAACTCTTTATCTAATATAATCAGCAGATTTTCAAATAGTCTTCATTAACTTGTAAGAAAACTTTCTTTCAAACTGAATTCTTCTAAGTAAAGTGAGGACTGAACTAGTGGGCCTTTAACAGTTTTTTTTTTTAATGTTAATAATTTTTAGCTTATTCAGGAATGCTGTGTTAAACTAGTCATCAATCACTAAATTGCCAAAAACAAACAAACAAAACACATGCCATAACACTCAAAAATATCAACACTGGTATAAAGACTTAAAGATCAGAAAGGACTGAGCAATGACAAGTTTCCTCTTATGCAAAATATCAAATATTATTATAACTGCATTCTTAGATGTGCGGACAGAGATTAGTTTTGAATCAAACACTGTGTAGGTTAATGAGGAAGACCCAATATACCATGACAAAATAATGAACATATATGCCACTAAAAATAATTTATGCAAATACTTCTTGTATATGGAGTCAACTTTTGATCGGTAAGATAATTATTGTAAAAAAAACCCTATAAAAACAATGTACAACTGATGCAGCCATAAAAATCTGGCAAAGCTTAAGAAACTTTGGGCTTTTTTTTTGTATTTCACCTGTTAGTGAGAGGACAATGGCATCTTATTTCTCTGCTAACACTCAACCTATATTTTCAATTCATAGTAAGTTATAGATTTTAATCATTAACAGATCCTTCCCTAGGGAACATTCATATCTTGCAAACCCAGAAAACGAAGTTGTGGAACATTATGTTATTCCTATGGAAACTCCAGATGCAAAAGAAGTCTCGCAACTGGCTAAGGTTTTACAGCAGGAAAAAAACAATTCAGAGATCCTTGCTTTTAGGTATAACTTGATTTTCTCATTCTGTGATGTTACACTGCTTTTATAGATGCAAAAAGATTATTGTCTCAGTTCACATTTTCTCTATACCCTGCACAGTCTGCCTTTTGCACAGCAAAACCTGTCCTCACTATCTAAAACGTTACAATACATAGCACAGATGTTCTGGTGACAGAGTAAATGAGCAATTATACATTGTGTTTATTTTGCAGGATGTCTACAGCTACTGCTCATATTTTTAAAAGATCAGAAGAAAAGGCTGATTTTATAAAATTTAGTTTGTGCATTGCACAAGTTGTGCATTCTACGCACGGCACAAGAAGAGTATGAATAAAACAGAGTTTATGAAGTTCCACCTATTTCTATTCTAGATAGTAGATAAAAGACACATTTATTATATACGGACCTTTGTATAAACATAAAAACAAAAGAATTTAGGAGTAAGAATGTATCACACCCAATCACTTTCAGCTGCTATCACATTTTAATAAATTTACCCACTTAAGGCCGCTCATTGTGCCAGTTCAAATTTTGTCAATCCCTTTTGTGAAGTACCTGAAAATTATTGCAGTATCTGCCATAACGTAAAGCATATTTTAAAAATATAATTCATACAGCATTTGCTATAGTGAGTAACTATGCAAAAAAACAGAATTATGTGATTGCCTTTGAAACATGCAGAAATCAGGTAAGTGATTAATATAGTATATAAGCAGGGACACATGAAGGCATGCAGTTTCCAACTTGGTTTACCTTGTAATAACAGGATTGTGTATACCATAGAAATGCTCTTTATGATAACCATTATTACCATTTTCCATACTGTAATGAAATGAATACACCATGAAAGACCATGTTAACTACTGGATGCACTATGTACAGCATGGCTAAGACATACACATGGATGATGGTACTGTGTGTAAAGATAAACTGTGTCTGTACAGGAGACGGTATTTTTTCCTTGTAACATTCAGGAGTTTATAATATAATCTTATATTTAATATATATTTGTATCTTACATTTTATATTTTAATATGCTTCAAAATTTAAGTAATTATTAAGGTATTCTTGTTGAGCTGTATACTGCAATATAAAGTTTGGTGAAATAAAATGTTATCTCTTTTGAGGTAAGAATTACACTGAAAAAATTAAATCCTCCCACCTTAACGAAATAATTGCAACATATATCAGCAAAAACACCTTACTTCTTTATGGGTATAGTTTCAACACTAAAAAAAATATATATATAAGAAAGGAGAAGAAATTAACTTGACACTAGCACATTAATATTTATTTTGACTATGTATACTTGCTTCTGCTCTAGTGATTTGTGAATGTGCAATGAAAAATGAAGAGTGTGAAATTTGAGAAATTCAGTGCACAGGCAAACTGAACAATGAGCAAAATAAAGTGTAGAAAAGAAAACAGTAAAAACAAAACCAAGGAAAAATACGTAAGAACAGTTATCATAAAGTAAAATGCCAAGTCCCTGAGACAGAGGAACTGCAATTGAAAATGGAAAGACCGGTTAGGAACAAAACAAGATATAAGAAATCAAATAACTAATTCAAGAAGATTATAAAGCATGCACAATTCATTTTAATAGGTAATTTGGCAAAGATAATCAGTTCCACACTGGAAGATATTTAAATAAATGCTGTATATGAAACTCTGAAGATCTTATTCTGAAACAAATTTCTCCAAGGCAGAGCTGGCAAGAGTATAGGACTGTAGAGAGTCATAGCAGCATGTGTTAACCAAAGCCCGCCTGCATGAAGCACAGGTAGGCACCAGCCCAAACCTGCATCATTTCACAAGAACATGCAGTTCTAATCCAAAAGCACAGAAGACTAAAGGATTATATCACCTTCATGCACAATACTCGTAAAAAAAAAAATTAATTCTACCTGCCATTTAGCTTGCTTCAGAGCATGTACTTACTCATCATAGACATCCTCTGTATCCATTCTACGATAGTATTTGGAGAGCTTTACAGCAAAAATTATGGCAGGAATTAGAAATATTGAAGAGCCTCCCAAACCAAACCAGAAGGTATTCTGAAACAAAATAAAATACAGGAAAAAAATTACTGAAAGCCCTAAATCCCTTTTTGACATTCTAAGCATTGTTGCTGGAGGAACTTGGAAACAATGGTATGTGGATTATTTGAGTCTCCTCATACTGGGGGAACAAGGCATTCTCCAACACCAAGCATTCTCCACATAGATTAGAGCAAGAATACCACCATCCTTCAAATACAACCACAGAGAAATACGTCTAGAGGCACTCAAATCTACAGAAAATGACCTGTGAAATGATTTCAACCCATACTCAGCCTTGAGCTAGACTATAATTTTCTCTCTTAAGAGTTTTACTGGACAGATATTTTCCCTTAATATTTTAAAGTAGTTGTCTTATTTGTGGTTCTTGGTAAAGTTTGAGTTTCCAGCACTTTAAGAAGGTAGTTTTAACTTGCTTGCTGCAGTCCAAACTTGTGTGACTAATTTCATTATTACACAGATGAACTGAGTTATCACCAGATGTTAAAACGATGATTTTTCAGATTTGATTTGTACTGGCTGGAGGCAGTTTTGACTTGCATGTGGCTCAGCTAAGTTTTATTATCACGAAAGCAGTGGTCCATCTGTTAGCAGATCTAATCTTCATTGGTGGCTGCTCACAGTGTAAGAACAGAAGCTCTGTAACTTACAGGACAGTCAATGGGTACAAAATGGTTCTGGCATGCTGAGCATTAGCAAGATCAACATGCTTTGGCTTTGATTGAGTACACACAATTCCTGTTTGAGCAGTGTTTTTTGCCTGGTTAAAATTGGCATAAGTTAAACAATAGCTGTAAGATGCTTTAGAAAGGTTTCTGCCATATGGTTTCATTTTTAGTACAGGTTGCCCACTTTCCAAGGTCTTCTGGGAGCTGAAAATGCCAATGTTTGAGTTCTGTTACAAGTCATGCTGAAAGTCTCCATTCTCCAGGAATGAATCAAGATCTGTCTACTACACATGAAGTGATAAACCATTCTTTTTCCTCACAGGTTTTCTCAGTTGCAGGAAAGACATACGAGAAAGTTTTTCCTCAATATTTCTATCTCACTTTTTTTTTTCCCTAACCCTTAAGTTAGGGATGGCTTAAATTGAAACCTCAGATCTTAATGATTTTCAATTTAAGGGCGGTTCTGAATCAAACTGAAATGCATTTTCTCCAGAATTTATTTTGAATTCAAGGTGGAAGGAATTTATTAGGAACAGTTAACTTTACAGATTGCCTGCTCTATGGAGCCTATGTTCAATGGGAACAATTCCAGCACCAACCTGTCTTTCGACTTGATGCAGCTCAAAATATTTTTTCGTTGAATAACTCTGTACATGATCACATTTCAAAATAGTTTAGTCCAAATAATTTAATGCAAATCTACATTCAAAGAATTTCCCATTTGATTTTCCCATTCAAAATTGAATAATAAAAGATATTTCCTTACCACAGAATCTGCTACATAACTGCATAAAAAAATATCTACTGCTGTATCTATCACATTGGCAATAGGCTTGCATGCGGCTACCTCCATGGCAATCTGAGAGAAAGATTAAAAGGAACAGAGTTTGAAGTATCAAGTAGAATAAAATGAGAATCTCAGTAACACCCACAAATTGTTATCTTTTATAATCTCTCCAAATTCAACTGATATACCCAACTGGATACCCCTCTTAAAAAAAGGACTAATGACACCAACTTGAACTAAGCATGGTCAGGCTCAGTACAATACTAGCACAAGCAGTAGATTTCAGGCTTGGCCTGGAAAAATGATGCTATGTTATATATGTGATATGTACAGTACTACAACCAATGTGATTTAGTCACTTTTACGCTACTTCTAAGGCAAGATTATCTACGGAAGATGAATTTTTTTTTCCTCATATGCTGAGTACAAATGTCTTACAAATTGAATTTATAAAACTTAACTTTCACAGAAACATTTTTAGTGACTTAATATTTTATAAAAGTGGCTTTTCTCAACAAAAGTAAATACACCTTACCGACTCCTTGACCCACTCAACATATTGCTCAAAGTAACCAATTACAGTATCCATGAACTTCTTTGTTTCCTAAAAATAGACAAAAATAAGTAAACTTCTACTTCTATGTAGAAGTAAATCCACTTATTAACATAGTTAAACCAAATAAAGTTTACCTGGACAATAACTTGAGAAGCATTGTTATTTATGAGAAGCTGAGCAGCATTAACAGCACTAATGACATTTTTCACTTTAACCTGTAAAGGAAAAAAAAAAAAAGGCATTTAATATAAATAAATCACTTACAAGATGTTAGAACAATCCTGCAACCACTGTTTTTAACTCATTCTCTAGATCAGCCAGTATTGCTGTATGAAAGGAATCTGGAAAAAACATGATCCTGGATATAGTAAAAGAAAACTTCTGGCACTTAAGGATCCTGTTTATCTGAAAAAAATGATTTCTAACAGAGCAAGGTAGTAGTGGTTATTAACAGGAACTTTTCTTATGTAATAAATACTGGACCAGCTTTCTTTTGTGTTCTCTTTTCCTAAGTGTAAAGATAATTTTATCTCCTACAACAGGGCCCAACCTTTGGGTTCTACAACTCTGACTACAAAATAGCTCAGTTTAAGATTTTACTCAACCAGAGAATTTAAAGTATAATCTACTTCATGGCACATTAATGCATGTACATACACCTACATACTCATAGGTGAGGAACACCTACATACACTGACATACATGATGCGAGGGAAGGAGAAGTCACTGGACCACATACTATCATGACTGGATTACCAGCTAGACTACACTGCTAAGCAACTTCCGAAAGGATTAAGAAACTGAGATACTATTTCAGGATCAGAAGCAGGAAATAAAACAATCCCGTAGTTTCCCAAAGATCACACACAAAGCATAACATACACACAGCCTTAAACTATAGAGACTTTTCTTAAATACGCTTAAGCATCAAACAATATCATTTTCCTAAACACTAAACTCAAAGGGTAGCTGGGCTCATGCTGAGCATGAGTAAAAAACTGAGGCACAAACTGCCTATTGAACTGTTGTAACTACAACTCGAGTTGAGTTTTAAAGATTCTCTAATATTCTTATACTACAGGAATCCTACAAGCTGGTGGCAACCAAGACCTGCTACCAGAGAAGTAACCATCCTGTTGCCAATTCTCTAAAGACTGGGTGAGCGTGGAGACCACTGTGGTGCAAACCTTGGCTGCTGCTTTGAGGGGAAGCAAGAGGCCGGCCCTCGGGAAGCCTCGGAACAGAGCCAGCCTGGCTGACGTTGTAGGAGCAGGAAGGGAACAGGTACCATGCTACAGAAAGAGGCAGCCCACAGCACCCAGGTACTGCACTAGTTAAGCACATGAATCTTTTGTTGTTGCTTTCTTGCACACGTTTTACATTCTGCTACTCTAGAAAAGAATGATACGTTTTCAGTAACATGACAGCAGTATACAGAACTGTACTGAAACATACTTCATCATCTGATAATTAAATTTACAATTTATACTTGAGAAAAATCCTATATATATTTTTCTTTCTGCATCTTCCTCTATACCAATAACTATTCTGGATAAACAGTAAAAACAGTAGGTTATGTACGGAGAGCTCTACATGGTGAAAGTCAGGATAAATAAAGCCGTGGAGAATAAAACAGATCTCGACTTCATTATTCCTCAATGTATCACAGTCTTATTCTAATAAGAAAATAGCTACAATAGAAGAAGATGTATTGAAATATCAGTGCCATTCACTGACAGGCTGACAGGCTTACAACACAAAAATGTGCCTGTTACCAGAAAGGAAAGCTTACCATAAGCTCAGATGATGTCCTCTTCAGTAATCTAATGCTCTGATTTAAAGTGCTCTATTAGAAAGGAGGAAAAAAAGGAAAAAAGAAAATAAAGGATTTAAACTTTCACTACAGTTAAAATCCCACTTAACACCGTGCATTCTTAGAAACCAAAATCATCTACAGAAAATCAGATACAACTTATCACATACATAGCACCAACAGTTGTGATAATTTAAAACTAGTATTTACTGCTTTCATCAATTAATGCAATACTTCACATACAGCATTAAAAGTTATAAACAGTGTATGCAGAAAACTTCAGATCAAGTAAATTAGTAGAATAAATTGAGTAAAATTTATTGTGAAGAAAAAGGAGAACAGTTATAATTATTCTGAAAATTCAGCTCTAATTTTAATCACAGAACTATATTTTGTGCAGTTTCAGAAAGGCAGAAGCACTTACCCTAGCTTTAACATATTTCTTGACAGTCAGTTTTGTAAAAGGAAAGAGATGAGAATAATTAGGAGTTAATTAGGAAAGAATAGAATAGAATTAAGAGTGGAACAGAAAACCTAATGCTTTCCTACAAAAGGTATTTCATAGGGGCACAAGTATAGTGCAATTCTGAAAATGTGAGATTGTTAAATTAGAGCTCAATTGTGAGATACATGGGAAGCCTCCAGAAAGGAGGTTAAGTACACAGCATTCTTCAAAAATGCGGAGCAACGCTCAGCACTTTCCAGAAGAAATCACTGTTCAATTTTCAGGAGCATCTTACCGCATACGAATCAGAAGCACACAAAATCTTCACGTTATATAGAGAGGAAAAAAAATACACTATACAAATCAGTGCCTGGCAAAACCAGATAGAAGAATCATTTTACATCTTTCATTGCATCAAGAAAAAAAATGTCTGACTGTAAATACTATTGTCAGGAGTTTCCAATGTTGTTAGGCAATTGCTAACTCCACAACATAAAATGTGAAAGTGAGGTCTGTTTTATTATTGAAGAAAAAATGAAAAAGAAAAATATGTGATACGAAGTTAACACTGTGGAAAGTTCTCCCCTAGTTTTCTTTTATTTCTATATAATTGCTAATGTAAGTAGAAAAAATAGAGAAAAAAGGTCATGATTCTAGAGTGTACTACAAAGTGAAATAAAGTAATTGATTAAATACATATTTAACCAGATGATTCTTCAGTGACAATGCAAATAAAATCTGTTCTTAGATAATCACAACAGATTATCTTTCTAAACAATATTTAAGAGGTTTATAGATTCATAACTATTACAAATATGTTTTAATGGTGCTTTAAGATTTTACCATAGCTTGCTCCAGTGGAACAACTTGCTGGTTATGAATCATTCGAATGCTGTTTGCATGACCTTTTAAGGCATTTTCCAGTGCTCCTTTTGGCTGAAAAAAAACGAAAAGAAAAGAAAACAATTCAAGTATTGCTGTTCAATAGTTTCAAAGAAAAATGTATTGCAACGAAAGCACAAGAGTACATTTTACTCATACACTGCAATGTAACTGATGCTAACAATAGGACATGGCAAATTGACCTTCCGAAAGTAACAGGAAAAAACATCCTAATAATTCAAGGCTCAGTAACCAAAACACATATACAATAGTGCTTCTCTGGCATCTACAGTATCATATTTAAGAGAAGAGAATTTTCACACAGTGTCCTAAAGTCATTTTCAATACAGAAAGAGAATATCGTCGTCTTCCTCTCTCATCTCCTGGAGAGGCAGATTTCATCACAAGAATCCTGCTTAGTGACACATCTGGGGGCATCTAGGTGCACTGGTGCCCTCCAGTGGGGCAGTCATTTCTCATCTACAGACATTGAAGATTTTGCTTCATGCATCATGGACGTAATTATGATGCTATCTCTGGTTTCTGAGGCAGCAGAACAAAATGTAGATAGTGTGGAAAGACAAATATATTCAGTCAGTAGCGTGGAAATGAGACTGGAATGGGAAAGAGACATTTTGCCATTTTTAGTGACTCATCAGTCAGAAGATACCAATTTGTGCTCTCATTTTTAGGTGTGAATGCCAGTGTACAGCTCACTCTTGTTGCAAAAATACTGTCAAAATTTTATTTTACATCCACAAATACTTCTTTTGTGTATGTGGCAAATCCCTTGGCTCCCTGAGCACACACTGTTATCTCTAATTGCAGTAGAAAAATTTTACTCACAGAAAAACTTTACTCACATTTGCTTACTCCTTTCCCATAGAAAAAAGGATCTCTCTGCATCAACCACCCACTGGTGCCCCACATTGCTTAGGTAAAATCTTTAACTAGGCCATTTCCCTCAGCAACCTCTTCTGTTCCTTCAGGATTACAGCCCGGGGGGAATGTCAACACCTCTGTAAATCACTGGCCAACCAAGGCAGTCACACTTCAGGCACCAGCATGGTCTGGCATTGATGCCCTCTGAGAGCAGAAGCCCAGCAGGGCTCTGGATGGAGTGGGATGCACACCACTGCTGGGGCACTTCACAGAGCCAGCAGCAGGACAGCAGCCCTGCTTCTTACCCCTGCCTTCCTGGGAAACCTTTAAAATTAAGGATGGTGGCCAGGCAACTGTGGGCCCATTTCCACAGTGAAAACTCTGAGCTCCCACTCCCACGCCACAATGCAGGAATCTGTCTCAGGCTGGAAGATGGCAAAATCTAGTGTCCAGTTACAACTGCCAGTTTTGGAAAGCAAGCAGGCCATGGCCTCCACATGCACACAGATCAGCTGAATGTTGGGCATCTGCCAGCACAGCCGTGTCAATCAGCACATGCACTTGCTGGCACGTTGTAGCTACCGCCTTTGACCGCTGTCCCTGTGCCTGCGTCCAGCAAGCCCTTCAGAACAGGGTCTCTTGTGAGCTGCTCCTTCCACAACAGGGTCACAGGCCTCACTAGGGCCTTTAAGAGCTGCCACAATAAAAAAAAATGCTAATTGAAAAATATTCTGCTCTCTACCTGAACGAAAATTAATTCAAATCCTTTTGTCCAGAATGATCTAATCATTTTTTCTTCCAAACCGCAACAGGCAAACCGATTTCTTAATCAGTGGAACACAATAAATTACACTTTAGAAGGAGAAATTACACTACAAAAGGAGAAACTGTATCACTGTTGCAAGCAAATCAAGAATTAACAATTTCTAAAATACATCTCATATGCACCCTTGAATTTTTTTACTTATATGACAGTGCACAGAAGTGTCTGAAAAAGAACTTCCCTATGTACTTTAATGAAATGCTAAGTAAAGTAATGTACATAATGTAAACAAACCACTGATTTTTTTTCTAGAATTCTGAAAATGGGAAAAATATGATTATTAAACACTCATTGGCAAGACAGCATTATGTATTATACTTGTCAAATAAACTTACCAACTGGTCTGCTCTTGCTTCTAAATCATTAGCAAATGATAAAAGATCAACCTTGGTAACACTTTTGTTGATCTAAAACAAGATATGAACAGCACAGAGAGAAAAATGTGTATGTTACTATTGCATTTACATTTGGGCTATTTACATTTAATCACTCAATGTACCCTTTATATCTTCAAGCATTCATTGACATTAATTTCTGAAGTGCTTTTGTTTCACGATGCTTCAAAATACATTCTCCTGCACAAAACCATCTTTTTCTCTAATTTGTCCATTTTTCAAGAAACATTTGATATTATACTTTCTACCAGCTGTGCTTCTAGATTACTATAGTCTCACCTCTGTCAAATATGCTGCAAAGTTTATCCCTTCTATTCCGGAAGAGCTGAAGTTCAGAAGATTCTCCTTCCCAATTTCATCCAACAGAATGATTTTGCTGAGATTTATCTGAATATGTTCAATTCTAAGTGCTACATCTTCTGTATACTGAGAAAAACAAACAAACCAGTGGCATCCAGTGCATATTCCTTTATATCCCTGTCATCCTAGGAAAGCACTTGATTTTTGCTAACTCAATCACTTAAATATAAACTGCACAACCCATTTCATTGCCTTTTACACCATGGCATCATGATTGACTTGGACAGAATCCAGGTGAGGTTTTTCCCTGACCAAGCAATGATCTCACCTGCCTATGCATCTTTCACAACACTGGATTACTTGCCTTCCATTGCTTGCTTAAGTAGGTTTCTCTTTGGAAGGAACCATATCCATTCACAGGAGACAGGGAGCTAAAAAGAATTATCTTTCCCTTCAAGGGAAGGCTGTCCTTAAAAATGGCAAATTTTACTCCCGGCAAGAAGAAAAATACAAAATTCTGTCTACCAAACTAGCTAGTGATCACCACAGGGCCAAATGAGAACTCTCTAAATTTGTTTAGAAGTGACTAAAGACAACTTGCTGCAGCCCAGTATGAAGGGTTAACTGTACTGCACTGGAGGCCCAACTTCCTTTATAGCCTCTATCATTGATCTGTTGCACAAGTTTAAGATTTTCGCTCTTGGTGAATCGTCTTTATCCATTTTAAAGGCATATTATGTGGGAGAGGAGCTGTGCCTATTAAATGCAAGTACAGCGCCTAGCACAATGGAACATGGATCTCCTGGCTGTTGCCATAATCCCCAAATCCTGGGGAATTTGTATTGTCAATAACCGAAAAGTTACACCAGAGTCACACAGACCACAGAACTTTAGCTGAAAGGATTTTATTTTGTTTCTCCCCTACCCTAAAGTCAGAAGCATTTTTTAGGAGCACCGCATATCACATCCTGAACCAGAATAGGGCTGTTAGGGACTGAATGCACAAACGCAGGCATTTATACAAAAAGCAAAACTCACTATTGTTAACAGTGTAACACTGTCAGCAGTCTTTGGAAGATGTTGGACTTCATCCTTCTGTGCAAGTTTCAAAATTAAAAACCAAAGTTCTTTCAACACTCCCAACGAAAACCATATGTAATCCTTCCAAAGGCCTCTCCCCAATCCACTGAGATTGATAGAATATATCTTATTTGTAGTATCGAACTCTTATTTCAAGCTAGCCTGGACAGTTCTTGTCTCCTAGCAGGATGTATGCAAAAACAGAATCCCATAAAACACAGACATGCTAGACATTTGTCATGAACAGCAAACATCTTTCTAGCCTCCAAAAGAAACCACAAACTCATTAATATTTTCTTTACTTACCATACTAATATTTAGAAACTCATTGATATTGAATAAGTGTTCCAGGTGCAGAGAAGTATAAATTCCTTTGTTTTCCTTGCAGTCACTATATTAAAAAAATAACAAAATCTGAAAACCAAGCACTAAGGGAATTACTAGAAATATTTCATATTTTAAGAAAATTAGCCTTTTTAAGAAAAAAAAATGGTTCTGCTTTTTGAAGCTCATCCTGTAAGGCTTATTTTTTTTCTTACCTGTAAACTTTTTCAAAAGTCAAGTTAATATTTGGATTTTTAAACAGAATGCCAGAAAGGTAATTTTTCCAGTGTTGATTTAGCAAGTAGGGAGTATCCAAAACCTAGAACACAAAATGCAGTGATCTTACTATAATTCTGCATTTTCAATCCACGAATTTAGTCATATGCAATCTTTTGACACGTATGCACAACTAAGCTCATCATCCACTGATAGAAATACAGAAAAAACACTGAATTCAACCTCTTGGCTGCAGAAAGTAATACTCAAATTCTGACACAAAACCAAGAAACGCAGAACTACAGAAAAAAAAAATATCCAAAGGAAGACTGACACACAGTATTTATATTGCAAAGCAAATTAAACCAAGACAGCGTAACTGTCTCCATTCAATGCGTTAAGTGGAAAGCAAGACCAGATCCAACCTTGCTTGAGGTCCCTCATAAAAAAAAGAAAAGCTATACATAACTGACAGAGACCTTTGGGACTTCTTAAATATGAATAATTTCACCTTGAATAAAGTTTTATCTTCAAATGGCTCACAAACCAGTTTCTCTACATTTCCACCTGTGACAAAAGTGAGTACCACCACAATCATCAGCACCCAGGAGAAAAGGAAACTGAATCCAACACCACTGCAAAAGAAATAAGTCACGTAAGTTATTTTTAGGAACAAAGTCTACTTTAGGTAATAGCAGAGCCAATAGTTAGTGGCTATAGCAATGGCAAAGATATAAAACCTGTTTGATGGCTAAAATGCCACCCTCTTCCCCACAATGTTCTTGCACTCTGCAGTATCTTACACATTTCAGCTAAGTAAAGTTTTCCGCTAAAGTATTGCTAGAAGGGGGAAAACTCACATTTGCAGTCAGCACACAGCCTTCTTTTAGAGCTAAATGTAAGACTCACAAAAAATAAAACTTTTTTTTTAATCCAAGTCTCTAGACTTTTGTTTTGAAGGGTTTTAACAGGTTTCAGACAGAAGCTTTCTTTTTTGCACCCAGAAGAAATGAAAACTATGAAAGAAATGAAAAAGAAAATAAACTACAGCCGCACTAGGAACTTCAGAGACCATCGCCATACCACTTAAAGTCCTCTGAGAAAGTCATAAGCGTCTACTTTTCCCATATGGTGCTATTGTTTCAATGTATTCGAGCACTCTCTCAAGAAGATTCATAAATTCCCTTTAGATTTTCAACTGATATAGTTCCCAATTTCTGCAGTTTCCAAATAGGCTTACACAGATATCTGTTGACTACAACACTCCCTAGCAACAATAATTTTTTTTCATCTTCAGCTATGAATCTCAAACAATCCAAAATGATTGCCTCAGCAGAAATAAATTAATATTCATGCTTTCATTTTTTTTCCCCAGCACATACAGTAGGTAACAAAACAAATCCTCTTCATTGAGCATCAAAAGTTCCACAGGAACTTAAGGAAAAATTTCTTGATGGTGAGGGTGACAGATCCTTGGAACAGGTTGCTGAGAGAGGTTGTAGAGTCTCCTTCTCTGGAGATCTTCAAAAGCCGCTTGGACGCAGCCCTGTGCCACATGCTCTAGGGGACCCTGCGTGTGGATGGGCGTTGGACTAGATGGTCTCTAAAGGTCCCTTCCAACCTTAAGCATTCTATGATTCTATGACTTATATGTTCTTCAAATATCAATTAAATAAAATTTCTCCAGGCACCTGTACACGTTTCATTTTTCATCAACAAGAGAAACTCACGCCATGAGAAAGTTTCCTCCCGTGTTGGAGATGCAACCCCTCGTTGTTGGAGAGGCATGTTTGTCGTAACCACAGGTACCGCACAGCAAGCCAAGGTAGTAAAAGACGAGAATGAGGACCACCATGCAGCACAGAATGAGACAACCCAGCCACCTAAGAAATGTAAGCCAAGGGCTTGGTTATTAGCATGTGAGGAGCACACAAGAGACCTGCAGGGCAAGTCAGGCAAGAACACATTTCTAACTGGCTCATCTGTGGCTCAGGTTCACAACCTATGTTAGGAGTGAAAAAAAAAAATCCTTTCCTACACTAGCAAATATTTTGGGCCTAAATATGATTGTTGGTGGTGGCAACTGCTGCTGAAGGGTTGGGAAACAAGACCTGCAAGAACAGGGTGTCCCAAAATACAAGACCCAGTCACTGAAGGTGGACTGCAATGCAGTTGGAAGCAGTTATTAGGATAAGGACAAGAAAAACTAACATATCAAAATGCAGGGAGAATCTGATAAACTTGAGGACTGAAGTAACACAAGCTGTGCATAATTAAGTGATCCAAAATGAACAGTTTTATGCTTCCAAACGTGAGATTATTAGTCAGTTATAGCAGTCACATGAGGCTCAAACAGGAAGTTTTCTGCAAGGTATAAGAAACCCATTTCTGCAATAAAAACACACTCACTTCAGGGCCCCCCACGCAGCCCAAACCAAACCACCCAAATGAGGAAAAAAAAAATGGTTTTGTGAAACAAGTTGCTTCTTTGCAAGTTACATCTTTCACATGTGCCTGGTTATTCCTGGCAAGACCTCAACATCTACAGGCACAGGGCAGGTACCACTACTCAGTCAGTATTAGCAACCAGCAGCACTTCCCTCCCGCCTTATTTTCTAAATATCAAGTATCTACCTGTAGAAATCATACTGTTCCACTACTGGGAAATAATCTTGAACATATGCTTCACTCTGTGTAAGATATATTGTCAAATCAGCTAAAATCTTCTCAACAGGGAGATTTTTTGCGAAGCTACTGATATTTGCACCAATGGTTTCCAACACAGTTTTGATATCTAAAACAGCAAGCGTGAGATTACATTGTTACAGATTCACAGAAGAAATAAGCTCCATGTATACATTATAAAATGCTATTAAGCCATTTTGCATATGGAACAAGGCAAGCCATGAAAACAAGCATGAGGAAGAGACAAGCAAGCAACAAAAGCACTTAGCTTTCAAAGTAACACAGTGGCATTTTAAGACACACACACACACTTTATTTTTAGCATTCAGTTTATGATAAAAGATGTAGATGTCAAGCCCGAGTTTTCCTTCCTTTCCTCATAATCAATGTGCCACTTTTTATCTAGCCAGTTTAAATCTTGCTTTTCATGCAACATAGCAAATGGCAATACTGAGCAAGACAATGAGCTGCGGGTTTTATGAAGCAGTTCAGAATCTATTTTAACTCTATCACTTGGGAATACAACACTGAGAAAGAAATTACGTTGCCTATGTTAAGAATTTATAATAGGTATTTTTAACCTTATTAGAAAGGATTATTTAAATAAATTACTACCAATTAATTAGCAGCACTCTTGAGATAATGATCATTTAAGCCAGATTTTCTCAAATTATGTGCAAACCTGCTGCCCTATATACACACAATTCCTACTCAGATACAGAAAGAGATGTTGTATTCACTTAGATCTGTATTTATAAAATGCAGTTTCTATTTATTTTTTCTGCTTACTTTTGAAAATACTTGGAACAGCAGCATGCATGACTACAGGTTACTATTTTGCAGCTGGCAGCACCTTCCAATCCCTCTAACAACAATTAGAGTGTTTGCTCTTCCAAAGAGGTTCAACCAGATACAAAAACATTCTTTTAAAAGTTTGCAACTAAACATGACTTGCTTTAATAGATTTTTTTAAATTCAATTTCTAACGCATGCAGAATTTTTATGAGGCCAAGACCTAAAAAACAGATAAAATCTGATGGCCTGTTTATGCACGGGGAATGAGTAAATTTGCACTCGATTTCTTGATGAAAGGCATAACATTACAGTTTAAGAAAACTAATTTTAGGCAAGTTCACACAGTATACTGTGCTTGTATAAATACTGTGCTTCGTTTTGCCAAAAACAACCCCCCAAACTTACAAGGAACAGCTGTTTATATAGGCAGAACAGGTCCACAATGCAAGAACAAAAATTAGAACAGATTAGTATACACACATGATGCTCTATTTCAGCCCAGGCTTTGACAAAGAATAAAAGTTAAATGCCCAAGTAACAAAACAATTAAGACAAACATTTAAAAAAATCTTTAAAGGATGTCTTTTTCTTCCCCTCCCCCATCCGCCAAATTTTAATAGAGAAACGGGTAGGGTCATATTTTTCAAATGACATGTTCCTAAAAACGTCATAGACAAATCCATCGATTAGCCGTTTAGCCACACAAAGATAAACTACCAGTGTGCAGCTGCGAATACTAAAATTGCTCAATACTCAACTTCTCATTAAAAAAAACCCTCCATAAAATACCATGTAGTCTATTTTTGGATTTAATTTTGGGTCTTCTCTAAGACATACTTGCTTTGTGTGATTATTTATGGAACCAAAGCTTAAAAAGCTTGGTAACTTTACATTTCATTTTAATGGTCTTTAGGACAGAAAATATGGTATTAACAAAGGAAAACAAAAACCTCAGTAAGACCAATATAAAAACATAATCAGTAAACGAAACAAAAGTAGTTTCCATCTCAGCCTCACCTGATAGAATGTTCCTGGTTTGATTCACCACCAAGTCTGGAGTATCATTAAATGATGCATAACCCTAACAACAAAAAAGTCAAAATACGTAAGTTTTTCATTGTCAAATTACTTGCAATTATTTTTCCTTTTATACAAGGTCTAAAAGTATATACACAGTAATACAGGCACTATGAAAAATATATTTCATTATTTCACATTAAAAAAAAAATCAAAGCAAAATAGGAAGTTGAGTGTATTTTAAACACTCCAGAAAAACACCTTGAGAAATACACAAACTTAAGTACAAATGCAACAGTGCCAATCATCTCAAACTTTATAGTACTTTTGCCTGATGCATCTAACTTGGACAAAACTGAGAACGTACATAAGGATGTGTTTAACTTCAATAAACGGAGTTACTGGATACAAGCAGAGCAACCTTCCTACACAAAACGCATATTAAAACCAACAAAATTCAATTTCTAAAGATATGTTTTATATGTTTTCCTATAAAGATATGTATGCACAGAAAGCAGTAGTCACTGCAGTGGAGACTTCAAGTCTTCTTCCCTGCCAGCCCAATCATTTGGAAGGCAGGTTAGTAAGTAGGTATAGCCTCATTACACACAGCCTTTGCTCCAGAGAGTGCATATCTACTCCTAGGAAGCATTTTCAAAATGCTGTTTAACTTCTCAAACTAAGCCATTTGTTTCCAGGTGAAAATCATATTATTCTGTACATAGCCTTACAAAAAGAAAAATAAATAAATAAATCCATTACTTCTGTTGCACCAGATTTAATACCAAATGTGCACTTAAAGAATCTGAAGAACATATTTCAAGATAGCTGGAACACAATGCAACTAATTAGAAGAGCATGGATTTTTTTCCTTCAATTTACGCTGAAATAACAGAGTATGCTAGTAGATCATGTTTCTACTTCTCTGATTTTTATGGATACTTCTTTCAAAGAGGCAATTAGCATTTCATTTTTGATATGTGGTATCCTGGGGATGTAAATTACATTCATGTTTTTAGATATTAAAACTTGGCCAAACAATGGAACAATAAAGAGAAATATCCATGAGGCAGCATGTGGTTATTAGCACAGCCTTGAGAAAGTCATGGGAAAATGAGCGATAAGCAAGCGCCCCAGTGTATCAATACTTTAAGAGCCTGTCAAGAAACCTACCTTTTGAACAAGACTAGAAAGGTCTGTTTTAAGGACATCATTGACCTTGGCAAGCTGTGAGCTGACCCCCGGCAACTAGAAAACAAAAAGCAACTTTGAATCAGATCAAAGTGAAAATCTTGCTACTTACTCTACTAAATATTTCAGAGATGGGGGAAGAAAATAAACTAGAAAGAGCATTTTAAATAGAATCTTTCCAGTACACTTCTGAAACCTGTTGCACCAAAGTGAAACTTGACCTCAGCATTTTTGGGAGGGCACATTATTTCACTGACAGAGCAGCGTTTTAATGCAACTGTTTGACACATATCTTATGCTCTTACATATTCAAAATGAAAACAGCGACTGCAAATGCCCAGAGGGACAGAATGGGGGAAGAGCACTTTTATCTCAGAAGCGACTGCACAAACTGAGCCATTAAATTGCAGAGATATGACTGGGCTTATCCAAGGTAATAATACTGTCAGAGTCTGAAAAATATTCTCTCACCCCAGAAAAATTGGCATTGATGTTCAGTTGATTTAAAGAATTCCTGATGATATTGCAAGTTGAAGCAGCCTGAACTGCAGTGCAGGCAGAATCATTGAGGGTGTTGCTCAGGTGCATTTTAACATCCGTCAAATTTGCATGAAGTCTCTCAGTGCCTTCTTGCAAAACCTCTACAGAGACGCTCACATTTTCCAGTGCTTCCTTTGTTTCTCTGATTGCTGCAAGCATGTGAGTTAAAAATCAAAAACAAAACAAAATACTTAAAAATCAGCCTGTAGTTACAGATACTGGGAGTGCATGTGCACACATGCAAATGCTGAGCCTCTTAAAGATATCGACTTGTATATAAATCCACGCCCCTTCCCAGAAAAACATGCTAGTGCAGAAGATTTTACATTTATTGCACATAGAAATATACCACTTTTGTCTTTCTACATACAAATATGCCCAAGCTACTTTTACTGAAATTCTACCCACTCCCCAAATTACTCTTTTGTACTCTTTCGCTACTTCTCTTGTCAGTGCTTTCCAAAGAGAACTTTAAGTGTATGCAGTCATAAGAAATTACAAAGAAAATCCATTTCCACAAAACTGTATTTTCAACATTTGTTTTATAGTCCAAGTCAGAAATTATGTAGCTGCAAGATAAAAATGGAAGACATCATGTTGTATGGGCCAAGCATTAGCATGTGCTCAATTCTACCTGCCTTTAGATTTCAATCCAATCACACAACAACATAACACAAACGAATGATTAGTAGACAGTCACTACTTAGACACACAGGTACAACTAAAAATGCACACATGTACAAAAATAAAGCACACTTCACACAACACAAGGTTTTGTCACAACTTTTACCTTTAATAGCCCTTTCCACTTTGACTTCAAGACAAATAGAGAAATAAAGCAAAAAGGAGATTGACGACACATGAACAAGAAAGAATTCTATATGAATAGTTTCATGTTCGTGGGCAAAATAAAGAGAAGCAACTCAAGCTCACAGATGCCTTTCGCTTTACTCTGTAATCTGTACCTAGTTCCTTAAAAAAACCCTTCTTAGGTTTTTTTTTTTTTTTTTTTACGTTATTCTACATAATAACGTAATCTTTTCTTTAAAGGCAGACACAGAACAAGACATGAGCAATGCTAAGCTCAAAAGACAGAGTCAAGAAGTGGTAGTTGTTGGCACTCTCGTGACAGGCTAGATAGCAATGGGGCCAGTCTACCTTCATTGCCTGAACTGTCTGAAGAGCAGTTAACCTATTCAGACAGTCTACAAAAAAATGAGCATTTCCATCAGCCTCTACAAAGAATGAAAATAAGATTTTTTTTAACTTAATTCATCTTCATCCAAGCAATTATAAATCTGTGGATCTAACTTCATGTTTCACAGACTAACTGCCGTCTTTCTGCAAGATAACTATTTGTAAAAATTCAGTAAACTATAAGTACTTAAAGATGAGATAGGCATAAGAAAATCACTGTGCATATGTCCATGGACAAATCTTATCAGTGTTTAAGAGAACAGTTTTCCTAGACTCTCTTATACTCAATGGAAAGAGAAAAACAACTGGAGCACCGTATTCCCATTTCACCTCTCTTCCATGTCTACCGAAAATAAATACTCACATTGGTACTTAAATCTTGCTTTATTTTTTAGGTACATTTATACCTTGAAATACCTGACATTTTGTGTTTAAAAGAAATATCAGGGCATATAAAAAAAAAAGTGAAATTGACTTACTACACTGCATAAGGCCATTCTGCAATGTGCTCTGGGAAGATGATGCCCATCTTACCACGGCAACAGAATATTAACTAAAGCAAAAACGTTCCCATCTTTACCTCCTGCCATTGTCAGAGCTGCATCAAGCGCAGGACGCACTTCTTTCCCCAGCTGTTCTTGAACTCTGCTACCAAGCAAAGGTCCCACATCTGTAGCATGAACAGAAAGAAAAACATTATGTATAAGCTCAGTCTAAAATACCTCTCAGCAGAGGTGCTATCAGACTCTTTCTTAACAAAATATATGCAAATTATTAAAATTTCTGTAATGCCTGACAAGTCAAAACTTAGTGACAAAAGAGGATATGAAAAGACAACTCTGGTTTAGCTAGCTACAACCTTATAGAAGAAAGGAGTAACCAAAATACAGTGCAGAGTATTCACTAGTATTTGACCATACGGGTAAGAAAACAAACATTCCAAAAGACTCCAGAACATGTACTTCACTGTATCTGGAAATCCATTTTTTTTTCCCTACAATCTATCCAAAAAAGATCCAACATCAGGACAGGAGTTTTGTGGCATATCCTCTTTCACCACCAGCTGTGCTTTTGCAGAGCAGAAGTAAAAGAGGAAATAGATTCACCTCCTTCTTTTGACTTCCCACCCACACAGCAGTGACAAGGCCGCCCCTGCGAAGCCAGGTCTGCCCCTGACCTCGGCTGAAACCCCGTGAGCACCTTCAGCACTGTCCGCCAGACCCCGTCCTGCCGGGCGGCCCCCGCTAGGCCCTCCGGCCTCCCTGCCCGCAAACAGCAACAAATCCGAGTTCGGCAAACACAGGAGCGGGTGAGCATGGGGACCCACAGACACAGGGAGGCCTTCAGAATCTTAATGTAAATGTTATCCTTCAGGTAGTCCCTGGGTCCTCGCCATTTTCATATTACAGCAAATGGTTAATGTAGAGGTTTTGAGGATTTGTTTTTCTTTCCAGAAGATGAGAATAACAGCACATAGCAGAAGCATCCATTACTGTCAACACTGTCATTTCAACTTGGGGTGAAATTTTTTATCAAGCAGAAAAGACTTTTCAGCATTTCCTTAGGGTGAGCAGACTGAACTCATCTGCATTTCTCCAGAGGTTTATTCTACTGTGAATCCCCTTAGAATGAAATCTTTCGTCCCCAGGTTTCATAAACTTAATTCTAATCTTCCAATACTACACAAGATAATAAAAACTTTAAAAATATTTATTTATTGACGGGCACGCATATCACAAATACAACTGCGTTCCGGTTAACTCACCAACACATTAAGTTTCCACTGAAAATGGACAAATATTTAATTTGGAAATTCAGGTTTTAGCAACAGGGAAGCTGTAGACTAGTACTTGAAATGCAGATGTCAATTCAGCTTTTTTTAGACTTAAACCTGACACTGAGCTTATGGGACTTGAGTGTTGTCTAGAATCGATTGTGAAGAGGCGATACTGCTACTTTGGCAACCATGGTCTACGTGCTTCAGTAGTCTTACATAGACAAGACACGCCAATTTAAGGGGTATGTCAGGCTGGTTACACTGAAAATCAGTTAAAAAATTTTTTTTAAGCATACACTGAATGACAGAATCTAGAAGCTGTAAGTCAATCCATAATTAGCACCATGCTACCATAATTACATAGCTTTCTTCCAGCAGCAGCATTATTTAAAATTGTTTTTGGTACTTCTATATGTCACTTCATTCTGCAATGCAGACCTGTACAGAAGTCAACACGTTGATTGACACTTGCTAGCAATGCATCTTGAACTCTAACCATACTGTATATGTTTTGACATTTTTATTATTATCTGTTTTAAAAGGTAAAGCAAATTCTGAAAAAAAAAATCATTAATCTGTAAGTTTTTTGAGAGGTTTAAAAAGATGATGCCTTACACCATAACTTTGTTGAAGAGTAAAGTGCAACAAAGTGCAGCAGTTGTTTTTCAAGTTTTGTTATCTCAAGCTCTTCGGTTGATCATTCTGAAATGTCAAATACTTTAAAGCAGCTTTAGAAAGATGATAAATTTATATCTGAACTTCTAGCTGAGTAGAGGGATAAAGGTATAATAGCAACAAAAATACAGGGGAGTTACCAGTCATTGCAATAGTGGAAACAGCTAATGACCTTGTCTCTTGACATTTGTCTTCACAGTTAAAAAGAAATATATATATATTCTAACAAGACATTAAGTATTACTGGTTACTGATCTATAAAAAGGAAAATAAAATATTAGCTTGAGTTATACTTCAAGTGATATTAAAAAAAAAAGCTTATATTTCAGAAAATAAGATGCATTACATCAATGTTGGCATATTTTATGAGGAAAAAAAATCATAGGTTTTAGTTGCATTTACCACCAAGAACAGCAATTCTTCTTGAAAAACATATCCTCATAAACCATATTCTCGTAACTAAAATTTTATTTTGCATTATGAGCGGTTTGCATCATCTTATTATAGACTTTAAACATACTTCACTAACTGCCTTTAAATCAAAGTACTTACTATTTAGGTCAGAGAGTGCTTTATCCTTGGTTGTATTGTACTGGCTCACCAAGTAGTCAATTTGCTGGAAAAAAAAAAAAAAGATGATTTTATATAAAGCTATTCATAATAACTGGAAAAAAATGATGCTTTTAAATAATGACACAGAAATCACCACACTTTGAAATCATTTAGGTATTTTTGCCAGTCTCCCAGATCCTGGAACTCTACTGTTTTCAGCTAACAAAATATTTTAAATCTTTGCTGAGCACAACTGGACAAAGAGAAGTTTAACTGGGAAATTGAGAGATCTACTTAACTGGAACATCACTGGGAAAAAGATTAAATTCAAAACTGGTGGGTAATGGGGACTGTGACTTTATACATACTTCAAGCCAAACAGTCACAACAGTTTTTTGCACATCTTTGTCACTTGATTTTCTAGGGACTCTGGTCCCTCTCTCATCAAGGAACTTTCAGTAAATGGATGGATTGCTAACTTTGATGCAGTTCACCTATGAGATGAGCTTGCACTGTGGACAGCCTCTCAAGGCTCTACTGCAGGAGGGAGCTGGCCGTTCTGTCTTAATGCAAACCATTTTGTTTACCCTAAAGTGGACTGGCCTAATCACAACTTGGGCTGTACCAGGAAACAGTAATACTAGAAAAGATCAACTTACTTAGTTATCACCAGTCTCTTGTTTGGGACAAAAGTTTATCAAAAAGCTATTCTAAGCTGAAATCTTGCTATACTGTATTTGAAAAAGTATTAAGCAACCTACACAGATTTCTGCATGTTTCAAATAATGCACTTGAAGTTTAACTGGGTTAAAGGAACAGAGGTTAATACAGATGATAAAAGAAGGTTCCACTTCAAATAAGTGACTCCAGTGTGTGCCAAAATATACTCGGCTTGAATTTTCAAGTTTCCAGTGGGGCAGGGAGAAATGTCATTAAGCAACAAATGTAGTATTGTGCTGACTCCCTTTTTTGAGAAAAAAATAAAGGAAAAACGGGCTTTTCTTCCAAAGAAGGATGTAGTGCATTCTTTTTGGTTTTATTCTTCTAATCTAACCTGGGCACTAATATTTTGCAGGGCTACAAGCTTGCTTTGTCTCCAGCAATGTCACAGGCGAAATGCGATTCAGTACAGCTAATAGTGTTATCACTCAGTACTTGCACAGTCTGCAAGTCTTCCATGACAATAACTCTAAGCATGTGACTTATTTTTTCAAATCCTCTTATATGGTATACACCTTATCCTGAAGAGACAAGGACAGCTAGATATCAGCTAGGATTTCGGTTTTACAGCCAACGAATTTGACTCAATTGCAGCTTTAGCAAAAGGTGAACTTTCTCTTATTCTTCAAAAAAATCTTACATATGATATGAAAAAATATATCTTATTTTTGATGGACAAGCTATCTGATGACTCTGAAATTGTCTAGTCTGAGGCAGAAAAATAATAAATGCAAATTCTAATGTTACTTTTAAATTCAATAATCCAGTGTTTGTTTGCTTTTTAGCTAGTAACAACCTTTTCTCTAAGAAGGTTACTTCTATAGAAAAGATCTTCTAATTGGGCATTTCCACACTGAGCAGGCTGCGGAGAGGAACCTCAGGGTGGCTGATGAAACTGGTTCACATCTTTCAATGCCGACTTCTCTCCTGTGCCCCAAGTCAGGTGCAGCCTCGTGAAAGGTGCTCTAGATCCCAAAGCTCCAGACGCGACTGCCGGACACCTGCACCGCCAGTCTGTCACCACGCCACACTCACAGCCATAGGGGTGTACGCAGCTACTCCAAGCATCCAAAGATTTCAGGACAAACCCCACATGGCCCCTCTTCTCATGTGGTTTTGTTAGTAGAGAAACAGCTCATGGGCTATGGCCCAAACTGATGAAAGAAAAAGCCTAAACAGCCAAAAACATTTCTGGAAAAAAATGACTGCAGCTCAGAACCAGAAACACAGGCAAACAAGCCCAGATGACAGAGAAATCAGGAAATGCAATGAGAAAATCAAGTTTCCATGTATGTCAATTCATCCAAATAATGCAAACACTTTTACTGTGTGAAAAATTCTCACCTTGCATTTTTTACTCTTATTTATAAGATTGCCACTTAAAGAATTAAAAAAAAAAAAAGCTGCAGGTATGATTAATATCAAATAGAAAGAAACAATTATTTTCTGCATATTTCTTACTTCATAGACACACATACACACATTATAAAGAAAAAGGTCCTTACCGCTGGAGTGTCGTTAAGGAAAATTTTCAGATCTTTAAAATTACTGTTAACCAGTTTCTTTGCCCCACGGACTTGACTTGTTAAATGCTGGTTGGCAGCATATGCACAAAGCACTCCAACACTACAAAAAAAATATAGATATCGAATACTATTTTATCACTGTACACACCTGTTCTGACATTTTAAAACAGAAAAAAATACAGTAAAGAAAATCAAAATTATCAAGATGTAAGTCTCCATGAATTCACTTTCTTACTGCAAATTTTTATATTCAATTTATTCACCACTAGGTGGAGTAGAGGAATTAGCCGTAAGGGCCAATAGTGTACTAAGGAAAAAAACATGTTATACCAAAGACACCAAAGTCTTTAGAAATTATCAACATACAGCTACTTAGAGATCTGCATTTATGCTGTCAGAAAATGTGTATGCCTACACGAATAGTATGAATGACTTTAAAATGTTAGCCACTTTTACAGGTATCATTAACCTTGACATATCTACATGAGACACTCTAAATAACTCTGGAAAAGAATAATTTACATCCAAAAATGCCAGCGACGTTTAGTGAAAATGGCCTCATTCATTTACAGAGTTACATACATCTTTTAAGGGGACATGAACAGTCCCTATCATTAATAAACATTTCCCAATAGTAAACCAAAAACGTAGAAAGCAAGACAGACTGCCAAGGAGCACCGCTGGAAATGATTTTCTGTTTGATCATTCCCACTGCACCATTCTAATACTAACAGGCTAGATTTGCACAGGCGTTAAGCAAAAAGGTAATTAGAAGCCCATGAGAAGCTTTCCAAAGCTCCCAGCACACATGATGTTTCTTTGTTCGTTCAGTTTAGGAGGGAAAAGGGTAAATAGAAGGATGCACTTTTGTCTTCACACATCTCACTTTCTTAACAGTTAAGCCTCCAGCTGGATACAAACTTCCACAGATAGAGGTATGGAAAGATCACCATAGCAGCTTCAAGTAGGAACGCTCAGGGAACAACCATAAGCGAGGCTGAACATAAATCCATTGAACGGGTTGAACCCAAGCCATGCTCAGACTGAGCAGCAGCCCACACCACGTGCAGGACAAGCCTGCCGCAGGAAACACCGCAGGGCGCTGTGTTACAGGCAGCTTTTGGAGGTCACGTGTTCGGCCTCTTATTTTGCACTATAGCAACTCAGCACAAAATTAGGAGCAAGAAAGGCAGTATCCTGAAAAGCTCATTTTGGCCATCCAGATATCAGGACAAGGGAATGGACCATCAACACAAATGGTGTCCTATTCTTCCCAAACTGACCAACTGTGTTTGTTAGGGGTAAAGAAGACCTAAGAACTAGTATTTAAATCACTGAGAACTTAGAAAACCCATACCAGTCTTCCTACTTGACAAAATACACACAGTAAGTATATAAGCTTTGCTCCAAGAACATGGGTTTACAGGAATCCATCATATAGCCAGACAAATGAGAAACGCCAGGATGGAGAGCAGAGGGGTAACTACGATCGCTTGGTAGGAATATCCCAGCAAAAGATGAGTAAACACCCTGATGTAAAAACTAACTTGTCTTTATTTTGACAGTTTTCCCCATTCTTACCTTCCCCAACCAAGGTAAGGACTTGTCCTCCTGGTAAGACCAGTCTCAAGTACAAAAATCTTTGCTACTCCGCCAAATGCTGTCCACAGAAGAGGTCTGATTTCAGAGTATGATACAGAAGATGAGGACACACTAAGCTACTTGTCCATTAGATCTGGAATCTAATTCCTGGATTGCAATTTGATAGGAAACATTAGAATTGCTTCACTAACACTTTTCTCCACCTCCTAAAGAATTCAGAACAGGATGACAGGATGACAATCAAAAGATCGTTTCTCAAACAAAAATTTCACAACTGTATCCTTCAAACAGTCTATCTTATACTTTCCCAGAAGTCGTTATCGAAAGAAGGGGCACCAGCAACCACTTTTTTCACTCTTAACTAACAACAAAGTTTTGTGTCCATTAAGGCCAAACATGCCTTAGGGAACCATTCCCATCATCTACAGAACTTCAAAAAATTCCAAGTTTGAGCAAGTTTTAACGTAAAAAAGCTGTCCGCAAGCTGTCCGTGTTCTGGACACACACAATATATTATTTCTTTTCAGTCTTCAGAGAGAGTAATTACTTTGAAAACATTTTTCTATCAAGGTAGGCAAAAAAAATCTTTTTTTTTTCTTCAGTGAAAAAAGAAATAGTTCAAACTAACAAGAAAGCAACATCCGCATATCACTCTGGGGTCTGAGTTCATAGTAACATCTTTGTTCTTTGGACAGTCAGTGTTTTTATATCTTTTCAATGTTATGTTGTCTGACCAGAAAGGTCAATCCCAGCCCAACAAAACAGTACTTTGTAAGATTTGACCATGATCATTTTTCTCTTCAGTCTGCTAAATGGGAGGAAACAAGATAGGGGAGATGCTGTAGACAAACAGTGCACTCCAAACAAGAGCGCCTATAATCCAAATACAGCTAAAATACTCAACATCAGAGAGGAAAATTCTATTCATTATATAACTGAGCTGCAACTCAAAGCTCAATAAGTGGTTGAAAGGAGAAAGGAATAAAGCAGGATTGAAAAGGACATGCCTTTCCTACAACAGATGAGAGAAGCAGCCTCCCCAGGAGTCAGATATTCCATTTGCAAATTCTTGAGATTCTTTCACAATCTGATGTAAATTTTACTGAACCAGTTGCACGGGGGCATGGGGAAGGAAACCCAGTTTTTTGCTTTGCTGTGCTGGCAAAAATTTCAGATCACAGTATATAAACATTGAACAGATTTATCTACTGGGAAATGCCACTCTCCTTGCTCCTAGAAAAATGAATTTAGAAAAATAACAGGTCAGAGCTTTCTGTACAAACTTTTCCATCAATTCCTTTAACTGATGTTGGTTCCTAGATTCTCAAGAATATTCAACAGATCTTCTAAAATGCCTGAATGTGGACTTTCAAGACATCAAATATAATTTCTTTTCCTTCAGACACAGCTTCCCTAGCTAATAGGCACTTCATACACAGTAATATCCATAACTTCAAAGAAGAACTTGCAACACAAGCTCACTTGGAAGACAGAAAAGTGATTGTATGCTTTTCCACCTAAAAGCAAAGATACTTAGTGTGAGCGGTATGAAATCTGGTATTGCAGTGTACAGTTTCTTAAAAACCAAATGCCCTTCCCTTGCTTTATGAGGCAGAAGAATTAAGGTTACATTTCTTCCTCAGAGAAAATGGGCTTTTTCCTATGCTTGCAGAAGACTATGAAATAAAATCAGTGAGCCTTTGAAGTAAAGTACATAATTGTTTTAATAATAAATTTAGCTAAACAGGATGATTTGATATGGAGAGAACTTAGGTAGAATGTATTTACATCCTGTGCTCTTTAGCAACAGAATCCTACTTTGCATGGAAACAATATTCCTACACCAGAACTGCTAAGTACAAGAAATGCCACATGTATTTCTGACTCAGTCTACCAAAAGAAACATTTTAAAATACAAATACGCTTAAGACCTATTTCCTTTAAGAAAAACAACCATATACATAATCACTGTTGACCTGTATCCTGGAACTTAGCAATTATCCTATTCCTTCAGAAAGCAGATTTAGGGTGGACTTGTTTTTCAAGCTGTCACCTTTACACATCTTCCTGATCCACTTAATAGTAAGAACTTACGCAAATAACCCTAGCAATTTATCACTGAAAAAGTGAAATCATATTCTACTAACTAAAAATCTCCCAAAATCTACATTAACAGTATATATATCTCAGTGTGAACTTGCATGTTGGATCACAGGAAACTAGGCCATCCCATTTAAATACAGTCTTCAAGAGATACGTGCTAAACGCAAAAGCGAGTGTAAGCTCAACCTTTCCTCTAGCAATAGTTTTATCATGGGGAGAAACAGTTACAAGAAACTTTCAGGTTTGTCTCTATCTTTTTTTTTAGGCTGAAGCAGTGGCTATTAACTAGACTGTCCCTTTGCATTTCATAGTAGTAGCAAGCAAGATGCCATTGGTTGAAATAGATCAGGGCACAGCATCTTATCCTCCCTCAGGAAAGACGACCTTGGAAGGGCAGCCGAGTCCTGCTCTGCGCTGACGTGATCCAGACCTGCCTCGCTCGGGCTGGGGTCAGCAACACGAGAGGTGCAAAGTCCTGCCCTGCCTGGCACAGCACTTGCAGCATTAGTGACTTAGGTGGGAAGTCGCAGGAGATTATCGCTGTTGTGAGAAGGTTCAGGCAGGGCTCAGGCCAATCCCTTCTGGTAAAAAGGCTGATACTCCTTCTTGGTGCCTTACACAAAAAAAGGATGAGCTCAAGAGGCAATTTTCCTAGTCCTTTCCAGGCATGTGCTAGGAAAAGGATCATGGATCTCGCATTTATGATCTGGAGAGATGCACCTGCACAGGAATGGTTGACAGTTAAAGTGACCAACAAGGAGAACGTCTTAATCTCTCCACTAACAGATGAAGTCTACAAACATCATCAATTATGACCAGAATGTAGTGTCCTAAAACACGATGTAGAAAGACACCAGGCAGGCTGTGTGAACTACCTTCAGTTTCAGGATGCTAACAAGTAGATGACTTTATTTGAGGCACTACTGTACGTGGAAGAACTTTTGTCCTGTCATTACAGCAGGGATAGGCCTATGACCAGGTATACCACTCAGCTTCCTAGTCTTCAGACTCCTTAGGAGAGATGTTTGTTAGCCATGGTTAGAGAGCAAGGCATGATCCTATACTTGATATTAGCATGGTCTACATTTGAGCATAAGGAGGGCTTTAATTTGCCATGACACCAAGTAGACAAAAAACTATGTCTGGATTATAGTGAAGCGAGTAAATGCAAGTCTCACTTGACTGAACATTCATACATACACAGCAGATCAAGAGACGATGCTTTTTTGGAAAAATAGTCATGAAATAAGAATAATAGGCAGGTGAAGAACCAAAAAAATTGACCTAAAATAGGAAAAAAAAGGGTAAACTAAAAGCAAACAATATATTTTGAAACCTTCAATGGGAAAACAGAACAAAACCCAGTGGTGTGGATAAAACAGCAGGAGCATTGCCTTGAGCCATGGTAGCCGAGTGAAATGACAGAGTGTGAGGAACAAATCGCCCATTATAGACCCAGGACAAAACACGGTGTGCTCTTAAACCTACTGGTGCAAAAATGTCTCCAAACTCAAGTGTTTTACAAAGAATTTAAACAGTAGGTTTAATCAATCCAATCTGTGCCAAAAGAAAACCCCTTATTTTGAACAAAGAAGAAAGTCTGAAGGACAAACAAATGCACAAGGAGGTCACACAGAATTGTTTTTCTCACCACCCCTACCCTATCAAGAACAAAATAGTAGCTTGTACCGTAAATACAGTGTGGAATGGTAACTGAACACTAAACAGTATCTCCTGTTCATGAGTTTAACATAACAATCTGTAATTGCCATTTCAATACTGGCCAAAGCCTCATTTGCTCAAATCTAGTTTAATAATGTGTCATATTTCACATCTAAAAGTCTCTCAAGTGAGTATAAAATGGCCACTGAACAACAAAAATAGCAGCACTTTTATAATGTAGTTGTATTTTTTTATATATATATTATTCTAAAAAAATAATAAATAATTTGCAAATAATTTTGCAATAAATTGCAAAAAAAATCATTTTTGCACCTGCAGAAAAAATACAGTAAATTAAACATTTATCATGTAACACTGCAAAATTAGCGCTATACGAAGCTTAGAATTGTTCTCTTTATTACACTTGCCTTATTATTAAAGAAGCAACAAAAAGAAATGTTGCAAAACAGCTCCTCTGACAGTCAGCATTTTTCTTCTGTCTTTGATGCATTTCCCCACCACAGTTGTCACAGCAACGACACATACAGAAGCAGAGTCCCACAAGAGGCAGTAACAAAATAAATAGCAGTCCCAAGGCTGCGGAGACTATAAAACCAATTTCATAGTAGATGGCCTGTAATTCAGACAAAAATAGTGGTAATAGCAGATATTGCACAGTAACTGCAATCAATATAGAGGAAATAATTAAAAAGATTAAAACATTGACTAAGTTACTGAAATTACAGACTTTGTGTTTTTTTCAATAATCAGCAATTTTCTAATGAAAAGATACATAACATTGTAGATAGTGATAGCTAATGATTATTTAACTAGCGTATTAGACTAGAAGCTACAGAATTGAATTCGAAGAGAGAAACACGCTCAAAGGAAACGAATGCAAATTGATGCAACTGAAGTGGGTTAAAACTGAACACATTTGACTTCCTGGACCACAAATCTATATCACATCTGTTTTCCAGCAAGCCTCCCAAACACAAGCAAGTGTGACCACATCAGTGCCCCCCGGCAGTGGGAATGGTTTAGTCACTTTTGAGTGAAGACACCATGCACAGTGAAGGGAAACTTCACCAGAGCACAGGTTGTGCTGGCAGAGTTTGCAGCTTTCCTGACACCCTTCCTCACAATTCCTCATTACCATTAGCAAATTTCTGACCTAATTACCAACTCTAGGGTGAAACCTCATTTCATTATTGCCATTAACCACTGGTTAATAACTGTTATACCTTCTGAAGAGCAGGAATTAGATGTTTTGGCAGAGGAATTTGCCTAGATTTTACAAAAGAATTACAGAGTAACCACAAAGAATATTCTTATTTTCTTTTCTAGTTAACTGAGCCCTTAAGAATTTTTTTGGCAGCACCTATTTTAAAATAGGTTAGATAAAACACACTACTTAAAACAACATTAAACACAGTTATGGATGTTTTAATAGCAGTAGTAGACATTGATGTTAGTTTTGTTTTTTTTTTCCCTCAAAGCTATACATCTATCAGACACCTTAAGACATTACCTGAAGAGTCAGGACAACATTTTCTGGCTGTGGAAGTCAAAACAGATGGAGAATGTGTACAATGCACAGGCAGCATGCACAAAAACAAATCATGAGAGGAATGAATAATTAATCATAACTGAAACAATTACAAACACAGAAATAATAATAATTAAAATATAAAAACTACTAAAGTAAAATAATGCATAGAAGGACTGCTAAGCAAAAAAAATATTATTCACAGTAAAATATATAGCAGAGAATTTCTGGTTTGCTTGCTAAGCGAAAGTAATCTAGGATTCGTCCAACATAAATATTTCCATTTTAAAGCAACAAAAGACCAATTATTTCTATGCTGAAAATCTCTTTCTTATAATTCCCAAAACATCTTACAAAAGAGAAGAATAGAGATTTTATTTCTCTGCAGTTTAATAATTTCTTTATGAAATCCACCTGACATAACTGTTCCATTATGCTCCTGACTAACTTTTAATTCAAATTCTGTTTTAGCATAAGAAGGAAGAGCAGTTCCAAAAGCAGTTTGGGAATACACAGTAGAACACATTACGTACAAAATTCACTTATGCTTTTAAGAAATTACAAAGGGAGTTATTTTAAATTTCAAAAGTAAAAAACAAAAGACATTCTAGAAAGACTTAAGTAGTCTATTTAGCAGGTTCCTAACTGATTTCTCATCATTTAAAAAAAGTTTTTCCTTTTTCCCCTCATTTTCCTTTGCTTTCACAGTAAAAATAGAATTTATTGTATGTTTCCCATTCACTGCTAATGACAAATTCACACCTCATAACAATTTCCTTTTTCTTATGCACTCTTATGCACTTACTTATGCATATGAGTGCACAAGAAAAGGGAAACAGACTAGCAAAAGACTGGAGAGAAGCCTCCACCCCAAGTCTGATGTGTCAGTGTGTGTGAATCAGTTTTACCACATTTTAGGCAATATTCTTCTCAAGATTCACACATCTTCATGAAAATTCTATCGCATGATATACTTCAAATATTCAAAAAAAAAATCACATTTGGTAACATACTTTTATGGGAGAAAAATAAATATTTTCATTTGAAAATATGGTACCAAGTATGATTCTGACTGTTTTAAGCAAGTACACGTGCCAGCAGCGAGCTGTCTGCCTTGGAGGGTACACAGCAGCTGCCCTCATCCACTAGCTCATCCTGGCAGATTTCTATCCCTGAAAAGTCTCGAGTCACTTGCACAATGCTACAAATAGGTAAAATGAAAAGTAGAAATGACAGTAGACATTTAGAAATAAACACAGTGAAATTTATTGTTCTCACTACTCAAGGGCTGTTCCTAGCAGGAAGGGCATTAGTGAGGCTATTCCTCTGACATGTAATTACACACAGCCTGTTTCTGCCTTTTCTCTCTATGCTAGTATCATTTTGTGCCTCAATGGCTGTCCTTTATTCCTGGTGTTTTGTTTCTGCGTATATAATGAGTAACCAAATCCCCTCTTCGATTTTTAACATAGGCTAAGCAAACTCTTCCAGTATCCCCTCAAAATCTTTATTTCCAAAATTATCCTAACAGATATTCCCTGAATGTGTCCTAGTTTGAGTTCATTATTTCTGAATTTGAGTGATTAAAACCACATGTAACTTTTCCAGTTACATACCAGTACTCTTCAAGGACATTTTTATTTCCTTATACATTTTAGAAATCCCCTAAATGATACTTTGCAACTATACTTACCTCTATAACCATACTCATCTCTTTATGCATATCTCTCACTGATGTTTCAGTCTCACACACTATTTGTTCTAATTTATTTTGGTTTTTCAAATTTGAAGTTTTGCACTGTATTCATGTCAGAACTTGTATATGGCCTGCCATACAACCCGCCATTTTTCTTCTTAAGTACAGCCAATATGGTATTATCACTCTACATTCATACACTAGATTACTAAGTGCTTTTCTGCATGGGAATAAGTTTGGTCTCATTGTTCTCAAAGTTCCCATGACCTCTGTACTGGTTACTAGAGTATTATACACACGCTAATGGACAAGGTGCATGGTCTAATAGTTTTGTCTGAAGACTCTACCAAGCAACTTATCCTCCAACCCCCACAAACTATCACAAAGCCTCAACAAACCAACACGCATGATTAGGAAGTCTTGATGCAGCATGAGGACAAGGACCATGCGCTTGGTTGCCATGAAAAGGACATCCGACTACAGAAGTGATAGGCTCCTTATCAGGACACGGTAGTCCAAGGCCATCCACTTTCAAATCCCAAAGACTATTCAGGTCATCCTGACCCAAGGCAAAAGCTTCTACAAGTTCCATGATCGCGTGCCTGATGTGCACAGCATATGGTAGAGATTGTAAGCAAATAGCTCGCACCAAGCAACTCATCCATCATTTGGTCCTGCTTAAGGTTCCTACCGCAGAACCTCGACCAGTGACATTGCCTGAACAATGGCCATAGTCCTTGAGAATGCCCTAAAAATAGATCCATGCTAGATTCTGCTTTTTCCTGCTACCAGATATCCTGAAAATTTCAACTGTTACAGGATAATCACAAACCTAAAGAGGGAATGGAAAATTTACAAGATACGAATTTGTGCATTACCTAAACTAAAATACACTTGATAGCAGGCTATAAAAACTCAGTTTTAAAAGACACCAGAACGAGCATATGAATACCACTTTTTGAGGGCAACAGCAGAAACCCACATGAGAACTGAGCAATAATATTTCTCTCTCAAGCGATTTTAGATAAAAGCAGCATTTTTCAGCACAAAGAGCCTTCAATCTTTGTGCAACACACCACACTACACTCAAATTACAGCTAGAATTTATAATGGAGTTTTAATCATGCACAGAGATCCTTTAGACTGACTTAGGAAATTTCTTTTGTTATTCTTGAAAGGTTCTGATCCCGAGTTTTATATAAAAGCATCAAATTTATTATTCACAAATTTCATTCTTGCATCTAGTGCTATTAGGTTTAAAATACTATTTGGCACTTCAGGTAAAAAAAAAAAAAAAAAGTAATTAATTCTGTTATTTTATGCAGATATACATAAACAATTTACCTTTTGATAATCGCCCTGTGTATTCCCAAACTTCTGCTGTGCTAGTTTTCTGATGAGATCTGAAAATAAGCAAGAATATTCCAGAGTTTTAAACAATACAGATTAGAAAATCTGAAGAGAGAGACTGGTGTGAAACCTACCCTTAAGTAGGCAAGATGAAATTAATACCAAACATTAATAGGATAGGCAAGTACATCGGCGTTTCCATAAACTTCCTAAGTACCAACATTTTCCAATCAACTGTTTATTTTATGAGAAACCTGGAAGACAATCATCTGATCTCAGTAAGTCAATTCCCTTTGAAAACGTGGTGAAGGTTTTTCTGAGGTCACCCTCCGCATCTTAAGCATTATAGTTAAAAAGTTCATCATCAGCTTATCAAATCACCTGGACAGATTTTGGTAGCAGTTTTGCTTCATCATGTTTATCACTAAGCACAGATATGAAATTATATACCTAATATGCAAAACTATGTACTAGCGGTGACTTCTGTACTGAAGGTCATTATCTTTCCAGTATTACCGTAACTTCTCTTCTTATCAAGCAAGCTATGCTCTCATAGGGGCCAACAGATCTTGCTTGAGTGTATGGAACATAGCCAAACAAATCAGGAAGCCTAAGATTACTGTGAACACAGCTCCCTCGCCCATGCTCATTTCTACCTCATTCACAGTATAGACATAGTACAGCTTCCACCAAAAGATGAAGTAGTGGCTCACCACAAATAGTCCCACTTAACATTACAACATCATTTCACCACACTGGTTTCTTTCAGTAAATCCCAGGAGCTGCAAAGAATGGATCCCAGTTTGAGGATCCATTCACACCAACAGCAATGCTTGCAACACCAAGCCCTCTGCCACAGCAGAGGCGGCAGCAGCAGCAGCGCTGAGCCCGCTCCATCGTGGCTGTGCCCAAGAGGCAACGTTTGGGAGAGATCACTGACCAAGCCTCTCACCTCCTGGTGAGGGAAAGCAGCAGGTTATGTGGGAGCACTCTGAGCTTCCTCAGGGAAGAGCGCTCTGCCCCCTGCCCACCCATGACCATACAGAGTTGGTGGTGCTACTGCCCTATCACTTCATTCTCCACAGGGCACGCGACTTCTTTGAGGAAGCCAAAGTTACCTATTCTGTGCATCAAAAAGAACCCACAAATTCAAAAATAGTTATCACAATATTTTAATATTACTTGACGGATCTTTAGATTGAAGAAGCCCTGGTTGTGAGAGATCCCCACAGAAAACTCTTCTGAAGAAAAATAAAACATGCAAAGAACTGTAGACATCAAGTCTGCAAATTAAAAAAAAATCTGCTAACGTATCACAGAGCTGTCAAGCCACAAGTCACCAGTTAAAGGAATGTGAACTGCAAGATACAGAAAAGATGCCAACAGTAGCTGACCAAGGACTCTCTACATATGCTAGAAGATGAGGCTGAATCCCTCGCTAACAGAAATCACACTAAAGTATATGTAAAATAGCCATTCTGTAAGAACAGAATGCCAATCCTCGAAAATACTCTGAAATACTACTAATAAGCATCCTGCACATCAGGAGATCACTGAACGAAAGGACACAAAACCTCAAGACCAGCACACACCTGATTAAGGTAGTATCAAGGGCAGAGGAAGGCCATAGTATCTCACATGTGCATTTCTCAGGGGGATTCGGCAGCAAAGAATGGAGTCAAATGAGACAGTGTGGGACAAACTTAAAAAAATGTAACTTGTACCAACTGTTTTAAGCAATGTCTTCAGCAGAACCCATATTTCTCTCTTCTGTTTGTTTAAATCTACATACCTCCCAAAGGAGTATCTTTAAGAAACACTGGGTGCATAGAAACATAATACAATGCATTATCTCTGCAGCTAGATGTCTTTTAACAATAAGAAAGGGACTAAAAATGCCCTGTGTGTTTAAGTATTCATTCAACCGCTTAGCAGTGTATAACAATATCCTGCAGAAGACTCACTAAAGAAAGATTTCTACAAACTTAAATCAAAAGTTAATGGGAAAGAGGAATTCTGAGATCCCCAGCTGCACCAGCTGGCACTGACTGGCTGCGTGAGGATGGCTACACACTGGTGCCGGCTGCCCAGAGAAGCTGAGGAAAAGTCGAACTTCCAAATTGGATCCAACTTCAAAGCTGGCCTTGTTTTGAGAAGGATTTGGATGAGAACACCTCCAGAGGTCCCTTCAAATCTAAATTATTCTAAAATTATGCTTTTTATTTAAAAATAAATTATTAAATAGGGAAGTGAAAACATTGCCAGAAGGCCAGTAAGAAAGCTAATTTTTGTTATTGACAAAAGCTTTAATGCATTTGCTGCTGTTATGAATTCAGTCTTTCCTGACGAATAAAGACTCAGAGCTTTTAGAGTTTAGTTGTGTTTCTCCTCCCATACAATAAAATGAAAACAGAACACAAAGAAATTTTATATGATTTAAATATATGTGTAAATATATACAAAAATATACATATACAAAAGTGGACAGCCATATGTGTGCATATATGTAAAATTACTCAGAGTCACAGAATCAACGACCTCCAGAGATCATCTAGTCAACTGTGCAGTTCACAGCAGGGTCGCCTACAGTAGGTTGGACAGGTATGGAAAATATCCAAGGAGAATAACTAATACTTAAAAAAGCAGCTCTGATTACTTGTAATACATGTACATTTCTCTGAATGTTCCCGATTCCAAGAATTTTTTATAATCCTTTCAGTATTTACAGCTGGCCAGTCAATAAGTGACAGAATTGATCTGAATATGCTATGACAAACGAGTGCAGAAAAGAACATATTTTGTGTTTTTCTATGTCTGAATTTCAGAGGTCTAAAGCCTGTTCAGCACAAACCAAAGCACCTTTCAGTGTATACTAATCATGGAAGTCTGAAAATATATACTGAATGTTCACTCTTGGATTATATAAATTAGATACTGTACATGTGAGAAAAAAAAAAAGTTCTTGTAATACACTGCTCTGTGACCACTATAACATAGTCCATTTCTCCTCAACTTTCATAATGTGCATTTTCCTTGCCAAATAAAGATTTACTACTTATATTACTTCATAGGGACTTTTAGAAATACTGCGAAGCTTTGCAATTTTTTCTCCTCACATGCATCACACACGAGCAGTCAAGTCCCTCGTTCTTTGCAATTAATTTATCATTTCAGTAGCCCTCAGTATCAACCGTGTTAGAAATATTCCCAGTTAATTCATTTCAAATGAAATGAAATCATGAAATCTGGAAGTCGAATATACTCCTATAAAAATTATTATTTGTTAAAATTCAACTGAAGCTTATCTTCCGTTCCCTGCCCACATCCTTGTAAGCACAAACACACCTCAGATTTTGCTGCACTTAGAATCTCCCACCTACAGTTTATATGCATTAATAGTAAGTGTATTTCCTACAGCAGAGCACAAGGGTTAAGTGGGGGAACATCTTGTGCCAAGCACTGTGCGAGTGCAAGCGTCACATTCTCACGCAGCAAGTGAGGAGACACCTTGACTAGCATTTAATCCACTTCTCTCCCTGTGATCTTGGCTTGCTTTTATGTACCTCTGTTCTTCCCTAACTAGAACAGCTCCAGTATTAAAATAAGTTCCTATTTAAACTTGAACTAAGATTACTTAGTTCATCTCCCGTTCTGCATTACTGGCAGAGTACCTCATGGCTGATTTTGATACCTTGAGGCTGATTTCCCTTTCAAATATAAAAAGGCTGGGCAGGTGTAGGCTAAGAGGGGTGTCCTCTATTTCCAAATTAACTGGATTACTTCTTGAATCGGCGGTTGGCCAGCTGCGCACATTGTTTCAGAGCACCACTAATCCCAGGCTTTAGCCCAGAGCACGTTTTATCACTAGAATTAAAGAGATTTACCTTGTGAGACTCATTTACAAAGCTAATTACATTACTGCTTTACTCTGCCTCCTTCCTGCTCGCATCACACATGCGAAATGCCATCTGCGCTAGTAAACCTAACTAGCCAGATGAACTGTTAATTTACCAACGCAATTTGTGGCAAAATTTTAAGCACCTCCCTGAGGAGCCCCTGCTAAGGAAACATAATCAGCAACTGCTGGATAGCATAAGCATCATGCAAATACTGTACTGTACTCCATACTGTACTACTCGGACAAGAAAACGAGGTTACTTCTAGACTTCCTTCTTAGAACCACTCTACCGAAAGGGATAGTAACAATAAATAGAGATTTTAAAATAAGACATCTGGTTATTAAGTACCAACATAGGTAACTTACGACATCTTCTGCCAAGAAACATTCCATATCTAGGTGACAGGAAAACAGTTGGAATAAAACCTTTGTGACTGCTACTCTTGATCTTCATTCAAACAATTCCACTGAATCAGTTCAGTCACAGTGCAACTCCTATATTATTCAAACTATAACTGAAATTAATGTATCCTTTTATGCATAATACAACATATTAGACCTTTATTATAAAACCCTACAAGCAAACCAGTAACTGCCAAGACTGAAGCATTTAACTCACACCGCATGGAGACCTTTGTAACAACAGTAGAGAATTATATAAATGCTACACGTAGAGTTAATAATCATTTTAATGCCATCTCCTTCTAACACACATCACAGTATTTGACCCCAGGCCCTTCTTCACAAGGTCTCCTTCACGCAGACTTGGGGATATAAACAGTCCACAGACTAAGAAGAAAAACAGTCTTCTTGGATAGCTTGCAAAAATGTTGAGGAAAGTGTTTCTCTCTATGCAGTTCCCATTTTTTTTCCTGAGTCATCAGAAACATCAAACTGCCTCAGCTTCTTTGGCCCCTCTCTGGAGGGCAGTGCGCCTCTCTTCCCTCCGAGCGCAACTCTGGGGCTTCGTCTCCACTCCGGAGCTCTCACGCGACACCACCTGTTTATACTACAGAGATGGCAGAAGAAAATTCTCTATTCAACTGCACATTTATCTATCTGCACTGAAGAAATGCTTGAACTCCATGTGCACACCCTCACTAGAATCTTAATCCTTCAGCTATTTCTTTGCCTAAGGGGAAAGCGAGGAGCCTGGCAATGGTTCCTCCCTGCTGACAGGCAAAACAAGGCTTCAAAACCTCTCATCCTAACAAAGGCTGCGAGAACTTGCCCAAATGGAGGTTAAACACCACAAATGCACACTAAATTGCTGAAGCACTTCTACTACTTATCTGCTACTGCAATGTGCCCTTTCACACTCTTCTGCCTTTCCTGTGCTGTATCCTCTCCCCAACATGCCCATCTTTCAATCTCACTGACTCTTTCTCTAATTATAGTGTGATTATAGCAAGAGAAATACTCTACATTCCCAGGTTATCCTGGAACACCCTGGCCAGCAACACACAAAGCAGGACTAGAGGCAACTGCAAGGTAAGTGCATTCGAGGTCACAGCCGTCTGGAACATGCACGGCTTTATTAGTAATTGAAAGGATGAGCTACAAGACTGCCTAGAAATGAGTTCTAGGTTATACTGGGTGCAAAGATGGGTAATGAGAGAGAGGGACTGAGCTGCAAAATGAAGCAGGACACGGAGATGAGCATGGTAAGAAACTGTAGCAGTCATCTAAACAGGGTGCATTTCAATCAAAGAGTAGGGAGCTAAGTGCTGTACAGCTACTGGAGATGTGAAATTTGAGGCAGCAACCACTGTCAAGCGACCAGGGACACAAAATTAACACTCCTAACAGAAAATATCATCAATCCAGTGAAGAAATTATACAGCAGTGGATCAGATAATGGTAGCGATCAATTAACTTCTTTCATACATACAAAAGAAAATACCTAATTTTCCAAAACGGTAGCTGAAAGAAGTTTTATAAATTTAGCTTCCTTGAGGTTATTAGACATGAAGATGAAAAAGATAATGCACATCTTCTACAGAAAATGTTTATTATACACTGCAGCTACTCAAGACTGGGTTTATTGCTTCATTGCTGCAGTCACATTTTCTATTTAGGCACTTCCCCGCCTTCCATCAGCGTGAAGACAAAACATGAAAGTGTTGGGCCAGAATCAGATTCAAAGAAAAAGAAATAGCCAAAACATTGATTGCTGTGGGACACCTAGCAAAAAAGATCTCTCCTTGGAAAACTAGCTTTGCAGGGACATTCTGGTTCTTTTTTGCTACAAAGAAAGTTCTGTTCTTGTTGAAGTATTGGGGGAAAAAAAAAGAACAAAAAGAGAGCTGCCTTCAGAAAAAAAATCTCTGTTTAAGAGTCTGCAATAAATTTGCATATATCATGCAAACACAAAGTCAAGCAGAAAGCTTTGAAGATGCACAGCACACTGAAACTGCATTCTGTCTTTTTTTTTAAAGACACTGAAACTTCTGCAGCTCACTGTTTATGCCCCCGAAGCTATTCCTTGCTGTTGGTTTTTGTTTGTTGTAGGTACCTAAAGTTCCCTCTAGGCCACCATCTGGTAAGGATTTACAACAGATTAAGGGCAAAGATTTAACTTGGCGACTGTATATGCTTGTCTGGCTTAGCACACTTACAGACTGAGCAATTTCTTCATAGCGGGTTGTGTATAAAGACTGCACTTACAACTTTGATCAAAGAAATAAATATTTAGCTGCATGAGTAACAGTGTTTTCCTTACAGGTCAATTTTCCTCCTTCTTAATTTTTTCCCCAAGAATTTCCCCGTAAAATGAGAAAAGCACAAAAATTTCTATCTTTGTATTCCATAACCTGAGCCTATGGAAATACAAATGTGGATAATTGGGAGCAACACACTGAAACTGTGCTGCTGCTGTTTTTAATTACCTCTGCAACTCGCTTTCTGGCAACATAACTGTGATTTTGAAAAATTGCAGTTCTTCAGTTTTTGCAATTTTCCACCTACGTTTGATAACTATGGTATGCACATTGCTGCTTCGTTCAGAAGATAGCACCTCTGCAGTAGGAAATGCTCCCTTGCCTCCAAGCAGATGTCAAGGTCAAAATTACCTTCCCTGTATAAAATTTGACCAGTGTGTGTATTTTCAGCCGATGAGTAAAAACTTTTCAATATACGCTGCATAGCAAGGTACAAGACTACGGTGATGAAAAAATTTCCCTGATGAGAACTCACAAAAGTCACCCAGTGCTGCCGCGCTTCAAGGTTGTATTTGCTCTGTACACGTTTACTCGGACACCTTTGAGCCAACTCAAACATCCCAAGCAATACATTTTATTTGTAAAATGAACCACTGTAAAGACCGCTTAAAGTTCTAAAAAATAATGTGGTGTATTTTCAGAGAAAAGAAAGATTCTGACTAAGACACAACACGGGACATAATCACAGAACTCTTTAGATGAGAAGACAGGTATCTGCAAAATGAAAAAAACAAACTATCAAGTTTTTTTTTTCCTAGGTAATTGGCAACCTTTCTCTAAGATGCATATACTGATAAATTAATCAGATTAAACTAGAATAGCTGGTATTTGTGACAGCTAATTTCCCTTCTAATAAGGAAAAAACTCGTGGGAAAAAAACACTACATACTCAGAAGGTTTAGGATACATATGGAAGGATTTCATAGTGTTAAAAGAAAATGATCACTAAAATATTAAGTAATACTTGTACATTTATTTCACTGATTAACTTTTGAATAGTAAATACACATTTTGAAAAACATGCAACTTGTTCACATCTGTTACACAAAACAGCTTAAAAGCAGTAGTACACGAAAGAGAACTTGAGAAGAAAAAAAGGAGAGGAAAGAGAATTCTAGTAATTTAGAAGTAATCTAGTAATTTAAATCTAACCAAGTATATTTAATATGGGAACTGCAGAAGCTAGATTTGTGGCAAGGATTCATCAGTTTCATGTTACTTTGGCTGGCATCAAAGTAAAAAATCCGTCACTGAACAACAATTAGGAGTTTGTTGGTTTTTAGACAACAAACTTATACAGACTTATACAACTTGCCAGATGAAAAATAATTTTTAAAAAGTCTAGAAGGCTAGGCTAGTCGTGTTAATTATAGAGATAAAGGTGTCTGTAACAGGGAAGAAAGAAAATCAAATGATCCCTCCTTTTCCAACAGCAGACAATACAGTATCTCACACAATTCATTCAAAATGCTGCATAACAGGTACCTAATTACCAAAATATTTAAGGAATTGAGAGGTCCCTTAGAGATGTTTGAAAATGTCACTTCTGCAAGTACAAGGACATTCCCACACTGCCAATGTCAGCTCTATGAGCCACAAGCTGCTAAAAAGAGACTGAAATCCAACCCTGCGGCTAGATAAGCTCGTAGAAATTAAAGGGAGCGGGAGGACGGACACTAGAGCGGGTACCACTGCCAAGTCAGGAAAACCAGGAGTCTCAGCTGAGGAGTCAGGAGACAACTTTCAAGGGACTCACACATGAAATACACTACCAGAGACCCCGACTGGTAAGAAATCTGCTCCAGACCATTTGTAGCTACTCAAGGTGCTGCAGACATGCTCTGAAGTCCTGAAGAAGCTGCTGCACGTTCAGTGCTGCAGACTTGCTGCGTACTGTTTTGTTACCGAGGACAGGGTTCTTCACTCGGCACATTCGCAGACTGCGATGGGTGCACAGGCATCTGAAAGCCAAAACTTGGCCTGCAAAAACGCTGCCTAGGCCCCTTAGCTCTCCTAGGCACAACTGACAGAGAGCATTAAAAGAAATCTCAGGTAGCTCTGAGGATATCATGGAGAGAAGAGCCCACATATGTGTATAGTGCAAGAGACAATCTTCAGGTGACCCAGTCATGCTACACACTGATTAAAAAAAAAAAGCATATTGTAGATATACATATCTGTTTCAAAACCAGAATCCTTATTTACATAAACCAAAAGATGTGGGCAGGAAGACATCAGAGAAGTCTTACTGTCTACAACTGCATTTTTCTGTCACTGCAACCCCACATACAACCCTCCCATCCCTGTCCACAAAGAACTCCTTTTGACAAGCAATCTGTTAGATCACTCTGCAGTCGGGAATACCAGGGGAGAAAGGAATGATGCTTCTGATGCACAGGAAGAACAACAAAAAAAAAAAGAGCAGAGTAGAGCTCACATCTGCCGCAGAAACGTTTTCAGAAGTGTTCCCTGCTTCCATATGGGCATCCTCAGGTAGAGCATCTCTCAGCTTCCTGACAGGAAGCAAGCAATGGTTTTATTAAATGCTAGTTCCTTAAGTGCAGGCAGATAAAGAAAGGCACCAATTTATCTTGTATCCTCCTGCTCCTCAATTTTCCAAAGTATTTTCCATCCTCAGACACAAGGCATTTCTTTCATTGCATACACCATACAACCAAATGAAGGAGCCCTGCAAATTCCCAACTCAGCCCAGTTCTACCCAAATGACACCAGTGCTTCCAACTATACACAACCTGTAACAGCACTGAAACTCACATTTTGAGTTTGCGTGGGTGCTTTTTTGGTAGGCAAGCTGTGGAAAATTATGATTAAAGTATTTTAACTGCTCAATGTACTCACATGAGATACTAATTCAAAGCCAGAGAAGAAAAGGTTAAAAGGCTAAACTCTACAATTTGCAGGTGATTTGAAAGATCTTCTCCAATATTCCTGGTGAGGCAAAAGGAGAAACCAAACGGCCAAAGACAGGGCTTAAATAAATAAATAAATAAATAAATAAAGTCAAGCTCTGAAGTTCAGTAGTTACACTCTAACTATTCAGCAACTGAGACTCAGGAAACACAAAAGAATCGAGAATGGTAGTCCAGGCCTAAAAATAATAGCTTCTTGTTCTTATTCCCAGATGAGGAGTACACGTACTCTCTATACTGTGCTTTGGCCAGGAAGGGCCTGCACTCAGCACCTCATTGTTATGTTGAAACGTTATTCCTGCTTCAGCAAGAGCAGGGTGCTCCGAGTCCTCGCTTCCGGAACAGAAAGCAGGGGCTGAAATAAGGATTCTTGCTTTTTAACATCAGCAAAAAGATTGTCCTGCCACACATTCAAACTGAGTTTCCACAGCAGCAGAGGCAAAGCCAGACTAAGGTACTCAGAGGATCCATCGTGCTGACCACGACCATGCCCACAGCAAGAGGTGACATATGCCATGCCACAGTGAGGAGGGGCTTGGCTTCCTTAACTAATTTCAGTCTTAGCTTATTCAAATTCTGAGCACGAAAAGAAAAAACCTGACAATTTAGTTTGTTAGACAGCCTTTTAGCTGAGCACTACAATCAACCTGGAAAATACAGCACCATTAACATTGTAGGTAGCCAATAAAGTGTTTAAGTAACTCTTCAGATTTGCCAGCATACAAATACTTTTAAAATCACTTTTCCCAAAGACTCTGATGTACCTCCTATTCTGCCTTACTGTAATGTCTAAAGCTTGCACCAGCTTTCTTCCCTCCTTGGGCTTGCTCAGGCCTCAAGGAGTGCAACACTGACACTGGTACCGCATCAGCTTCATCTGACTGCTACTGCAACCACAAAAGTCTGTTGGAAACACACGAAGGTCTACATGCAATTTGGCAATCCTGTCACATTCCCTCCCCCCGCTCCCCTGAGCTAAGAACACTAACAGTAGATTCAAAAACCAAACTTCAAATACTTACTAATATTAGGGGGAAAAAAAGAAAGAACTAAGACTACTAAGATCAAAGTAGAAATGACTGATGCCGAGTCCTGCAGGTGAATCACATCTCTCTTCTACATTATGCTTATGTACACATACATTGGCGCATCAGTCTGCAGTTAACTTGTGAAGCACCAGACTAATTAGAATGACAAACATCTGAGCTAGAAATATTGATGGGGCTGGCATAAAGATCCACACACATTTGTGTTTATCTTTGTTTTCATCTCCAGAGCAAAATAAGCTGTTAACTGAAATAGAGTTTAAAAACATTCCAAATATGTAACTACACCATTTCCACACTGAATGTGAAAATAGAACAGCATATGGCAAAAGAGATTAGAGGGATTAACCAATTAAATGGTATGACTCAAACCTACATGATCCTTCAAATCTGTGTTTTGCAGAGTTAAGTGGGGGCATGAGAAAAGGACTTTACTCAATGCAAACACTGGAAGCTAAACTTCTAAAAATAACTGATTTGTAACATATCTAGTGGGAAGATATGAGAGGTGCGAGATGTTCAGAACTCGCACATTAACAACAAGCGATTCACTTTGGGATCTCTCCTTTTTGCTTCTGTGCTAAATTTTACAAACATCTACTACTTGTTGCAGAATTCATACAAGTGGTGCCAGAGGACTACAATCATACTCTATGGTAGGCTTAGGCCACCTAGTATTGCAATTTACATACTAATCTATAGAACAAATTCCTGTTACTGTAAAGACACATATGATATTTAATTGAATTCAAGTATTCTTGTGCATAGAAGACTAAAATATTCAGGAGAAGCGGTAGGGGGGCTTTGGCAGAAAGAATGCCCCTTTCTGAGAGTTGAATGCAGAGGACCCTGCAGGAAACAGGTCAGGCTTACGCTCTCCAGGGTAGCACCTGGGACTCTGAGCATTTGTCTAAATGTAACTTTTATTCATTGAAGTTCATTTGACTTCATCCTTCTACTGCTACTATAAAAAAAAGGACAAAGATAAAAGCAAATATAGTTTACAGGTATCATACACGTATATGATTGAAGAAATTTTTAAAAGCTATTTCTTACTCAGAATTATCAAGGCTTTCAATTATAATTGAAAAAAATGTGCTACAAAATAACATAACCATCTTTTGTACACAGCTACAGCTAAGACACCAGAACAGATCAGTAACACAACAAAGTCATTCTTAGATTTAATTAAAAATTCATCTCAGCATGCTTTTAAATGCTAATAATACACAAATACATTTGCATTTCCTTTTAATGGCTAAATGAAGCTAAAGGCATGCTGAATAGTTAAGTCAGTTCAAGCATCAAACCCATGAACACAGAGTTCCTCTAAAGCATCTTTCCATAAACACAGCCTCAAAAACCACACACATTTGTTTAAGACAATAACCTCTCATTGAGAACAGGAGCCAACTTAGCAGAAAGGGAATGAGAAAGTATTCTTAAAAAATGCAGTCTTAATGCATTCTTAATGTAGTCTTAACCTGAAGGTCACAAAGGAACAAGCTACATACGGCTGTATATTGTAACTGACTTTAGGTATGACTTGACCGTATATGCACAGATACATAAACAAATCACATTTAATTTAAATTGCTAGGTGTCCGTGAGCTATGAAAGTCACAGAACTACCTACTCTGGATTTAATGATTTAACATTAATTGCAAAGCAATTCATGCTTTACTCTTACCCTATGTGTAAGAAAAAACTTCAGTCAAAAAAAGTCTTAAAAGCATCAATACAGCTTCTGAGATACATAGGAAATGTCATGTCAAACTTCTACCATAACCTCCTCCCCTACAATGATTCAAAAAAAATATTGTTTTATGTGGTTCTGCACAGGCTACATCACATGCTACTAGCAAAACTATAGCAAAACTATATCATTTACTTCTAAACTGTGATCTTGTTATCTACACTAGGATGAACACTTTGGCAATAAGTCCATATTAAAAAAAAAAAAAAAAAAGAAAATCTAAAACGTATCCACTTACCTTGAGGAAAAGAATTGGGTTGCACTAAATAAAGAAAAGCATGGACTATTTTAAACAAAATTCCTATTGGTCCAGGTTCGTGGTATGCACCTGTATCATACGTCTTGGCAGGTACAAATCCAAAATCCAAAGTCCCAGGGGGCGGCTTGTATATAGGCTGAACCTCTGACATAGTACTTCCACACAAGAGCAGCAACAGCAGACAGAGTTCCACAGCCATCGCTAGCAGTACTCATAAAACCTGAGGTAGAGAGATCTGCTCTGCCAAGTCTAGAAGTCTTCAATACATTCACTTGGCAGGGTAACTTTCTAGGCAGGAAAACACTGCTGCCTCCAGACCTTTTATTCTTGACTGTGTTCCTGCTTCAGAGCGATACAGAAACTTCTCTGGAGATCACTCAAAGCACCATTTCTGGTAAAAAAAATAACACAAGAAAAGGGTCATTAAGGAGTGCATGTGGCACAAGGGAAGCTAGATGGGGCAGAGCAGAACAGAGAGGGAAGTGTGTGAGCAGAAGGTCTGTTGTTCACTGTACTTGAAACAGAAAAAAATAATTACGCACAATTCCAGGTCAGTGAGTTTTTAAAAGCAAATGAAGGACAGCACTGGGATGGCTACAAGGGAAACAAACCAAATTGGAGGAGCAACATTTCAACTGCAGCTCTATTGGGGTGAGGTGTCACGTCACTGCATTTAATTAGCGGCTCGCTTAAAACACAAGGCATTTAAACAAGCACCTGATGCTATCCTAGCTGATGGTAATTTTTACAAATTACATCCTAAAGCTCTTTTAATACTTCATCTAAATGTGTTTATTTATAGCCTTCCAGTGTGTAGAACTGCCCTGTGTGAGTTAGCAGTGATACAGGTGCCACAAAGGTCCCCAATAAGACACGAGGTTCCACCTCCAGGAAGAATTTAGCTTCCTTTCATTTTGCCATGTCAGCAGCAGCTGGCAACAGGAAGGCATTGTTTCCATAATTCCTGCTCTTGATAATAGCAATATCCTTCTGGCACCTAAAACACTGAAAAGATAAGCTATATACAGAGGCAAAAAAAATGATATATTTCTGGTCAAAAATGAAATACAGCCTATAGCATTGATTTTTTCCTTAAATGTAAGTTAGCCTGAACAAAAATATCCTATGTATTTTGTGTTACATATATTCTAAGACGGCAAGTACAGAAACAGAAACTAGCCCTCTCACAAAAAGAAAGCCAAGTTACTTTGCTCACCTGCTGTCAGCTACTCCTAGTTTCTTAAGCATCCTCAAAGACTGAGGAAGAGAAAAAAAGAAGGTCTATTTGCCACTCCTATGCAAAGCACTCTCCCTGAGTGGTGAAGATGGGTCTCACTATTTTCTGTTAACTCAAAATATTGCAAGACAATCCTCAGAAGCCTGCACCATCAACCCATTGATTTCTATTTGTACCTTACTGACAATTAAAAATGCAAGTAAAATAAAAATCCTGAACTTCCAGACAAAACATCTAACCACATCTTCATCTACCTGAGGCTTGGCAAAAGTCCCTCAATTCAGCCTGGGCTCCGAACAAGCAAACAACAACAGCGAAGCCTCTGGCCCTTTTTGACTTTGGAAGCTGCCCACGCAGATGAGCGTGCCAATGAAGGGCTACAAAACCCAGCACTTCCCCAGCACATCAGCCTGGCCTCCTAGGAAGCGTCTGTGGGACCTACTGAGTGTCACCAGCAGGAACGCTCGGGGAAGTCCCTGCCCAGGACAGCACGAGCCTCACGTGCAGAGCAGCACCCAGCAGCACAACAGGCCTTTGGCTCAGGACATTCTGCCTCCGACGCCACTTCCAGCAACACTACCATGGAGAAACACGTTCTTAACCCCCATTGAGAGTTTCAGACCATTCCTGGCGAGAACGATGGCAAAATAATCCAAACGCCTCCTGACCGCGGCCAGCCCAACCCTGTGCCAGTGCTTGGGCTTCTGTGGTGCCTCCAGGTCAAGGATGTTCAAAGGGCTGAAGAGCAGCGTTGGTGGGAAAGCGCGGCTGCGTCTCTCCCATCCTTCACAGTCTGACAGCAACCAGCTAATTTTTTTGAATGAGCAATAGTAATCTGGAAAAACTTGCAACAAAACACCTTGCAGGCTTGTTTACCATCCCTCCCTGGATAGACTGGTAACAAGAAAAATACACAGAGCAAAAGAACGTAAGACCAGACAAAAGAACTAGGGACAGCTCTGCTTCCCTCTTCCCTTAGGGCCAATCTAGTTACAGAAAAATAATCTAAATTATTTTCCCCTCACGTCTATTGAAAAAGAAGAAATGAACCAGCAGCAATTATCTTTTGAATATCAAAACTACCCAAGTCATTTTCAAAAACGCAGTGTTCCCAGACACTCTGCAACACGATCCTCAGCACAGGAGCATAAGAATTCACAACACATTAAGCCACAAACAGCTTCATAACCAGAAGAGCATGTTTTGTGAAAGAATAACGAAAGAACTTGTCAATACTGAAAGAAAAAAAAAATCCAGATCCAAAATACTCTTCTTGTCCCTTTAATGTCTTCTTGAAACTAGTTTTCTTCAACCAAAATGAGTTTTTTTTTTTTTTTTTTTTTTTTTTNAAGTACAATTCTCTCTCATATGCACTCTAGGGTTGAACACAGCAATTGAAAATGCGTAGGGTGCAGGTTATTATCAGATCTACAGGCACTCTATAGTAAGAAATATGAAAGATCTTAACTAAGAGTAAAATATTATTTTTATTTCCTCTAAAAGACAGAGAAGTCAAGGTTGACACAATACAGCTCAATGGGAAATGTGGGACAAGGAGGAACGGGACAAGGAAAGGGCACACTTTTTCTGAGTGAAGTTTATGCTTTTGGAGATTTTTCCAGGTACAGTTCAAATAACTAGGGTCTAGATCCCGCCTTTTAATGAGTTGGAGAAAAAGCTCACCAACCCTTGATTCCAAAAATTAAGGAAATAGAGATACCATAATGTACAGAAAACACAGGGAAACGTTAGGTGTGTTTATAGAAGCTGAAGTGGAAGATGACCTCTAACTAGTGTCCTTATTAAGGCAAAGCTAGAAGATGGAGCACGTTGTTCAGAATGTGTTCTGTTATACTAGGGAAAGGGTAGAAAGAAAAAAGTAAGTATTTTCTTTTTTTATTTTTTTTATTCAAATTTTGGGTTAAGGACCATTTAAAGGGGATCTAATTATAAAACTAGACAAGTAAAGCACTATTAAAATGTCAAAATGTCTTCCCAAAGAAAAAAAATCATTATGCCTACTAAAGACATGAAGTCATACATCAACCAAGACAGAAAGTTGGCAGGTTTAAGACAAGGAGGCTGTTGAAATGGTAAGGGCCTACATGCGAAATGCCAACAGTGTTCTGCAAAGCAGAGACATATAACTATCCTTCCGCTCCAAAGATACCACTGAAACCTCCTATGCTGCACAATTCTCACTTAAGCCTTTATATAGCTCCTTCACACAATATTTCATCCCATAGGACAACTCCTTCTGGCCAATTCTGCATCTTTGCTATACTTAGTAAAACAGAGGTACATTAATAATAACCAGAAATTTGCACAAATGCTATTAAACCTGCACCTGTATACTACTATGAGCATGCAATACATGTTCAGCCAACCTAGCTAAAAACAACCTAGATGTGAAAAAACTGCCTGCGGTAATCCTCATCTTGATACACAAAAAGAACCTTCATCGGGATTTTATTAGCATTTAATATGGCAATTAAATAGCGTTAAAAGGAAAACTATATCCACAAAATTTGTAATTGTGAAAGCTGCAAGAATGACATACATACTTAAAAATGCATATACTTAAAAAGAATCATATGGTATTTTATGGCCATCTTGATTGCAGCATGGGACCCACTCATTTCCTTCGAAACAGTGCGACCTTGCTGCAATCAGTGACTGCCAGGATACCTCTCCCCATTTCTAGTAAATAAAGGGTGTGGGAAAAGGAACTGCATGCACCTTGGAAATGTTTTCATTAACTACAAACATGTCCATTTCATCAATGTATTTTGCCATGGGAGGAAAAAAAAAATCTGTCAACTGCATGATAAAATATATAACAATGAAATAATTTATTTTCCATAGGGCTTGCAAGTGCATCTTTAAAACACTAAATTGCTTTTTATTCTCCATGTGTCACTGCAATATTCTATATGTGCAAGTCACTAAACACAGTTCTGGGATTTCTGTGGACAACATCATCACTCTTTCATCAAATATGCTCCCGTATTATCACATCTCCAGTATTAAACTTATCTAATTTTACAAATTTTTAAAAATGCATTGTTTTCCAAGATCAAAAGAACTTCAGCAACTCCTCTGTAAGTTTACAAAGAAGAGGGGCAGAGGAAAGACTGAGGCATACAGAAGTTAAGCAACGGCTTGCGTGCTGCATTGACTCTAAAAAGCAGAACTGGGAAGCAGAGTGATGCCCAGCTGCTGGTTTAACAGGACACGTCCTGCCATTTAACACGGCAATCATGCAAATCTAATATTGCAATGCAGCAACGCGACCGCGATTACCCTGCGAGCCAGAACACCACCAGCCAGCGGCCAGACGGCTAAAGCCGAGCGGAGCAGCCCCTGGCAGCAAACGAGGACGGGAAGGTGGAAGAAGCAGTTGTCCCCAGGAAGCTCAGATCAAAGATTCGGCCAATCGCTGCATTTGAATATGGCTAAGCAAAAAATGTGTGTCCAAAACTGCCTTTGAGGTTCCAGTGAAAGCAATCGCCAAGCAACCAAAGTGAATTAAACTGTTACAGCCACAAAAATCTGCATTAAAAAAGACACACACACAAACCCCACCTTCCCATTCAAGGCAAGCAACACAGTAAGCCCAGCTAGATGCCAGGGAGCACAGAAAGGTGCAGTTTTCTGCTACAAAATTCCTCCTAAGCCTACCCACAATTACAACCTGTTGCCACAGGAAGGGCAAGTAAACCCAGTAAACAGCAGGGACTGCGGAGCAGCGCCTGGCAGCACCGGCACCAGAGGGAAAAAATCCCGGGAGAAGCAGGCCGGCTGCGGGCAGCCTGCGGAGCATCCAGCGGGCCGGGAGAGGAGGAGGCTCCAGCGCCACGAGCCGGGAACGCGGCTCCCAGGAAAGCTGCGGGCAGCTACTCCGGAATTTGGGGCGGGGGGAAGAGGGAGTGCTGTTTTACAAGGCTTTACAAGTCGCAGCAGTTAGCAAACGGAGCGCACTTGTAAAAACAGGCTGCAAGGGGGGCAGATCCCCTCCCCAGCGGCTCAATTCCAGCTGCCTGTTTAGCGCACCCTTTCGCTACCTGGGAGAGAGGAGAGGAGGGAGAAATAAAATCAAATAAAATTTAAACAGGAAAGCGCCCCGCCCGCACACACACCCCAGCACCTTCAGGCACCCCCCGCCACCCCCGGCGCAGGTGCAGGGCCGGAGCGCGGCGGGCACCGCGGGGACTCCCCCGCCCGCCCCCCAGCGCCTTCGGGCGCCCCCGCGTCG